>JAJJWW010017454.1:0-61434 GCA_023531295.1 Papaver armeniacum
AGAATCAAAGAAGAAGAATATACCAGAAGAAAATAATCACTTGTGATCCGAACATACCAATTGCAGCCATCAGCCGTATTGATGGAGAATTTGACTTCAGATATCGTACGAGAAATACTATCTCGATTACCCAAGACCGAGACAGGTTTCAAATCCGTCCTGCAATGCAGAGAAGTCTGCAAACTCTGGGAAAATCTGCTGGGGAAACCAAAGACAGGTACGCTTTTCACAAAGAGTTCTCAAGATATTCGGGGTCCGGTCAAACTCTACTACAGAGAACAGTCGTGTGAGATGGTTACCGAAGAAGGAAAACAAAATTTTGACAAGGTGACTACAGAGATGGGCGTCATTGGTGATATGTCGTCCTTCAACATGGTTGGTAGTTTCAACGGTTTGGTATGTTACGAAACTCAAGAGGTCATATACATTTTCAATCCCATCACTGGTGAACGTATTTGTCTTTCCTCTGATTAAAAAAGAAGAAAAGAAAAGAAAACGTATCATGGATGAATGGTTTGAGTCTGCTGGATTCGGTTATTGTCATTCCACAGATGAGTACAAGGTTGTTAAGATTTGTTGCCTTGACAATGGCAAGCTAAGCGTCCAAGTTTATACTCTTGGTGATGGCAGCGGGTGGAGGGAAAAACCAGACATTGCCTATGATGTATTTAAGAAACGGGGCGTTTTTGCTAA
Source organism: Papaver armeniacum (assembly GCA_023531295.1). Taxonomy (NCBI): domain Eukaryota; kingdom Viridiplantae; phylum Streptophyta; class Magnoliopsida; order Ranunculales; family Papaveraceae; genus Papaver; species Papaver armeniacum. The sequence continues at coordinate 694 of JAJJWW010017454.1, forward strand.
TGGGGCTCTGCATTGGTTAAATTATAAATATAACTGTGATATTATCGTAGCCTTTGATTTAGAAGATGAAACATTTCGACGTCTCCCATTACCACCACATTGTCCCATGCGTTTCAATTCCAATATGAACGGAAACCTCGGGTCCTTTGAAGGGAACCTGTATCTGTGTCTTCGTTACGTAAAGCGAGATGAAAACATGATGGATATATGGATACTCAAGAAGAAAAATATGGACAACTGCCGACGCAGTACTCGTTTGAAACCCGGTACCTACTTTACTTGGTTCGAGTTGTTCAGCAGAAAATGGGATTCTCGCTCAAAATGCCAACTGCTATCCTTAACAGAGAGTGAAATTCTACTCTGGCAGGATGACGTCCTCTCCTGTTATGACCCTGCAACTTTTAAGAAAATATGGTATGCAGGTGCAGAAAGGTATGGGGGTTATGAAGCAATCTCCCATATGCACAGCCTTGTTTCGCTGAAAGATCTTGGAGAAGTGCTAGTTGGTCCGTCAGAAGGGCATCCAAAACAGTCAGTAACTCATTGATGTTATGTACATTTCCAATCCCATTACTTGTGAACATATTCGTCTTCTCCAGATGGATCTATAATGCATGCGTGTTGGATTGTGATATTTTTCGCTCCACCGATGCATCTATAATCCTAAGATTGTTGAGATTATATATTTTAATTTCAAGCCATACGTCCTAGTTTGTCCTCCTGGTGATGGCGTGCTGAAGGTGCAAAAAAAGGTTGTCTTTAATTTCGATTTTTTTGTGTTTGAATTTGGTTCTTTTAATTCTACTTCATTGTGTGGGACTTTAGAGAGGTAGGTAGACACTCTGAATTTGGTGCTGTTTGCAACTATATATTTTCTCCCAATAGAATTGGTTTGCCACTTTAAATTGCCTATGATATTGATATCGTTGTGCCTTTTAACTTCAAAATTATCAAAGGGGCGAAGAAACTCAATATCATATCAACTTCGATGGTTAATACTTTAATTGCTCTGCTGCATTAATATGCTGAATTGACTGTAATGCAAAGAGCCAGAGATACGACAACAAAAATATCTGGAGGATATAATCACAGAAAATACTCTAGTATAATTTTAGAGTTTGGGTTAAGTGAAAACTACAGTCACACCCATTTTTTAGATTTTCTCCGCTGTCAAACCCACAATCCCAAAAGTTCACGGGTACACCCATATTTTTGTGAAAAGTTATTAGCAAACCCATTTTTAAAAATTAAGTTTTCTTCATGAAAAATTATTCTTCTTTCTTCTTCTCTTTCCATGTTCTTTTTGTTGGAATCTTGCAACAATGAACAACACGTTAGATGTATCAAAAATAATATGTAAAGAACTAATGCGAAACAACTCTACCGAAATAACTTGACGAGGGCAGAATCACAGGTTCAACAAGTTGTCCTTAACACATTAGTTCGCGGGTATACTCGAGTTGAGTAATGCTAAACCCCTCATAGCGAAGATGTGTCCAGGTGTTGATGGTGGTTTTTAAACAAGGGGTAAAATCGTAAAACCCCATGACCTAGTGATACCCGCAACACATTAATTAAGAGCATTTAACTCAGGTGTAAATAATTAATAGGGGTATTTTTTCAAAATACCGCATTAGGTTTTTCAACACGAACCCTAATTCCAAAACCAAGCCGCATCTGCGCACCATGGCAACAATACCAAACCAAGCCGCACATCGCGCACCATGGCAACAATGCCAAACCAAGCCGCATACTGCGCACCATGGCAACAATGCCAAACCAAGCCGCACACTGCGCACCATGGCAGCAATGCCAAACCAAGCCGCATACTACGCACCATGGCGACAATGCCAAACCAAGCCGCACACTGCGCACCATTGGCAACCATGCCAAACTAAGCCGCTATCATTGGCACACGCCAAATATAGCGCCCTAGGCTTGCAAGACTTGCAACTAGGTCAACATGGCCGTACATGCCATTGGCACATGCCAACACGTACCGCAAGCCATATTTCCAAGCCGCTATGCCTTTGGGACACGCCAAATATAGCGCCCTAGGCTTGCAAGACTTGCAACTAGGTCAACATGGTCATACGTGCCATTGGCACATGCCAACATGTACCGCAAGCCATATTTCCAAGCCGCTATGCCATTGGCCCACGCCAAATATAGCGCCCTAGGCTTGCAAGACTTGCAACTAGGTCAACATGGCCGTACGTGCCATTGGCACATGCCAACACGTACCGCAAGCCATATTTCCAAGCCGCTAATGCCATTGTCCCACGCCAAATATAGCGCCCCTAGGCTTGCAAGACTTGCAACTAGGTCAACATGGTCGACGTGCCATTGGCACATGCCAACACGTACCGCAAGCCATATTTCCAAGCCGTTATGCCATTGGCACACGCCAAATATAGCGCCCTAGGCTTGCAAGACTTGCAACTAGGTCAACATGGCCGTACGTGCCATTGGCACATGCCAACACGTACCGCAAGCCATATTTCAAGCCGCTATGCCATTAGCACACGCCAAATATAGCGCCTAGGCTTGCAAGACTTGCAACTAGGTCAACATGGCCGTACGTGCCATTGGCACATGCAAACACATACCGCAAGCCATATTTCCAAGCCGCTATGCCTTTGGCACACGCCAAATATAGCGCCCTAGGCTTGCAAGACATGCAACTAGGTCAACATGGCCTTACGTGCCATTGGCACATGCCAACACGTACCGCAAGCCATATTTCCAAGCCGCTATGCCTTTGGCACACGCCAAATATAGCGCCCTAGGCTTGCAAGACTTGCAACTAGGTCAACATGGCCGTACGTGCCATTGGCACATGCCAACACGTACCACAAGCCATATTTCCAAGCCGCTATGCCTTTGGCACACACCAAATATAGCGCCCTAGTCTTGCAAGACTTGCAACTAGGTCAACATGGCCGTACGTGCCATTGGCACATGCCAACACGTACCGCAATCCATATTTCCAAGCCGCTATGCCATTGGCACACGCCAAATATAGCGCCCCTAGGCTTCTTGCAAGACTTGCAACTAGGTCAACATGGCCGTACGTGCCATTGGCACATGCCAAACACACACGCTGGTAGCCTAACTTGCAAATCGTGTAACCTACCACCAAGGCATTCCGCACATGCCATTGGCACATGCCAAACACACACGCTGGTAGCCTAACTTGCAAACCGTGCAACCTACCACCAAGGCATTCCGCACATGCCATTGGCACATGCCAAACACACACGCTGGTAGCCTAACTTGCAAACCGTGCAACCTACCACCAAGGCATTCCGCACATACCGTTGGCACATGCCACACACGCCACTAGCAGTGCTCCGGCATTACCACTTACGCTCGAGGTGCAACGCCCGCAACGAAGGCATTCCGCACATGCCATTGGCACACGCCACATGCGTCCCTAGCACACCACTCGCACTCAAGATGCAACCAACACTCGAGACATCAACACAAACTAGGGGATGCTTTCTAGGGTTTTGGTTTGGCGGTCCACAAAGATGCGGCGACACTACGCTCACACTAAGAAAGCGTGAAAAGGAATAAAGCGGTCAAATAAAAGAGGAAATAATGGTGAAAACGTTTTCACCCATTAACACCATGCGGTTACCACCTCCTCCCATTATTCCACCCTTTACTCTCTTCCTTCATGAGGCCAGGGTACGTTTCAATCTCGACTTGTATAAATAGGTCTTACCTATTTCCACCGGACAACAAGTCTCGGTCGGAGAAAAATACTACACTCTCGTAAAGGCAGCTTTGCAAGCTCTCCCAAAAGCTTTCATCTCTTGCAAGCTTCCCAAGCTTCTAATTTCGATACAAGTCGAGATACTACTCTCCCTGCACTATTCTCGGTCTCAACACCTTTCTTTGCTTCCCTCCCCAAATCAACCCTTCTCTTCCACTTTGTGACCGAAGCAAGTCCGGAACGGCCATTTCTTGGTTTAGGCCGGACTTGTACAGATTGATCTCTCGAATCTATAAAGTGCTCACGTGCAAAGACATTTGTTTAGGTTTGAACCAGTTTCTCACTCACCTACCGAATTTACCGAAATCGGCAGAAACGATTTTTACCCATAAACACCAGGATAAGACTGCCCGATATAACTTGAGTTAGCACAACGCAAGTTACCCTCTCTTCGAACTCAGCAACAGGGATGGAAGAAAAACTACACCGCGCAAAATAAAGAAGATGAAGAAAAGAAGACAGGAAAAATAGGCCGCTCTTCGTATATTTTTCAACTATGAAAACCTTTAGTATTTGTATGAGAAAATTAACCTCTAGGGTTTCGGATTTCTTGTAAACCAATTTTTTTGTTTCTTGTAAAACAATTAAACGCGTAAAGGAATCCTCCCATAAATAAAACTCTTAAATAAAAACTTGCAAAAAACAAATTTGTGTAGACACAAGGCTTGGTGTGTGATTCATGCGCATATCGCATGGGTAAAAATATGTATTTTTGCCCACCCGCTCCACCCACGTTTTACAATTATATACTGGAGCTCCTCTTTAGTTTTCCATAATGTGGGACTAAAGGTTCCACTTCATTCACCCAAAAATGAGTGAGTATCGTTATACCCTGAGGTCATTAGATCAAACCACACCAAGACCATAAATTTTTTTAATTAAAACTCATTTTCTCCAACACTTTTATCTGTTGATGATTTGTGAGATGAGTTTAAGAATTGGGTAAATAGATTTTGTTGCTGAAGTTGTATATACAACGAAGGAGATGATGTTATTATGAATCATGAAGGAGAAAATTAGGAATCGAAGTAATAGTCGGGGAGAAACAATTTTTAATTATAAATTTGTAGCGATTTGGACGTTATTAGAGGATAAATTGAAGGGGTTTTGATGAATTTTTGAATCTGAGAGTAGAATAGAGATTAGAGATCGTTTTCGTTGCTGCTGTAGGTGACTGGTGAGTTAGGGTTTGAGATTGTTTCTGAAATAGATAAAGCTTAGGCATGTATGATACCACACGTTAATGTTTTCAGTTTTGCTAATTTGTTTCAGGAATTAACAAGTAAGGTGTCTTGTCCTTCTTCAAAGAAGAAAAATAGGAGGAGTCAGCGACAGGGAATCTTCCCCCTTAAAGGCCTTGACAAATAAAGCTCTCACATTAAACTGTCATGAAACCCTCGCTTCCTATTGGCCTAGAAAGGCCTTTTCTAATGCAAAAGCTATGGTGAGGACACTTGGCATAACTCTATTGGTTGTAATAATTAAAATTTGGTTACAATTTGGATACATCAAATACTTAACTGTCCGTTAGTAACGGTGTTGAAAAAAAAGGTAGGTAGACAATACTTATGTTAGAATTTACACTTGAATTATTTAGTTACACCGTGTTTACACCTATGCTTAACTGTACTTTAGTAAGGGTGGACAAAACTCACGTCCAAACCGTTAAATAATAAAAAAGAAAAAGAAAACGTGAATTTCTTAAAACGGGAAACTCTTAAAAAGGAATTCAAGTTAAAAATGGAAATCGTTGCCAAAAAAAAAAAAAAAGGAAAACCGGGGCTTCATCTTTTGTAGTACTTAATTAGGGAAATTGTGACCTTAGAGCAACTGCAGTGGTGCGACCATAACCAAAGAGCAAAGAGCAAAAAAAAAACTAAAATTTGGGTTTAGTCCGTGTTGCAACGCAGTGGAGGGAGACTAAAATTTGGTCAGGCGCAACTTTGAGTTACGCCCCAATCAGGCGCAACTCCAAATCTCGTCCCATTTATTTTTTTGTTATTTTTTTTTTTTTATTATTGTTGGGGCGCAACTTGTTTTTTTCTTTTAATTGTTGTTGGGCGCAACTCAAAAAGTTGCGCCCAATTTTTTTGTTTTTTTATTATTGTTGGGCGCAACTCAAAGTTGCGCCATTGGGCAATTTCAAATTGCCCCCATTTTTTTTTTTTTTTTTTTTAATCGTTGGGGCGCAACTTTGAGTTACGCCCCATCAGGCGCAACTCCAATTTACGCCCGACTAAAGACCAGACTAAAGACTAAATATGGTCTGGGTTTTGGTTATAGTCCGGTCTTTGGTCTTTACTCCGTCTCCACTGCGTCTGTTTTTTACCAAAAAATTTGGTTATACTCCACGACTGTGGATGCTCTTAGCGTGGAAATCTGCTACTACAAGACAGTCGACTGTCTATGAGACTATTTTAATAATCCAACAGTGTACCTTCTATAGTGTAGAAATCTTACTTGATACATGTAAATTTCAATAACCCAACAACTCTCTTAATTACTTTTTTTAGGGTTAAGGTGTGCTAAGCAGCTAATGACAGTCAACCATCTGTGAGACGGTTTTGAGATCCGAGAAGGAAAAGAATGGGAGGAATAAGAGAAAAAAGACACGTGTCAAAGATCTGATGGGTTAATTAGTGAGTGCATGCGGTTCACACACAGTAAATATTTAATAAGTTGGTTCTGGTAGCTAGGATGAAAAAGAAACATTCAACGGTGGGAACTTATATTAACATTAAGTCTTTTGCAAGTTAATTTTGAAGAACTGATTTGTCATCACATATTCTAAGGGATATTTGGAATTGTTTTATGTTTTCGTCCTATAGACCAAATTAAAAATACATTGTCATGGGACTGAGCAAAATTAAAAATATATATTTGAAAATGTCTGATGTGTAGTACATGCACAAATCTTCACGTTGATGCGTCAGTATTACTAATAACCTGTTTACTAAAATACTGGGCACCCTTTAACTACAATAAGAGGTTCAGTTGTGCAAGCAGATAAGGGACAATGATTAAGATCGGTCCCCCACCACTTAAGACTCAGTTTCAGATTTTGTAGTGCGAAGAACAGTAGCACACCCATGAAGGCGGGTTCTGATTTTTTTGTATGTGAAAATTCTTTTGTATTAGAATAATTTCCTGCGGTTTAACGGAAGTACTGTCTTTAGACGATGTTAATAAAGTATAGTTAAGTATTGATGTAAACACGGTGTAAGAAAATTAATTAAATTAAAACTCTCATAGAAATATTGTCCACCTTTTTTTTTTTTTTGTGTTAACCATGTTACTAACGGACGGTTAAATACTTGAAGTAAACAAAGTGTAAGCCAATTTTTAATTTTTCGACCAATAGAGTTATGCCAAGTGTATTTACCGTAGCTTCTACATTAGAAAAGACCTATTTCGGCCTATAGGAAACGAGAATTTACCAAGTCAAAAATACATCGTCACGGGGTGGGACGAAGCCCCGCGCACATCAAGTTAAAAGAAAGAGCATGCCCGGTGCGTAGCACAGGCACTAATCTAGTCAGATTAAAGAGGGAGAAGAGTGTAAGATTGCATAATTTTCTAATTACTGAACATATTTTACTACGCACGACGTAATATCTTATGCATCACATGTTGGAATATTTTCAACAACGCTATCCAAGGGGGGGTCCTGGGGGGTGTAGCCCCCCAGGTTTTGAAGAATTTTTTGTGGTACGTAACTGTTTCGACCGTTACAAACATATCCAGAATATTCAAATCCAACAGACGCCATTGATGTCTGATGATGAAGAGACTCATCGTTTCAGAGAAACCTGTTGGTGAAAAACATGTCTATTCCCAACAGATGCGAAAACCTCCATAAATAGCATCTCCCAAAACTCGTTTAAGACATATCGAAAAACCTTTTATGTTTTCTCTCTTAAACAAAGCATCATCAAAAATTTTGTTTACATGTGTTCTTGATTGGATCAAAGGGTACAAACCTTGAATTCAATTTCTGTTGTAGGGCTTTCATTGTATCCTGAAGGCATTATTTCACATACCTGTTGTAATCGCCAATTTATTGAGAGGGTAGAAATAATTGTCTAAAAGAAATCGTATGAGCCTTGAAAGCTTTTGAGGACAACAATCTCTTTTGTGTTTATTTCATCCTCTGGATTTTACCCTAATTTCCCAACATCACAGGAGTCTGGAGATGTCCTTGACAAAGAAGAGAAGCAGTGGGTGAAAAAGCAAGATAAAGAAAAAGAGAAGCAGTCCGAGAAAAAGCAAGCTAAGAGAAGCGTAAAAACAAAGACTAAAAATTGAAATTTTGTCTCATTTTTCAACTGAGCAATGGATGAAAATGAAACAGGTGGATATTAGTACCTTTACTTTTCGAGGTACTTAACATTGGATAGCCTGTTTAATCACTTGATTGTTGCAGTAAGATGTATCCGTTTCCTTGTTAAGGTTTCAGGTTCAGAAAATACTCCTCTATGTACCGTTCGATGATTATCTCTAGATAATGCCTTTATATACTCTTTGATTAGTTTCATGACAGGTGACACCAATAATGTATATTGGAATGAGTGTTTTCCTACATTTTGATCGTCCAACAAAGCCTCCCGTTAAATGTCAACTAATGATGTGGAATGAGTTTCATGACTGTGAACACGAAAATCACGTAGGCATCCGCGTGTTCACAAACAATCTCAGCGTGAATTGAATGTACGCATTGAAGTGTGAATATAGCATAAAATACATGGGTAGATGTTGATTCATTGATTCCAAACCCCGCGGGTTTGTCATGATCTCATCAACATCCAAAATGGTAGATCTAAGGAGTAAACACATAAATAAAGATATATGAATGTTGAATGTAAAGGAGACAATGATTTACGTGGTTCAGCACTAAGGCCTACATCCACGGGTCTGGGGATATTCACTATGAGGTAAATGGTTACAAGAATAGTCGCAAGACTTTAGTGTTCATCAAACCCACAGGTTGATGCTCATACTTACTTCTTACTGATTTCTCTCCTATTCTCTAGTTCTCTCCCAATGTTCCTCCCCCCCTCTCCTGTTTGGAAGGGACATATATATAGCTAATTTAAGTGGGTCCACTGGAAAAGAGTTGTTGAAGTCTTATCTTCTTGTGCTCTGTGCATAGTCCGCGGACTTCCTTATCATTCCGCGCCTTCTATAAATCATATGTTCATTACGCTGGCCAACCCCCGCTCTCTTCGTTGGTCATATGACACGTGCCCTTTGAGCAGCACTAAATGCGAGTGGTTGGGGCGGTCCCGATCTGCGCCGGGCGGTGTCGATCTTTCCTTGTCACGTCGTGTCGGTTGGACTTTCCCCGGCAAGATTGATTATACCTCACCTCGTGATGAGGTAAAGTGTAGCAGAGTAGCTTTTGGTGTTACGTGGGGATACCTTCCTTTGATGCTCCTTCATCTTCGACCGTTGAACTTGACAGATGGCACGTCGTCTAGATCCTATGGATGCCCCTACGTGTCATCCACTTTTATGACGTGGCCTCTACGTGGGCTTTGCTAGTACACGTGGTGAGGGAGATAAATAAGTGTACTTACAATTTGCCCCTCTTCTTGTGACTGGGTGCCAGCTTTAGTTGGAAGAATAATCGTGTGGTACGTTTTTATCTCTCTCTTCATAACTTCTCCTAAAAAGGAGTTATCTGCATTTATTGTGCACGTTTCCCATACCCGGCTATAAATGCCCCTTGGGTAGCGGACGGTTTCTTTGAGTTCTATAAAAAAGAAGGGAATGAAGGAATGTGAATTAAATTCACATTCTCTGTTTATTCTGCCCCACTCTCTTCTTCGTCTTCTTAACTTCTTCTCGCCACCATTATCGATGCCGCCTGTTTTCATTGCTTGCCAAGTCCTTTCTTCTTTGCTTAGTTGCTTTACTTATTGAAGTTTAGGTAGGATTTTTACTTTGTTTACTCGCCATTTCTACCCCCGTTGAGTTCTTGATTTTCCGGTGATGATTCATGATGGGTTTCAATCTTATGTATATCATGGAATTTGAAAGTTGACGTCGCTGAGCCGTGTGTTTTACTGGCCACGTTTTGATTCTCTTTTTCTTCTTTTGAGTTCGAGTAATAGCTTGAGAGCTTAAGTGGTTGTAGATGAAATCTAGGGTTTTCTTCACGTTTGCTGCTGTTCTTGAGATTTTCTTGTTTTTCGATCTTCCTTGACTCTGATTTGCACTTCTATTTGTGTTTGTGTCATGCAGATATGTCCGATCGTCCGCGGGTTCCTTATCAAACTCCTCCGTCAAGTCCTCATAGATCTCCTCGAGAGATTCCAATATTAGGGCGGAACTTCGCCTCCTCTTACTCGTGGTGATCCTCGGGATAGACGAACGTCCTCGTCCTCCGGTCGAGGCCTTCGCTAAAAGAGGTGATCCGCCGCAGGGTCTAGATACGCCGTGACTCGTCCTAGAGATGGGTCTCCTAAGAACAGACAGGAATCCGCGACCGAACTCTAGATGTGCGGCCTCTCCGCACCATGCCTCCACCGCGGACTAATCTTCCTTCGCCTCCACCGTGCCTAGTTCAGGCAAGTCCACTAAGAATCGCCTCCGAAGAGGAAGGCTACGGAGATAGAATCTTCGGGAGATGTAGTTCCTCTAAGAAGAAGGTAGCGGGTTCTCATGGAAGATACTACGGAGACGCTTAGGAGGATGACTTTCTTTGTTAATTTTCTTCCTTTACCTTTGGGTAACAAGAAGTTCACTTTCGCACACATCGATCTTGAAGCCTTCAAATTGAAGCACGGTCTTCAGCACTTCCAAGTGCGCTTTTATGCCCCTGATAAAGATATAACCTATGAGATGGTTACCAATTATCAATATGATGCCTTTCATTTATTGATGACCGTGGGTGCTTTCGAGGCTGGTTTGATGTTGCCTTTGTATAAGTTCTGGTGATGATTTTTACTACTCGGGTCTTGTCTAGCCGTGATACTGCTAAGAAGAGTCATAATCGTGTGATGCAGCAGTTGACAGGAAATTATCTTCGCCATCTCCGAGAATGTTATCTTCGTAGCAAAGGGCAAACGATGATGACCTGCTATACCCCCAAATTAGAAGAGGATAAAGGGTGGTATACTCCTGAAAATTTCAACAAGTCCTTTTGAGATTATGTTAACGGGGAAAACACGTAAGCCGTGGTCTGTGAGTCTCACGGAATATTGCTCTATGGGGAAATTCGCCTTTTGAGCGAGGTAAGTGATTCCAAGATGGCGAGGATTCACAGTGTGAAGGTCTTCCTATTCCTCGCTGATGAGAGAATTAAGCGTGATCATGACTATGAGTGGTCTTCCACTGTTCTTGAAGTTGTTGGTCCGTGGGTCTATGGTTGGGTCCCCGGACCCCATGGTTGGCGACCTCATCGTGGCGACAGTTCTTATCGAAAGCCTCTCCTTCTCGTTATGCCCATTATCGCCCTTGGCGCGATGAGTTTTGAAGGTATGGATTTTGCTTACAATCGTGATGTTGATGACGCGGAAGACGAAGATGTCTCCGATGCTAACCCTCCTCCGCAGAGTACTAATATTGCTAAGGTGTGTTGTTTGTTTTCTACGTATATATGCCCCTTCGTTTTCTTAAGTAATGTTGATTATGCCAAGGAAAGGAGATACAAATGGTTCATTGTCTTTATCATTATGTTTCTTAATCATTATGTCTCGCAGGTGCTTAGAAAGAAAAAGATCAATCCCAAACAATCGTCAAATTCTCCCACCGAAGATTCTACGCACTTCGAGGATGTGAACAGTCCAGTGAATGGTGACGAGGATGTTTCCGATGAGGAAGAGCGGATTGAGACTTCTCTGCCCTTTGAAGAAGGAAATAGTGTTGCTGGTGGGGGCGTTGGTAGAGGTGATGGTGATCAGGCCACTGGTGTTGGTGTTGGTGATCGGGCCACTGGTGGTGGTAGTGGTGTCGTATCTGGGGGGGCTGCTAAGTCAAGTGGGTCCGCGGGTATTGAGGTTGGTGAAGATCTGGTCACAGAGGACAGTGGCATTGGCCTGCAGCTGGCCGTTGTAGACAAGGGCAAGGGAGTTGCTCTTGGTAGTAGTGACAAGGATGGGGATGCTTACTGTGAGTTCTCCTTCGGTAAGGTTTTGTCCGGGGAACAATCTTTTGACATGGCCGCAGCTTTGGGGCTTGTCTCGGATTTCAATCTGCTTTCCGGTGGTGATGACTGGGATGTTCTTAAAGGTAGTCATGGAGGTGGGTCAGAGCACGCGGATCTGATGCTGAGGTTTTGGCGGTTCATCCAGAGGGTTTTGTTGGCACTTCCTCCGCTGCTAGCGGGGCTTTGGTGCAAGGTAATACTGGTGCTTCACTTGGTGGGAAGCCCTCAGATTCTTCCTCAGATGATTTCTCGCGGTCCTTGATCGCGGATGGCGATGATGCTATTTTGGCTTGGCTTAAAAAGAAGGAATTGCTTGTCGTGTCGCATCCTTCCCCTGTGATTGAAGGGGAAAAGAGTTCGGACCCTTTTACTCACAGGCACATGGAGCTAACCTCTGAGGAGGTGGTAGATGAAGAGTGGGACAAGAATCTTGTGGCCAGCGGGATTGATCTCGTGGTGAATCCTCCCTCTACTGTTGCTGGTATGATGGCTATTGTTGATGGGTACCAGTACATTTATCCCCAGCAACGGTTATTGGAGGTTTGCCCTGCTCTTTCTAACCCTGATTTTACTTAGGTGTGTTATATGAACTAATTTCCCTTTTTGATCGATAGATGATGAGGAGTGAGTATTGTAACCATAATCTTTACCGGCTCTTCAAGTCTAAGTCTCTCAAGCTAGAAGCGAAACTCCGCCATCGTGAAGAGATGCTTTCGAGTGTTGAAGCTTCGGCCTCTGCTAAAGATGAGGAAATAGCAACGCTGCTGTTGATGGTGGTTTTTAAACAAGGGGTAAAATTGTAAATCCCCATGACCTAGTGTTACCCGCAACACATTAACTAAGAGCATTTAACTCAGGTGTAAATAATTAATATGGGTATTTTTTTTTAAATACCAGATTAGGGTTTTTCAGCACAGAACCCTAATTCCAAAACCAAGCCGCATACTGCGCACCATGGCAACAATGCCAAACCAAGCCGCATACTGCGCACCATGACAACAATGCCAAACCAAGCCGCATACTGCGCACCATGGCAACCATGCCAAAACAAGCCGCATACTGCGCACCATGGCAACCATGCCAAAACAAGCCGCATACTGCGCACCATGGCAACCATGCCAAACCAAGCCGCACTCTGCGCACCATGGCAACCGTGCCAAACCAAGCCACACTCTGCGCACCATGGCAACCATGCCAAAACAAGCCGCATCTCGCGCACCATGGCAACCATGCCAAAACAAGCCGCATCTCGCGCACCATGGCAACCATGCCAAACCAAGCCGCACTCTGCGCACCATGGCAACCATGCCAAACCAAGCCGCATACTGCGCACCATGGCAACCGTGCCAAACCAAGCCGCACTATGCGCACCATGGCAACCATGCCAAAACAAGCCGCATACTGCGCACCATGGCAACCATGCCAAAACAAGCCGCATACTGCGCACCATGGCAACCATGCCAAACCAAGCCGCACTCTGCGCACCATGGCAACCATGCCAAACCAAGCCGCACCCTGCGCACCATGGCAACAACGCCAAATTCCAAGCCGCTATGCCTTTGGCCCACGCCAAACATAGCGCCCTAGGCTTGCAAGACTTGCAACCAGGTCAACATGGCCGCACGTGCCATTGGCACATGCCAAAACGTGTCGCAAGCCATATTTCCAAGCCGCACCCTGCGCACCATGGCAACAACGCCAAAATTCCAAGCCGCTATGCCTTGGGCCCACGCCCAACATAGCGCCCTAGGCTTGCAAGACTTCCAACTAGGTCAACATGGTCGCACGTGCCATTGGCACATGCCAACACGTGCCGCAAACCATATTTCCAAGCCGCTATGCCTTTGGCCCACGCCCAACATAGCGCCCTAGGCTTGCAAGACTTGCAACTAGGTCAACATAGCCGCACGTGCGATTGGCACATGCCAACACGTGTCGCAAGCCATACTTCCAAGCCGCTATGCCTTTGGCCCACGCCAAACATAGCGCCCTAGGCTTGCAAAACATGCAACTAGGTCAACATGGCCGTACGCGCCAATGGCACATGCCAACATGCTCGCTAGCTAGTTTCCCTAGCAAAATCACGGCCCTAACGGCCATGCATGCCATTGGCACATGCCAACATGCTCGCTATCTAGTTTCCTTAGCAAAATCACGGCCCTAACGGCCATGCATGCCATTGGCACATGCCAACATGCTCGCTAGCTAGTTTCCCTAGAAAAATCACGGCCCTAACGGCCATGCATGCCATTGGCACATGCCAACATGCTCGCTAGCTAGTTTCCCTAGCAAAATCACGGCCCTAACGGCCACGCATGCCATTGGCACATACCAACATGCTCGCTAGCTAGTTTCCCTAGCAAAATCACGGCCCTAACGGCCACGCATGCCATTGGCACATGCCAACATGCTCGCTAGCTAGTTTCCCTAGCAAAATCACGGCCCTAACGGCCACGCATGCCGTGGCACATGCCAACATGCTCGCTAGCTAGTTTCCCCTAGCAAAATCACGGCCCTAACGGGCCACGCATGCCATTGGCACATGCCAACATGCTCGCTAGCTAGTTTCCCTAGCAAAATCACGACCCTAACGGCCACGCATGCCATTGCCACATGCCAACATTCCCTATCAAGGTCACGGCCCTAACGGCCCCGCATGCCATTGGCACATGCCAACATGCTCGCTAGCTAGCTTCCCTATCAAGGTCACGGCCCTAACGGCCCCGCATGCCATTGGCACATGCCAACATGCTCGCTAGCTAGCTTCCTATCAAGGTCACGGCCCTAATGGCCACGCATGCCATTGGCACATGCCAACATGATCGCTAGCTAGCTTCCCTATCAAGGTCACGGCCCTAACGGCCCCGCATGCCATTGGCACATGCCAACATGCTCGCTAGCTAGCTTCCCTGTTAAGGTCACGGCCCTAACGGCCCCACATGCCATTGGCACATACCAACACGCTCGCTAGCTAGCTTCCCTATCAAGGTCACGGCCCTAACGGCCCCGCATGCCATTGGAACATGCCAACATGCTCGCTAGCTAGCTTCCCTATCAAGGTCACGGCCCTAACGCCCCCGCATGCCATTGGCACATGCCAACATGCTCGCTAGCTAGCTTCCCTATCAGGGTCACGGCCCTAAAAGCCCCGCATGCCATTGGCACATGCCAACATGCTCGCTAGCTAGTTTCCCTATCACGTCCCTAACGGCCACGCTTGCCATTGGCACATGCCAACATGCTTGCTAGCTAGTTTCCCTATCACGGCCCTAACGGCCACGCATGCCATTGGCACATGCCAACATGGTCGCTAACTGGTTTCCCTATCAAGGTCACTGCCCTAATGGCCACGCATGCCATTGGCACATGCCAAACGCACACGCTGGTAGCCTAACTTGCAAACCGTGTAACCTACCACCAAGGCATTCCGCACATGCCAAACGCACACGCTGGTAGCCAAAACTTGCAAACCGTGCAACCTACCACCAAGGCATTCCGCACATGCCATTGGCACATGCCACACGCGCCACTAGCAGCGCCACTTGCACTCAAGATGCAACCAACACTCGAAACATCAACACAAGGCGGGGGATGCTTCTTTAGGGTTTTGGTTTGGCGGTCACAGCAATGCAGCGTACACTACGCTCACATTAAGAAAGTGTGAAAAGGAATAAAGCGGTCAAATAAAAGAGGAAATAAAGGTGAAAAACGTTTTCACCCATTAAACCATGCGGTTACCACCTCCTCCCATTATTTCACCCTTTACTTTATTCCTTCATGAGGCGAGAGTGCGTTTCAATCTCGACTTGTATAAATAGGTCTTACCTATTTCCACCAGCATAACAGGTCTCGGTCGGGAGAAATATACTACACTTACACTCTCGTAAAGGCAACTTTGCAAGCTTTCTCAAAAGCTTCCATCTCTTGCAAGCTTCCTAAGCTTTCACTTTCTGATACAAGTCGAGATACTACTCTCCTCAACACCTTTCTTTGCTTCCCTCCCCAAATCAACCCTTCTCTTCCACTTTGTGACCGAAGCAATTCTGGAACGGCCATTTCTTGGTTTAGGCCGGACTTGTACAGATCGATATCTCGAACCTATAAAGTGCTCACGTGCAGCACATTTGTTTAGGGTTTGAATCAGTTTCTCACTCACTCACCGAAATTACCGAAATCAGGAAAAACGATTTTCACCCATAAACAATTGGCGACCACAGCGGGAGGATTGATCTATCGGCTACAATATCGAGGGTGTCAATCTCGTTCTTCGACCCGAGATGTCAAGATGGTAGGGAAGGCAACTCAATCCGACTCAGCGCCAGACGCCCAGGTTACCGGTTGTAAAACTACACTGAAAACGGGGACTCGTTGAAGATGCTACCAGCGATTGGGGACTTGCGACTCAGTCTGACTCAACTGCCAGACAACCCGGTTATCAGTTGTTAAAACTACACTGAAACCGGAGACTCGTTAAAGATGCTACCCGGCGATTGGGGACTTGCGACTCGGTCGACTCAACTGCGAGACAACCCGGTTATCGGTTGTTAAAACTACTCCCGAAAATGGAGACTCGCTGAAAGATGCTACAGCGATTGGGGACTTGCGACTCGGTCCGACTCAATCGCGGACAACCCGGTTATCGGTTGTTAAAACTACACCAAAAACTGGGATCAAGATGCTACCGGCGATTGGGGACTTGCGACTCGGTCCGACTCAACCGCGGACAACCTGAGGTTATCAATTGTTAAAACTACACCAGAAAACTGGAGACTCGCTGGAGATGCTACCAGCAATTGGGGACTAACTGGCGATGCTACCAGCAAAGCCGCCTTTTACACAGGGAGGGGCGTGTTCACAAAACCTATGAAAGAAACGTTCAAGGAAAATCATCCGACAAAAGTCTGCTTTTCTTGGAGAAAGTCAACTTTGCATCTTCAAGAGCCGCTTTCTTCAAAGTCAACATCTTGGAAAGCTTTTCGAGTTCCACCTCCGTCGTGCAATCTCCTCGGCGGAAAGGCTTTCGATTCTTTGCATCTTTCAACTTTTGGATCTCAGCAAGGCCTTCGACAAACCACGAAGTGTTGAGCTTCTTTTCTACACACACGTCGTGATGGTGCTCCCAGTCGGCAATAACGTCTTCAGAAACGGTATGACCAGTCACCTCACGTATATCCTCGATGGAAGGTAAAGCCTCTTCCATACGCTTAACCAGCGCAAATCGACTAGTGGTTTTCTTGGTTGTGGCCATATGTCCGTACTTCTCCCAGATTCTGGTGTATAACGCCTCATGCTTAGCCGGCACACTGAAGCCGCCAACCAGCACATGACCTGGATAGGGAACCAAGTACGGGGGATCAAAAATGGCTCCTGTACTGGCCTCCACGACTCGCAGAGGGTCTTCTTCCATGTCTCGGCAGCAACCATCGAGAGAATCATCCACCGTTTGAACCACATACGTGTGCCGACAATTGGCTAACGCCCATCCCCAAGTCACCTGGTCACAAAAGGCAAGTTTTCGTGTGGCTCTACCCCAGAATCATCCTCCGAATCGGATTCCTCCTGCGAACTTGAGTTAGACATTTTTCAAAAGAGGAAACAGAAGAAGAAAGAAAAAAGTGCTTGCCAAACACGCTTGCCAGAAGCGCTTACCAGACGCGCTTGCCAGACGCGCTTACCATACATGCTTACCAGACGCACATGCTAGGCACACATGTCGCACGCGCATGCCAGCCGCAGTACCACACTCTGTGCTAACAGTTTGCATCCTTTCAGCGCTAACATCTTGCGCCCTTCCAAAGCACCATCCTTGCCCTTCGAAACAGCGCCATGGCTCCAAAGACTTCATGATCAAAACCGTGTCATCTACGCACGATACACTTACGATCACGAACCGCAGCCGCTTAGCCACCCCAACGGTTCTTCAAGCATGGCGACTTCAACCGTCACCAGAGACGCTACTCCACCATCAGGGAAAGATACTGGAAGATCCGGAAGAAGTCGACCTTCTTTTAGCACTGTTTATTTGATGAAAAGACAAAAGATACTTCAGCAGGACATGCGTTTATAGATGAAGAGGCTCGCGTTGCTCTTGGACGCCCAGTAGAAGGGGATAAGCAATCCAATTTTGTCACACATGAAGATCAGGATAGACTTCTCAAAAAATCGAAAGCAAGGTAAGTCAACAACTCTCCTGAGTTCACGGAGACCCTTCTCCCGTCGGTACCGCACAATGGGAACTTCTCCCACAAAGTAAATCTGATCTATGATGAGACAGTTATGTGAGATTCTATGTTTCTCCAAGGTGTAGCGTCAAGACATATTTGCACCCCTCAACCGCACTGCATCAGGAAAGTAGGTGCTTCCAGCCAGGGAAGCCGTTCCCAAACCCCAACCTCTCCTAGAAAGCACGATCGATAGATGAAACTGGGGACTCCGAACCTCTGTTCTCTTGAGGAATGTCGAGTTTGTGAACGTGACGTGACCCCGACTTCAAAATGGTAACCGTCAAGGCTCTAAAAGTTGCAAGACGTCGTTCCAACATTCTCTGAAGTAGCTCGCATCAACGTTCTCTCCCGAAGTAGCTACGCATCGGTGTTCTCCGGCGGCTTCGCTTCAACGTTAAGCTTCAACGTTCGCTTCAACTCGCAAAGTTTGCTCGCTATATCATCCAACCTACCTTGTTACCACGATAATGTAGTCTCTCCCGATTACATCTCCAACCAAGAACTGTTGCTCCTCACCCGTTGATACCAGCCAGAGCCTCACCACAGCATCAATAATCTGCGCTCGAGTCAGGTTGGTGTTTATGTGCTACTTACTCACCATGAACTCAACCCATCTATCAAAAGAATGCAATGAGCTTTGACACATCCTGAAATCAATGTTGGAAGAGGAATATACCCCTTTATGAAGACAGAACCGTATGGTGTTCTCTCTGGGCGAACCGAACGTGTCTTCTTTTCATCTTCACCAATAGGTTAACAAAATTGGCCCGAAACACAGGTGATTTTTCCGAGCGAGAGACAAGTTTTTGGGCGAAGAATTCATCATCCGTGTTTGGTTTGGAACTATGAACATCCTTCGATGAGGCGAAATTTTGTTCAGGTAACATCTTATCGGATTTTTTCATAACAGTTTAGTAACGAGATATCTGCATACGAAGAAAGACAAAATTATCTCCCTGACACATAATCACACCCAACAACAACAAAAAAAAAAAAAAAGAGAGGGCGTATTCTTTACTGGCTCAAAAATATACACGCAAAGATATCATTCTTCAAGTTCAAAATTATATATGGAGCATTTTTCTACGGGTTCAAAAATATACACGCAGATATCATTCTTGGGTTCAAATTATATATGGAGCATTTTCTACGGGTTCAAAAATATACACGCAGTATCATTCTTCGGGTTCAAATTATATATGGAGCATTTTCTACGGGTTCAAAACTGCACACACATTATTTCTTTCAGGACCGAAATTCATATATGCAATATTTCCTACGGGTTCGAAGTCATATGAAACACATATACGGTATTCTTCTTCGGAATTCATATACAGTATTCTCTACGGGTTCGATACCGCACTCATGATATTTTCTTCTGTGGTTCAAAATTATATACGTAGTATTTTATGCGGGCTCAAGTACGTCTGCGGTGTCCTTCTTCGGGTTCAAAATTATTTATGGAGCACTTTCTATTTGGTTCAAATCATATATGCGATATTTCCCTTGGGTGCATATATACAATATTTTCTACAAGAAGCACGCCAAGAAATCACATGCGCAATATCATTGCAAGCGCTTACTCTTAGGGTTTACACCTACGCGAAAGGAAACAACAAAAGTCTTGCGAGGCATGCTTGGAAGCCGTTTCCTCTTTATGACTATGGCGCTGGTATGAAAAGATGAAAGTGCAAGATGGGAGAAAGGGACTTTATATATATAGGCGTGAAGATTCTGAAATAGGGAAGGATTTCCCTTTATCAAAATCGTGCGTGTAAGAAACGGGCCCACAAGGGCGCCCAACTTCCCAATGTCGCCCAAGTTGCACAGGCCCCACCAATTGCACCGACTTCCCAATGACCGCCCAAGTCACGCCTGCACGCACGCACAGCTTCCACACCTTGCGCGGTCCCCACCAGCTAGCACGCTCGGTTTCCCAAGTCACGCCTGCAAGCACTCACGACTTCCATACCTTGCGCCTGGGTCCCACCAGCTAGCACGCTCAGTTGCCCAAGTCACGCCTGCAAGCACGCACTGACTTCTACACCTTGCGCCGGTCCCACCAGCTAGCACACTCAGGTCCCCAACTCACGTCGACTTCCCAATGTCGCCCAAGCTGCACCGGGCCCACCAATTGTGCCAGCCTCCCGATTTGTGCAAAACTACCAGAGGAAAGGATTCCAAATCCTATTTATAAAAGGCCAGACAAGCCTCCTCAATTCTCTTTACGGTTTGTTGTTGATAGTTTGTCACCATCTTATGCTTACCTCGCAACAAAGCCCCTGTTCCGAGCTAAGCAGGGGACTAAATGTTGATGGTGGTTTTTAAACAAGGGTAAAATCGTAAATCCCCATGACCTAGTGTTACCCGCAACACATTAACTAAGAGCATTTAACTCGGTGTAAATAATTAATAGGGGTATTTTTTTTTAAATACCAGATTAGGGTTTTTCAACACAGAACCCTAATTCCAAAACCAAGCCGCATACTACGCACCATGGCAACAATGCCAAACCAAGCCGCATACTGCGCACCATGGCAACAATGCCAAACCAAGCCGCACTCTGCGCACCATGGCAACCATGCCAAAACAAGCCGCATACTAGGCACCATGGCAACCATGCCAAAACAAGCCGCATACTGCGCACCATGGCAATCATGCCAAACCAAGCCGCACTCGGCGCACCATGGCAACCGTGCCAAACCAAGCCGCACTCTGCGTACTATGGCAACCATGCCAAAATAAGCGCGACATCTTTGCGCACCATGGCAACCATACCAAAACAAGCCGCATACTGCGCACCATGGCAACCATGCCAAACCAAGCCGCACTCTCGCACACCATGGCAACCATGCCAAACCAAGCAGCATATTGCGCACCATTGCAACCATGCCAAACCAAGCAGCACTCTGCGCACCATGGCAACCATGCCAAAACAAGCAGCATACTGCGCACCATGGCAACCATGCCAAAACAAGCCACATCTTCGCGCACCATGGCAACCATGCCAAACCAAGCCGCACTCTGCGCACCATGGCAACCATGCCAAACTAAGGCGCACCCGCGCACCATGGCAACAACGCTAAATTCCAAGCCGCTATGGCTTTGGCCCACGCCAAACATAGCGCCCTAGGCTTGCAAGACTTGCAACTAGGTCAACATGGTCGCACGTGCCATTGGCACATGCCAAAACGTGTCGCAAGCCATATTTCCAAGCCGCACCCTGCGCACCATGGCAACAACACCAAAATTCCAAGCCGCTATGCCTTGGGCCCACGCCCAACATAGCGCCCTAGGCTTGCAAGACTTGCAACTAGGTCAACATGGCCGCACGTGCCATTGGCACATGCCAACACGTGCCGCAAACCATATTTCCAAGCCGCTATGCCTTTGGCCCACGCCCAACATAGCGCCCTAGGCTTGCAAGACTTGCAACTAGGTCAACATAGCCGCACGTGCCATTGGCACATGCCAACACGTGTCGCAAGCCATACTTCCAAGCCGCTATGCCTTTGGCCCACGCCAAACATAGCGCCCTAGGCTTGCAAAACATGCAACTTGGTCAACATGGCCGTACGCGCCAATGGCACATGCCAACATGCTCGCTAGCTAGTTTCCCTAGCAAAATCACGGCCCTAACGGCCATGCATGCCATTGGCACATGCCAACATGCTCGCTAGCTAGTTTCCCTAGCAAAATCACGGCCCTAACGGCCATGCATGCCATTGGCACATGCCAACATGCTCGCTAGCTAGTTTCCCTAGCAAAATCACGGCCCTAACGGCCACGCATGCCATTGGCACATGCCAACATGCTCGCTAGCTAGTTTCCCTAGAAAAATCACGGCCCTAACGGCCACGCATGCCATTGGCACATGCCAACATGCTCGCTAGCTAGTTTCCCTAGCAAAATCACGGACCTAACGGCCATGCATGCCATTGGCACATGCCAACATGCTCGCTAGCTAGTTTCCCTAGCAAAATCACGGCCCTAACGGCCACGCATGCCATTGGCACATGCCAACATGCTCGCTAGCTAGTTTCCCTAGCAAAATCACGGCCCTAACGGCCACGCATGCCATTGGCACATGCCAACATGCTCGCTAGCTAGTTTCCCTAGCAAAATAACGGCCCTAACGGCCACGCATGCCATTGGCACATGCCAACATGCTCTCTAGCTAGTTTCCCTAGCAAAATCACGACCCTAACGGCCACGCATGCCATTGGCACATGCCAACATGCTCGCTAGCTAGCTTCCCTATCAAGGTCACGGCCCTAACGGCCCCGCATGCCATTGGCACATGCCAACATGCTCGCTAGCTAGCTTCCCTATCAAGGTCATGGCCCTAACGGCCCCGCATGCCATTGGCACATGCCAACATGCTCGCTAGTTAGCTTCCCTATCAAGGTCACGGCCCTAACTGCCCCGCATGCCATTGGCACATGCCAACATGCTCGCTAGCTAGCTTCCCTATCAAGGTCACGGCCCTAACGGCCCCGCATGCCATTGGCACATGCCAACATGCTCGCTAGCTAGCTTCCCTATCGTGGTCGCGGCCCTAACGGCCCGCATGCCATTGGCACATGCCAACATGCTCGCTAGCTAGTTTCCCTATCACGGCCCTAACGGCCACGCATGCCATTGGCGCATGCCATTGGCACATGCCAACATGCGTGCTAGCTAGTTTCCTATCACGGCCCTAATGACCACGCATGCCATTGGCACATGCCAACATGCTCGCTAGCTGGTTTCCCTATCAAGGTCACGGCCCTAATGGCCACGCATGCCATTGGCACATGCCAAACGCACACGCTGGTAGCCTAACTTGCAAACCGTGTAACCTACCACCAAGGCATTCCGCACATGCCATTGGCACATGCCAAACGCACACGCTGGTAGCCAAAACTTGCAAACCGTGCAACCTACCACCAAGGCATTCCGCACATGCCATTGGCACATGCCACACGCGCCACTAGCAGCGCCACTTGCACTCAAGATGCAACCAACACTCGAGACATCAACACAACGGGGATGCTTCTTTAGGGTTTTGGTTTGGCGGTCACAAAGATGCAGAGATACACTACGCTCACATTAAGGAAGCGTGAAAAGGAATAAAGCGGTCAAATAAAAGAGGAAATAAAGGTGAAAACGTTTTCACCCATTAAACCATGCGGTTACCACCTCCTCCCATTATTTCACCCTTTACTCTCTTCCTTCATGAGGCCAGGTACGTTTCAATCTCGACTTTTATAAATAGGTCTTACCTATTTCCACCGGACAACAGTGTCGGGTCGGGAGAAATATACTACACTTACACTCTCAGAAAGGCAACTTTGCAAGCTCTCTCAAAAGCTTTCATCTCTTGCAAGCTTCCTAAGCTTTCACTTTCTGATACAAGTCGAGATACTACTCTCCTCAACACCTTTCTTTGCTTCCCTCCCCAAATCAACCCTTCTCCTCCACTTTGTGACCGAAGTAAGTCTGGAACGGCCATTTCTTGGTTTAAGTAGGACTTGTACAGATCGATCTCTCGAACCTATAAAGTGCTCACGTGCAGCACATTTGTTTAGGGTTTGAATCAGTTTCTCTCTCACTCACCGAAATTACCGAAATCAGCAGAAACGATTTTCACCCATAAACAGCTGCGTTCTGAGCTAGCTTCGGTCAAGGGCAGGTTAGAGGTGGCTGAGAAGAATTCTTCGTCTATTTCAGGTCTGCGTCTCCTCTTTTTTGATTATTAGATGTTCCTTATATGTTCTGAGTTATCTTCTTCTTCCCTCCTCCCGCTGTACTATCTTCATTGGGTGGCATCCCTGAGTTGATGTGGCTTCGGGGTGAGAGAATTCGTCAAAAAAGGTCGTATTGCTGAGTTAGTTGAAAAACTCAAGAGTGAATCAGCGAAATGGAATGCTCGCGCGGATGTCCATAATGCTATGGCCGAAGAATGACGTAAGAAAAAGTTTTGCTTGGTAGATCTGCAAAATAAAAACAACCATGACCTCATTTATTCAACGGGGCTCTTTTATGGACGCGGGATAATCTTGAGAAAGCCCGCGGCCAGATTTTCACTCTAGAAGTTAATCTTAATGTCATGGAAGAAGAACTGCGGCAAGCGCGTTCTTATCATCCCTCAGATGTGCGGGCTTATATGCAACGTCTTGCTAAGGAAAGAGATGACGCTAGGGCGGAATCTGGCGCTCTTAGTAGTGCCTTATCCGCGTATCGAGCTGATGTGGCCCGTCAGGTTGAGTATGAGAAAAACTTAGAGGTGACTATGTACCGTCTTAACAAGGGGTTGGAATCGAAGAATGATGAGGTTAACTGATATCATCATTCGAATTCAATGCTTCGAGATGACCTAAGCGCGAGTCAGTATGCTCATAATCTTCTGCTGGTAGATTATGATAGGTTATCAAATGAATATGATTATGCCGCAGAAGCACAGGACTCCACGGTTAACCATTGTGAAGGTATACGTCTTTGTCATCGAGTGTGCTTTGTGTTGTATTTTTTATAACTCACTGTCCTCTTTTAATATCCGCAGAGCTCAAGGATGACTTCAAGCTGCGGATGGCAAGTTTGCCGAAGCTCGAGGCTAAGGTAGTTCAATTGGAGGGCCAAGTCAATTACCATCGTGGTCTGGCCTTGTCTCGGGAGGAAGCGCCGAAGCAAGCCAATCAAAAGGTGGACCATCTTTCCACTTCCTAAATCAGGCTGAGATGAAGAGTGTAGCTATAGGCTTCGTGGCTCGTAAGCAGTTGGCAGAAGAGATTAACAGGACTCTTGGTGAGATTGAGTTGGATCTCAAGAAGAACCATATACTAACCAAGAATTATACTCGTCGTCCCATGCCCGCGCTCCCTTCAGGTTCCTCTGGCCCTTCCTCATGTGGTAGTGTTCCTTCGTCGTTAAGGATAAACCCGCGGATAATGCTCCTTCTCAGTAGATCATAGCTAGTATGCTAGGGATTGATCTCAGTTGCTTAGCCTTCTTGGCGTTTTTGCTGCTTTTCTTGCTAGGCTTGTAATCAACTGCTGTGTACTAGATCAAACTTTAGCGTTTAAATATGAATTTGTATTTTGTTGAATTCGCATCTATTGGCTTTATAAATCAAGTTAATATAATGAGTAATTCCGTAGTATTTGTAATCCAAGGATGTTGATCTTTGGAATTTGAGAAAGTGTATTGTTCGTGCAATTCCGTAGGTTAATATCCTCGGAATTGTCTTGTGACCTGTCACCCCGTCCAGCTAATTCCTTGGCCAGAGGATTTCTGAACGGTGGGGGTCTGGCCGACGTTCAAGGATATATTTCATTGAGTTCGTGGTTATAATATTGCTCGGATATCTCGTTCTGTGGGAAGTCACCCCCTGGTCATACACTTATAGACACTTATGGGGGAGTTCCGAGAGATTGCATGTGTATGCTTTGTGCGGGATATTCCCCGGTATATTGCAGTGGGTATGATCCACGCTTTGTGCGGGACATTCCACGGTATATTGCAGTGGGTATGATCCACGCTTTGTGCGGGACATTCCACGGTATATTGCAGTGGGTATGATCCACGCTTTGTGCGGGACATTCCTTGGTATATTGCGGTGGGTATGATCCACGCTTTGTGCGGGACATTCCTCTTATTAAAGTATAATGCAAGTTCTTAATAATAGTAACTGCACAATGATTTACGTGGTTTAGCCCTAAGGCCGACGTCCACGGGGTAACGATAGTGTCGATATTTTATTAAGATGTGGCATGGTTTTCAATGTACATTCAAATTTCGTTCATTTGTTGATCTCCCTGTGTACAGATGGGTATGTGAGTGGTATATACGTGTGTCCCATATGGTATTGGTTGTGGGTATTGAATAAATTGAAATGCGTGTGGGTAATGAGTAGAATATGACACTTGGAGATGAAAGCTTGGATTGATTGAAAAGTTAAGGCGCGTTACTCCTTCATCAGAGATAGAAACATGTGGACTTGTAAGTCAATTTTCATCTTCTGAAATGCATACGCAGGTGATGGATTACGGGTAGTATGGATTGAGATATTTGGCATTCCACGGATGCATGAGGATTTCCCCTTTAAAATTACGTAGATAGTAAGAGCCATTTCCTGCGATGTCGTGTATTACATAGGGTCCTCCCCAAGTTGGTGCTAATTTTCCCCACTTCTTTTCTCGCTGGTATTGGGGAATGGTCCTTAACACATACTGCCCCTTCTACAAAATTCCTAAGTTTCACTTTTTTTGTTATATTCTACGCTAGCCTGTATTTGGTAGTTTTCCATTCTTTGCAGTGCCACTTCTCTCCTTTCTTCGAGATCGTCAAGCTTTTACAACATCATGTCCGTGGTGAGGTTCTTCTCCCATGCTTCTGTCTTTGTTGTTGGTAGTAGAATTTCCGTAGGGATTACTGCTTCTGCTCCATACGTGAGTAAAAACGGAGACTCTCCGGTAGCTGATCTTTGAGTTGTCCTGTATGCCCACAGAACGTTATGTAACTTCTCACACCACCGCCCCTTGTACTCGTCTAGTTGTTTTTTAAGGATAAGCGCCAAAGTTTTGTTCGTGGCTTCGCTTGTCCATTGCTCTGTGGGTATATGGGGGTGGATTTGTTTTTTCGAATTTTGAGGGTGTCGAACAAAGAAGTCGATATTCTTTCCTTGCAGGCCATTACCGTTGTCGGAAACTATCTCTGCTTGGGGATGCCAAACTCCGCAAATGATATTTTGAAAAATGAAAGTAAAGACGTCGAATCACGAATTCTTGCAGTGCCTTGGCTTCTACCCACTTGCTGAAGTAATCCGTTGCCACTATTAGGAATCTTCTTTTCCCGGTCCCTGATACGAGCGAGCCCACTATGTCGATACCCCATTTTACAAAGGGCCACGGACTGTCCACAGAGTTCAACTTTGTGGCTGGGGCGTGGATCCATTTGCCAAATCTTTGACATTCCTCGCACCTTTGCGCCATTCTGGCCGCGTCTCGGATCATGGTTGGCCAGTAGTAGACCTGCGTCTTTGTCTTATCTGCAAGGGACCTCATTCCGCTGTGATTCCCCGCGTCTCCTCTATGGATGTCTTTCAAGATTGCATGTCCCTCGAATCGGGACAGGCAGTGACGAAGTGGCCCGAGAAATGATTTTCTGTATAAGGTTCCGTCTCTTAGCTCGTACATCCCTGCTCTGGATTGTACTTTCCTAGCCTGTTTGGTGTCCTGGGGGAGTTTCCCTTCCTCAAGGAAAGAATGGATTTCGATTATCCAATCTTCTTCCTGACTATAATCGTCGTCCACATCTGCTTGTCGCATGATGTCATCGTTCTGGAAGTCATCGAATATGTGCTATCCGATATCGTCGTCAGAGATATGTTCCTCCCTAGACTTGCGTTGGTTAGCCGCGCACATCTCTTGGGGCTTTATGGATGGTTCGTACACTCTTGTTATCTTGATTGCTTTGACATCCTCGTTCTTGAGCATGGTGATATATATGCCAAGGCATCCGCGTGCCTCGAGCTCCTTCCTACGCAGATGTCGGAACTTGATTTTTGGTATTTGGGAAATCAACGTTTGCACCAGATCCATGTATGCCATTAGTGTCTCGTCGTACACATTGTATTCGTATCCTATCTGCCGTATGATTAGTTGAGTCACTTGTCAACCGCACTTCTTGTATCCCCATTTCAATTATTAAGCGGAGAACATGGACCACTCCTTCGTACTCTACGATGTTATTTGTATGGCCTTCAAATTCCAATCTGAATGCGTGCACAATCCTGTCCCCCGCGGGTGTGGTGATGACGATGCATATCCCCGCGCCCTCTCTATTTTTGGAGCCGTCAAAAAAGACCTCCCATTGTTGTGGGTTTACCGGTTCAAGAATATTATTTGGCTCCTTTTGCTTTTCTATTTTTCGGGCGCTCATGCCCTCCATCCTTGTATGCGCACCTCTTCTTCGTTGTCCAAAGGTAGGTCTGCTAGGAAGTCTGCTAACACTTGCGATTTCTGAGAGTGTTGAAGCTCATAGTGGATGTTGAATTGGTCGAGGTACGTGCTCCATTTTGCTATGAGTCCTACCTTTCTTGCCCCTTTGAGGATGGCTTCTAAGGGTGCTCGACATGGGATACGTATGTCATGCGTTAAGAAGTACGTCCTCAGCTTTAAGGTAGACCATACGATGGCTAAAATCAGTTGTTTGATTCTTGTGTAGTTTCTTTCTGCGGAATTCAGGGTTTTGCTGACATAGTAGATTGGCTGCTCCTCCTTTGTGTGGGTCCTGACCGATCTGCGCTTCATCGCATCGTCTGTTCTTTGCAATGTACAATGCCAAGACTTCGTCGTGGTCTGGTTTCGAAGGATAGGGATCTCCGCTAGGTACTGTTTGATGCCTAGGAAGGCTTCTTCGCATTTTGCAGTCCACTCAAATTTCATCCCCTTCTTTAGTATGTTGAAGAAGAGTTTGCATCTATCCGAGGATCTCGAGATGAACCTTCCCAGAGCTGCTAGGGATCCATTGAGCTTTTGTACTTCTTTTAGGTTCTTTGGAGATGGCATGTCTACTATGGCTCGGATTTTTGCGGGATCTACCTCAATGCCCCTTTTTGTCACCAGTACCCAAGGAATTTTCCGGATGTTACTCCGAAGGTACACTTCTCCGGGTTTACCTTCATATTGTGTTCTCTCATAGCTTCGAAGATGTCCCTCAGGTCTTGGTGATGGTTCTTCCTCAATCTTCTTTTTACGAGCATATCATCAACGTAGACCTCCAAGGTCCTGCCAATCCATGGTTTGAAAATAGCATCGACCATCCTTTGGTATGTTGCTCCCGCATTCCGGAGTCCGAAAGGCATCCTCACGTATCAATAGAGGCCGTGGGGTGTGTAAAATGCCGTATGTTGCTGATCTTCTTCTACTAAAAATAGTTGATTGTACCCGAGTATCCTTCCATGAATGATAGCTCTTCGTATCCTTCTACCTGCGTCGACTAGTTGATCAATCTTTGGGTAGTGGGTAAGCTTGTCCTTGGGGCACTCTTTGTTCAAGTTGGTGAAGTCGATGCAGATTCTGACCCCACCACTCTTCTTTGGTACTATTACCATGTTAGAGATCCAAGTAGGATATTTGACTTATTTTATGAAACCAGCCTCCAACGGCTTTCGCAGACTCCGTTTCTCTTGCTTTGTGATACTCCGTAGCCACCTTTCGTATCTTTTGTCTTCAGGGCGTGTCGGGTTTAATGTGCAGCTAATGTTTATCTTGTCTTGAGTCTATTCCGGGCATGTCGAGATAGTTTCCACGCGAAGATGTGCATGTATTCCTTTAGTAGTTTCACCAGTGATGCTTCGCGTTCTTCGTCCATTAGAGTTCCTATCTTGATCTTTTTTGGATTCTCCTCCGTCCCTATGTTAACTTCCTTCACCGCCTCCAAGGATGTGAATGTGGGTTTTGGTTCCCAAGGTGAGGAATTTTCTTTAATTGCTATTTGGTAGGCTCGGATTCTTTGTTCGCGAGAGCAACCTTTGGTTATGATTGATGTTGATGCTTAGTGTTCCCTACGGAGTTCCCTTTGGACAAGCTTTTCCCTGAGATTCCTTCCAAGTATTAATCGATGGCTTTGTCTTTGGATGTTGCCTTGTTCCGAGCCCTACGGGTTCTTCTTTTCTCATCTTCTTCATTGTTGAGTTGTATTTGCATTGCCTGGCATTCCTTTGCGGAAGCTTGATCACCCTTGATCTCCATTACTCCTAGGGGAGTAGGAAACCTAAGGTATTGATGGTAGGTGGCTGCGACTCCCTTAAGCTTGTGGACCCATCTTCGTCCAATAATGGCATTGTAGGGTGAAGGCGCGTCCACCACACTGAAGCGAGTGTCAACTTTCATGGGACTGCGTCCACCCGCAAAACAATATCCCCGAGAGGCTTCGTAGCCGTACCATTGAACCCATAGATGGTATAGTGCGAGGTCAAGAGTTGCTCGTCATTAAGCTCCATACGTTTGAAGGTATCGTAAAACATGACATTTACGGAGCTCCCTCCATCGATGAGGATTTTCTTTATGTTGTATCTGCGATTGACAAGGTGAGGATCAAAGGATCATTGTGATCTTCCATGTCATCCTCAATGTCCTCGACCTCGAAGGTTAGAGGTGCGTCCATCCATTCTTCGTGATCTTCCACTTCTTTCCTGTCTAAATTGTAAAGCTCACAATAGTCCTCAAATTGCTTCCTCAATCTTTTCCCTATTTGTGCATTTAGGGTTGGTTCTTTGCTTTCCGAAAGGGATATAGTATTCACTGTGCGATTACTCTCGGCAATTGGACTGTTTTCTTTGCGTTTGGCTCTGTCTTCCGCCTTTGACCTTCTCTACATATTTTTGAGATCCCCTGCATCTATCGACTTTTGTATCACTATCTTGAGATTTTGCACTTCTGTTGGGTGCCCGTTGAAGCAAAGTGGAAATCACAAGTACTCTTTGGATTCCTCCGAGGCCGGTGGTTGCTTCGCCTTAGACCAAGGCCAGTCTAAGTTTTCGCGGTCCTTGATCTCCTTTAAGATGCGTTAGTAGCTGGTATTGAGCTTCGTGTAGACTCGGTCTTCAAATTTTCTACCACTCCTTTTGTGGTTGTCTTTCTGATCCTTTTGGTGTCCGCTGGATCTGTTTGCTTGCTCCGCGGAGTTGGTCCGTGGAGGTCGTTGAGCCTGTGCTCTTGGGTTCTCTCGTTGAATTTCTTCCAACCTCGCATGTTTTTCGATGATTATCCTCAAATCTCCTCTCGTGGTTGGGGTGGTACCGTGGATTTCGACAAACAATGAGCTCATCTTGTCAAGTCCCCATTTGTAACAGTTAATACTCACCACGGGGTCCACATGTCCTATGGCTTGACATATCTTGTGCCACCTATCCGTGTATTCTCGAATGGACTCCTTATATTTGATTGCAAGCGAGAAGAACTTGTCCATCCTGTGTTCACAACCTTGTTATACATGTAGGTGGCCAATAACTTTTCGGTGAGTGATCATACGAATCAATGCATCCTGGCTTGAGGTTATCAAACCAAGATAACGCGGATCCTTTCGTGCTTGAAGGGAAGTATCTCGCATAGTATAGCTTTCGTCATGGTCCCACCGACCATTACCCCGTTGTAATATCGTAGGTGGGCAGCGGGATCCACGGACCCGTCGTAACACTCAAAGGATGGGACCGGACACTTCTGCGGAATGGTAGCCGTAGCCAACTGCCGTGTTAGTGGGGTAGTGTTGGCCTCCTTCATAACCTGTTCTAGTCTTCCACCTCCTTGCCTGGTCTTGATTTGATTGATCTCTGCTAGCATCTCCGCACGAAGACTCTCCATTGCCAAACAGTGATCGTCCTGAATAGAAGACCGCGTCTTCCTTGTAGGTTGTGACATCATGGCCTCCCTCTTCATCATAGTAGTCCGAAGTTTCGGATGGTAGTCTGGGTCAGACCTTCTATTGTTCCGCGCACCTCTTTGGGGTATTCCTCTTTGATTGACTACCGCAGGGATCTTTTCGAGGATCATCCTCTGGTCTCTATTCTGTACCGCAGAGTTAGCCTCGTCCTGCTGATTCTATAGCTCCGCGCTTTGGAGGATCTTCTCTCTTAATTGCTGGTTCTCTTGGGCTAGTAAGGCTACCGCGTCCGCGTATGTCTGTTGATTCCTTTTTAGCTCTTCTAGTTACGCCAATATTTGCGCAGACTGGTTTGATCCTTGATTTAGCGTTCCTATCTGTACCTGAGCTTGTCCCTCGGGGGCCGCGGTATTGATTTCCTCCGCTAGCCGTATATCCGGATCGATCATTCCGTAGGATCATGCTTGCAGTTGTGCGTTTTGTTCATTGGTCGGCGGCATCCCGTAAGGAAGGTTCTCGGATTACCGATTCTCGCTCATCGCTTCTCGAGGCTGTTGGCCTGGTTGTAATTTGTCACTTTGGAGGCAACCACTTGAGAAGCTCTTACGTTAGGTGTAGCAGCTCTTGCCGCCGCGGCCTTCTTTGCTTCCATTGCAATGATACCCGCATCTAAAAGTAATGTGCTTTCTGCTCCATTCTGCGTCTTGTCCCTGGCTATGAGTCCTTCGCCCTTCTGTTTGCTCCTTGTTACTACTGGCGTAGTCTTAGGCGCCTCTTTTGAAGGTACCTTTGTCTTCCCTGTATCTTTGTTCTTTTCCATTGCAATATTTTTTCTGCAGAGAGAGCATGGAGGTAAACCGAGACAAAAAGTCCACGGGTTAGCTGTTAGTTCAAACTCGATTTCATAAGCTCGATTTCTAGTGGCAAAGAGTCTATTCAAGCTATTGGTTTAGCGAATAATATGAAAAACATAGACGGATGTGCGGAATTAATTGGAATAAGGTTCATGGGTTGTTGTTTGCAAAAAATCCAGATCTATTGGTGGAAATTATGTGTGAAATACTAGTTAAAACATAGATCCGTTGGTTAGAAGTTACACAACGCCCAGATCTGTTGGTAGAAAATACACTGGACATAAATATGTGCGAAAAATAGCCCAAAACATGATCTGCTAGTTAAAGGTTGTAAAAGACCCAGATCTGGCTGGTAGATAGTACAAAGAATACTGAGATATGTGCGAAAAATGAGTTTAAACACGAGATCTGTCTATGTTCTAAGTAAAATTTTTGAGGTAGAGGCTATAAAGTCACAGGAAAAGATAAATCTGTTTCTAGCGCCATATTGTGAACATGAAAATCACGTAGGCATCCGCGTGTTCGCAAACAATCTCAGCGTGAATTGAATGTACGCATTAAAGTGTGAATATAGCATAAAATACATGGGTAGATGTTGATTCATTGATTCCAAACCCCGCGGGTTTTTCATGATCTCATCAACATCCAAAATGGTAGATCTAAGGAGTAAACACATAAATAAAGATATATGAATGATGAATGTAAAGGAGACAATGATTTACGTGGTTCAGCACTAAGGCCTACATCCACGGGTCTGGGATATTCACTATGAGGTAAATGGTTACAAGAATAGTCGCAAGACTTTAGTGTTCATCAAACCCACAGGTTGATGCTCATACTTACTTCTTACTGATTTCTCTCCTATTCTCTAGTTTTCCCCCAATGTTCCTCCCCCTCTCCTTTTTGGAAGGGACATATATATAGCTAATTTAAGTGGGTCCACTGGAAAAGAGTTGTTGAAGTCTTATCTTCTTGTGCTCTGTGCAAGTCCGCGGACTTCCTTATCATTCCGCGCCTTCTATAAATCCTATGTTCATTACGCTGACCAACCCCCGCTCTCTTCGTTGGTCATCTGACATGTGCCCTCTGAGCAGCACTAAATGCGAGTGGTTGGGGCGGTCCAGTCTGCGCCAGGCGGTGTCAGTCTTCCTTGTCACGTCTGTATCAGTTGGACTTTCCCCGGCCGTTGATTATACCTCACCTCGTGATGAGGTAAAGTGTAGCAGAGTAGCTCTTTGGTGTTACGTGGGGATACCTTCCTTTGATGCTCCTTCATCTTCGACCGTTGAACTTGACAGATGGCACGTCGTCTAGATCCTATGGATGCCCCTACGTGTCATCCACTTTTATGACGTGGCCTCCACATGGGCTTTGCTAGTACACGTGGTGAGGGAGATAAATAAGTGTACTTACAATGACAGGTGACACCAATCATCTAGCGCATGAAAGAGTGTTGTTACGTGCCGAAGCTAGTTGAAGAAATAAAATTTGGAAAAGGAGATGGAAGTGTAGATGGGTTTGATATGCGTGTGACGTGCATTTAGAAGAAAATGGAGGTGTGAATGGTGATGCATAACAGGTTATGCATTCTCAAAATTGGTTGCATAACACATTCTGCAGCCTTTTTTTTTTTTGCATAACTTGTTATGCAGTACAGAGAATGGTTGCATAACACGTTATGTAGCAAGTTTTGTTAGTATTCAAACCAACAAAAAAAGGCTGCATAACACGTTATGCACCTATAATAATATCTGCATAACATGCTATGCGGTCGAGAAAATGTGTTATGCATCCGGAAATATGACTGCATAATGCATTATGCGTCGAGAAAATTGTTGCACAAGCTTTTATGCATCGAGAAAATAGATGCATTATGCATCAATTTTTTTATGTACGCACTAAAATCAACCAAAACAATGGTTACATAACTTGTTCTAGATGCATAACTTTGTTATCCAGATGCATAATTTGTTATGCAGTCGAGAAAATGGTTGTATAATTCGTTATGCGTCTGCAGAATGTATTATGTATCAAGTTTTTGAAAATTTTGCCTAAAATGATGATCACCTCCGATTTTTTCGTGAAAAACAAAAATTTGATATTCTTAAAAAGTTTTCCAACAATATAAAATTTGTAAAATTCCAAGGCGCGGATTTTTAGATATGTTATATCCAAGTTGCGTTACCAATTATACCCCTGATGCATAACCCGTCATGCGGATGCATAATCTGTCATGCAGACATTTTTAATAATTTCATATAATTATGGGTGTCACGAAACTGAAAATTAATTGTGGGCCTGACAATGAGAATATTTTTTTTTGGGGCTTGCGCCTAATTTTCCCTTGGGTTAATACGCAGTTAGGGTGGAGGGGTATTATGATATGAGAAAAAACAAAAATTGACTCAATAGGCAAATCGGCCTAGTCAGCGAGTCGATACCGACTTTCGCAATCCTCAAGTTCCTTTTTGATCTCTCACTGACAAAAATCGTTAATTAAGGTTCAGTGGCGGAGCCGGTTGGAAGGAAGGGTGTACAGTTGCACACCAAGCTCAACTGGCTCCCAAGCCAAATATTTGCAAGTTTTGGGGTTTTCAAGCCCATTTTAGCTTTCTTGCACCCCCATAAATATTTTGCTCCCCTACGTTTCTGGCTCCGCCCCAGTAATAAGGTTGCTCCCTGTATTTTAGATTCAAATAAACATGAAAATAATTTTTTAGTATGAAATTGTATTAATTTTTTTTTTAAATAAAATTAATCATATGCAAATAGTTAGGGGTTATTCCGGAAGTCTGGTTAAGAGTTTCTTCAACACCTTTGTATTTAGTATCTCATCCTTCCTAATTTGTGATACCCGGTTGTTAAAGATCAATTTATGCTAAATAAGGGTTTAGAATTCTACATGTCACGAGAAGATAATATTTTCACCCTCTGCTAAAAATGCTCTAACGAATTTGAATTTGTTAATTATATTTCCGAGGAAAATAATGCTAGTTCAGCTACAATTGGGATGGATGATGAGGAACTTGTCGGGAGGACTATTCAGTGGTGATTAAGGAAGTGGCGACGGTGGTGTTTACATAACCTCACTTAATTAGGGGCGTGGGTTTTAGAAAGGTGTCAGTCAATAAAATAAAATAAAATATGTCATTTTAAATCATATCTAAAAGCCCCTGGCCTAATATTGTAATGAAGAAACTTTGTCTTTTTAATTAGAATAAACTTAAGTAAGGTTAAACTTGCTTAATTATCAGATTATTTTTATTAACGGAAATGCTATTCTAAGTCCCGTTCAACGCCCTACTCAGCGCCCAAATGACTTGGCAACACAAACTCCCAGAAGAAGAAGAAGAAGAAGAAGAAGAAGAAGAAGAAGAAGGGAGGAGGGGAGTCACTCTTCAACCTTTATCGTGTTTGACCTAAAATTTTGGCAGAACCCCAATTTTCTTTTTCTTTTTTTTAAAAAAAATTTGAATCGTTACTTTTCTTTTTGTGTCCAGTTTCTTCAGAACTGTTTATCAAGGAAAATTCAATTCTTGCTCATGGACAACTCCAAATAATTGAGCTATTTTCTCTTTCATTCCTTAACAGTTTTGATTCTGTTGAGGAGAGGCTTAATATCAAGAATCAAGATGAAGAGAAAAGAAGAAGTTTCTTAAAAGATGCAGAAACGTCTTATCAAATTCTTAAAAGATACAGAAGTAGTTACCCAAATTCTTATCAAATACCTTGTTTGGTTTTTGTTCTTTTTATATTTAATAGAACTGATTTGGTATGTTTTTAATTTGTGTAAATCTCTATGCAATTTATATGTATTGCACATCACCCCTGCACTAAGGATATGTATAGTTGCATAACTGTTTGACAAAATGTCTCTAACGTATATAAGTAGTCCGTAATATAATTTTTTTTTTTGAAAGGTGTGACCAATTTATTAAACTCAAACTTTTGTTACAGTTTTAGGGTATTTGGTCCCTATTTTATCGGCATAGATTACATTGGAAAGGAAGTCGGGGCATATGTGTTGCCAAATTTTAGTCGAAGCCGATGTCGGATTACGTTTTTGATGCTGCAATGCTTGGTTTGCCAATTCGTCCGCTGCCTGATTTCTCTCTCTGTAGGTGTGTTGTATTTTTGAGCTTGGAATTTGGTGTAGCAATTCTTGTATTTCCTTCAGCATTGTTTGGATGTACCAAGGTTGGATTTCTTCGGGTTGGCGTAATAGTTGGATAACCAGTTGGGAATCCATTTTCCATTGTTGTTATATTGCTATTCTCACTGCTAGGAGTAATCCCCAAGTCTCTGTTGTCGTTGATGTTGTAATCCCCAAAGGTGCCGCCATTGCCACTAGTAGTGTGTCGTTACTATATCTTCCAATGATTCATGCGCCTGCTGGTCATGGATTTCCTTTTGATGCGCCATCATTGTTAACTTTAATCCAATCTTCCAGTGGTTCCTCTCATCCAAAAAATATGTCCGTTGCTGTCGAGTTTGTACTGCTATTCTGGTTGTGTATATGGTGTTGAAGCTCTGGGAGTATTGGCATCAAGTGATGTTGATTCAAGTTTTGGCCCAATGGTACTCGTCAAACATGATCTTGATTGTTTGAGTTATCTGAATTGGAAATTGATTATTTTTCCTATAAACCTTCTCGTTTCCTGCTAACCATAGCTGCCACAAGGTAAAGGCGAATATGATCTTTATCTTGTTTGGAAGTGTTGGATGCATTGATTCCAGTATGGTTGTAGGTTTTTGAATCTGTCTTTGCATTTGGTTTGTCTGGGTATTGTGGTTGATGTCCAAGAGGATGAATTGCCACACGATAGAAGATCGTTGGCATTGGAACATCATGTCTTGTATCGTTTCTAGAGTTGTGCTACATAATGGGCAAAGTGGTGAAGTGATAATGTGTTTCTAGGCTAGAACTGAGAAGGTTGGTAATCCTTCTAAGGTGGCTTTCCATAGGAAAAGCGTGATTTTTGGTGGACATTTTAGAGTCCAGGTGGTTTTGTAGTGCTTTTGGATTGTTGAATAGTTTTGTGTGGTGGAATGGATTGGTGTGTTTGCTGGAACTATGATATTAGGCATACATAAAACTTTCCGGGCATACAAAATGATAGTCCCATCTTGGGTGACCTTATAAGGGGTAACCTATGGGTAGCTCAATTACCCATATACCCTTAATACAAAAATCTAAAATCAGTTTTCTAAAAAATCAAAATCAGCTTCCCTTAACATCTCTTCTTCTTCCTCCTCTAGCCGAACTCTTCCCCTCATGAAAAAAAAAAATTCATCACCGTGATTAATTGTCGATTCGTAAAATTTGATTGTCGATTAAACTGAACTACATAATGACTCGTACAAAGAAAAGCAGGGACTAGGCAAACCAAATTGTCTTCTAATCCATCAATTGAAGAAGAAGAACCAATTGAAGATGAAGGTGTAGAAACTGAAAATCAACCACCAATTGAACCGAGAATTGAACCAACCGCATCTCCAACTCCTAAACGAGGATAAGAAAGTAAGTTTTACAAACCCAATCTCCTATTTTTGTTTTTCATTGATTAAATGACGATTACGAGTGTTGGGTTCGGCTCAAAATTAAGTTGCATTTTTATGAACTCATTTCTTCATAAAAAAGCTTCTGTAAGTGTATATGAGCAGTTCGGCTTGAAATTTCATGAAATTTCAAGCCGAACCTAGTCACTGAAAAGAGATGCACAGGGGGTTGGCGTATTCGATAATCATAATATGTGCCGAACCTAGCACATTTACGAGGTTCGGCTATTACGATATTCACAATATGTGCTACGAACCAATACAAAATTATTAACCGAGAAATGTACATGATCGAGTTCGGCTTATATTCTACTTATTCAAATAGCCAGAACAATGTGTTTCCAACAGGTTCGGCACTTACGAATTTCTAAATATAAGCCGAACCAGAAACATTTTTCTTCCGAGACAAGTTCGGTGTAGGGTTCGGCTTGTTAGGACAATTCTAACCAAGCCGAACTCTGGTCTACAAGGTAGGTTCGGCTCTTAATCAACACTTTCAGTTAGCCTAACTGTTCATCCAAACTCGCCGAACCTTAGTGAAAAAACACAGATTTTTGATGATTTTAACCTACAAAAGTGAGATTAAACATAAGATAGGTCGAACCCCGCGAACAACCTAAATGACTACAATTCAAGGGTAACTAAATAATCTACACAAATTTTTTCTCACTTTCCCCTTCTCCTTCTAAAAAAACCTAACTTTTTTTTTTTCTTACTCAATTTTTTTAATTAATCCTAAAACTAATCACTAATCATTAATCACTAATCGTAATTATTTTAACTAATCATTAGTATTAACACTAATCGTAAAAGGGCAGATTTGCCATTACCAAAAATATTTGGTTAAGGGGCTTCGATTTTGCTATTTACACTCCTTTTTTGTCTTTACTTGGTATGCCCAAAAAGATTTCAGTATGCCTAAAATCATAGTTCGTTTGCTGGGGGTGGTTGTTGGTGGTAAATGATCCAAGCGAAGTTTGGTTATGATGGGCTTGGATGATTGTGGGATTATTGTTTTGGTTTTCGGGTTTGGTTTGATTGGTTATGAGTATTGGATATCCTATTTTGGCGGAGCATTGTCCATTTGCTGTGAACGGCCAAATGACTATATCAGGTTGTGGGGGTTGTGGGAGATGGATATTTGTGATAGTGTGGGCTGTTGCTGGTGGAAACATGGTGTGGATGAGTTTATGGTTCCAAGTGTTGAAGTTTGTGTTTATGAGGTTGGATACCATTAAGTTAGGTAGAGGTGGGGTGATGATGGTGGGAGGTTGATGTAGAATCCACTTACTTATTAGTGGTGTGTCTTGACCATTCCCAATTTTGTATGAGCACCGTCCCTACAAAAAAGTAGTTAGATTAGTTAGAGATTACAATAAGGGGCTTGTTGTTTGCTTCGGCTTGGCAATTGGTGTAGCCAGTATTGGATGATGTTTCATATATTTAGCTCGCGCTATTGTTGCCCAGATGGATTTGTCGTCGCCATGAACTTGCCATACTTTTTTCATGAGAA
Organism: Papaver armeniacum; assembly: GCA_023531295.1. NCBI lineage: Eukaryota > Viridiplantae > Streptophyta > Magnoliopsida > Ranunculales > Papaveraceae > Papaver > Papaver armeniacum. Next base: position 40,139 of record JAJJWW010017454.1, read on the forward strand.
GATCTTTATTATTTTCTCGATTGCGCCTAATCCCCGTACCTCTCATGTCTCTTGTTGTTGTTACTTTTTGCCAGCCAATTGGGTGTAATTTTCTTGTGGTTTTATCATGCCCCAAAAAAAAATTCCTTGCAATTTTATCTATTTTTTTGTGGATATGGGCCGGCAGGAGTTGGGTATGCATCACATAGTTAGCCGTAGGGAGTAATGTCGTTTTTATGAGAATTTCTCGTCCCGCTTGATTTACACATTTGGCGATCCACCCCTTGGTTTTCCTCTCCATCCTATTTAGTAGCTCTGTGTACATATGTGTGCTGCTTCTCCCCCTTTTGAAATGAACTCCCAAATACTTTGGTGGGTGATGGGCCGTTGGTATCTCAAAAAAACTTTTCACCCCATTTATCTCATCTGGATGTAATGATGGGTGATGGATAATCAAGGATTTATATCCTTATTTATGTGCTTCCCTGCTGACGCTGACTAGGCTGTAAGGATCCACTGGATTGTGTGGCATGTCCTTGGTTCTGTCACACAGGTGAGAAGCAAATCATCTGCATACATCAAGCGGACCAGTGGTGTAATAGATGGAGAAATTTTAAGACCTTTAATGTTACAAAGATGCTGCTGCTGAGCTAGGTTGGTGGAGAGGATTTCCGCACATACAATGAACAGGTAAGGTGACAATGGGTCGCCTTGTCGGATTCCCCTAGTCGGTGTTATATGGCCAAAAGGTGTACCATTCACATTGACAGAGTAAAAAACCGTGGTAACACATGTCATGATCCATCTTACAAATTCTTGTGGAAAGCCCAATACCAACAAGGATTATTCGATGAAGCCCCAGACCAATGAATCGTAAGCCTTTGCATTATCAAGTTTCATTGCTATTTTTGGGTGTTTCGTAACCGGCGTGCATCGAATGTGGTGAAATTTTTTTTGTAGCAACTGCAATGTTATCATGGATGGCTCTATTGGGTACAAAGGAACGCGAAATTTGGGGATATAAAAAGGAATTGGGGGATATTGATTACTTCTCCCAACCCATGGTGTCTGCTAAGGGGTGACTTTTGGGTATGAAAATACTAAAATACCCTTCCCTCAAAATAAAAATTAAAAAACTTAAAATCAAAAAACAAAATTATATCCCCATTTCCATCTCCACTTCTTATTAATCACTTTCAGGGTTAGAGCTTTGAAACCCAAATATTCCCCATTCCCTTTCAAATTATAAACTCTCCCACTCTCTTTCAAATTCTCTTCTCCTTCTATGCCGGCTCCTCACTTTGGAAACAAATTTTTTTTTTTAATTCGGAAGTGATGAAGATCATGCTGCAAGTGATGAAGACCATGCCGGAATTGATGAAGACCATGCCGGAAACTGGTGCCGGCATGGTTGGTAACTAACATTTACTGGCATGCTCGATAGAAACCTATCAATGCCGGTAGTCAAGTGAAAAAAAATTGAAGTTTCCTGGATACTTTTCATCATGTTCCGGCGTAGAAATTTAAGCAAAAACCATGCGGAAGTAGTTAAGAAGCATGCTCGAAAATCGATAATCATCAGGAAGTAGGCGATTAAAACCCGGAAAAAATAGGTTTTGAAGATCAAAACCGAGAAAAATGCCGGATAGTGGCAAACAATTTATGAAAATTTCCAACAAATGCCTAAGCATGGATTTTTGGTTGAATACCATGCCAGGCACCAAGCTTTTTTCATTTAGAAACAATGGTGGATTCAAAGAAAAAAAATCAAATTTTCAACCTCTTAAGAAGCAATTCTCTCTTCACAATCATCCTCCACTTTCACCCAAAAAGTTCCCTCTCAAAAAAAAATTTCCATCTTTCTACTCTCATCTCATTCACCCAAATACAAATACACACTAATCATTTAACAAATACTTAAGGTTTTTACTAATTATTATTAACCACTAAACCTGATTAGTGAGGGTAGATTAGGATTTTTAAAAATACTTAGATAAGGGGTGACCCCGAATTGATATATGGATCCATTTTTTGTCATTTTCTTATATCCCCTAATTCCTTTTTATATCCCCAATTTCGCGTTCGTACAAAGGCTGTCTCATATGGACTTATGATGAATTGTAGGATAGGTCTGATTCGTTACACCAAAATCTTTGTTATGGTTTTATAAACCACATTACAAAGCCCAATGGGCCTGTAGTGAGATGGTTGCGATGGTGTGTGGATTTTGGGTATGAGTGTAATGTTGGTGTGGTTTATGGCATTAGGTAGTTGATTTTGTTGGAAGAAGTAAGTGACCATTTATATGATGTGAGTACCAATATTTTACCAAATGAGTTTGAAAAACTTACTGGTGTAGCCGTCAGGGCCTGGTGCTTTGTTAGAGCCTATTGAAAATAGTGGATATTTGACCTCCTCCGCGGTACTCCCTGCATTAGTTTACTTTTGTGGTGTTCCGAGAGTCTAGGCTGAATATATTCGAACAAATGCATATCCAAGTTGGTGGGCTGAGCCTAATATTACTTTGTGAATTGTTGGATCAAAGTAGTTGCAATTTCTTTTGGAGTGTCTACCCAGGTACCAGTTTATGTTTGGATTTGGGTGCTGTGATTGATCCGTCGGTGTATTGTTTCCTATGTGTGAAAAAAAGGTAGTGTTTAGATATCCTTCTTTGAGCCAATTAACTCTAGATCGCTGCCTCCAAAAACTTTCTTGGCTGTGTAAGAGCATGAGGTGAGTGTTGCGGGCCTCAAGTTTCTTTGTTAGCCATTGTTGAAGATTCGATTCAATGGATGTTGCACACTGTTGTTGGGCTTGTTGAATCTGCTTCTCCGCTTCATGAATCAGGCCTGGTAGATGCCCAAAGGTATGTTTGCTCCATGTTTGTAATGTAGTTATTGTATTTGTTATTTAGTGGATGAGGTTGAGTGGTGGTGATGAGTGGTAAGACGCATTCCATGATGTTGTAGCAACACGGTGGAAGTGAGGGTGTAGGAGCCAGAGATGCTCGACTCGAAACTTTTTTTGGTTTGGTTGGGGAATGGATTTTTCTTTGAGTAGGATGGGTGCATGATCTGAACAAATCCGGGGTAGGATTAGTACCATAGCATGTGGGTGGAGGGCAAGCCATTGTTTATTTGCCAATCCTCTATCCAGTCGCTCCATAATGTAGTTACTTCCGGTTTGTTTGTTGGACCATATGTAAGGTTGGCCAGAGTATCCCAAATCAAGGAGTCCGTTGTTATTGATCATGTCTTTGAAATCTTTGGCTTTATTACTTGTGATTGGCCTACCTCCCTTTTTTTCATCTTGACATAGAATCTCATTGAAATCACCTATCAATACTCATGGAAAGTTATGGTGTGGTATGAGTTTGTTGAATTCTTTCCATATATTCCATCGTGCTAGGCGTTGGGGTGGGCCATAGACGCCAGTGAACAGCCATGGTCTTTGAGGGGATGGAGGTGTGATGTAGGCATGAAGTACACTTTGATTAGCTACTAAAATTTGTACATGAAGGTGAGAAGCCCACATCAGGCTTAGTCCGCCTTTATGGCCATTACAAGAAATTACAAAGCATTCATCAAATCCTAATCTATTTTTTAAAACATGCATATGCCGATCTGAAGAGATGGTTTCTGAGAGAAACAAAATAGTACGTCTGTCAGTTCTGCTGAGTTCACAGAGGTTTTGAACAATCAAGGGATTCCTCGCACCTTGACAGTTTCATGCTAAGTGTTTCATTTTTGTTACGAGTGTTCAGCCTTGCCAGCCACTCGCTTTCCTCTTTCATGAGCTTGTTCTTCAGTCTCTTTGTTCTCCAGAGATAGTTGCCAAGCAACTTTGGTTTGTGGGTATTTCCTTATGTACTTGCTTCTGATTGTTCATCTTGTTGGGCATCTTTTGGCTTTGGTTGTTGATCTAGTTGTTGTTGTTGTAGTTCTTTTGCCTTTCTGAGTCTAGTTGTTGGTACTTTATGTTGAGGTTGGAGGCCTATCGAGGACTCAGGGATGAGAGATGCTAAGGAAACAAATTTCCTTGTCTTTTGGGGTGGGGATGGAGCTCCAAAGTCAGGAGTTGGTGGAATGTTCATATGTTGTGGTATGCTTTTTCTTGGATGAGTGCCTTTCCTCTTATAAGATTTTAGAGGAGCTAGGTCGACCTGCTGTGGTTGTTGTTCTGCCAAATTGATTTGATTTTGAGTTACCTTGACATATGAGACACCATGGACTTTGGTAATGACAAGACTGACAACGGTATGGGGTTCATCCAAAAACGTATCCAGAGCATGTGCATAAAGAGGATTGAAATAATTGTGCAGTGGATTAGTCGGCTGAGCAGGGATTGTCGGAGTTGCTTGGTAGTGGGCCTTAGCTAGGCTTTCTTGGAAATATGTAGTCTGTTGCTGGTCTTGGGCCTTGGTCTTGCCTTTATCCTTGTTGGGAATGGGATGGACTTCCTCTGCTACTAGGTATTCCGAAGCCGGTATACCAAAATGGATCAGGCCACCAGAAAATGGGTTTGGTGAGATGTCAGCACTGGTTTTCTGTCCAAACCCGGATCCGGATCCGAATCTGTCATTAATTCCGAAGATTTTGAAACTCGAAGCTGCACCATGCCCAAAAAGGTATTTTCCTTTAGTTTTTTGCAGTACTTCCATAGGATCATCATGATATCTTCTTTCAGTAGCCGAATCATCTCTTTTTGCGGGTTCTGAGATTTGTGGGCTAATGTCAGACGTTTTTTTGGGAAGGGTGTTGGTTGAGAGGGTGGAGTCCATCTTATTCCTTGTTGCGCCATTTGAGGTGCAAGTATGGTTGGGATTGGTCGAGCCACCGTCTGTTTTGGGTGGTGTTATCGGAGTTGTTGTTGATGATGATGATTGCTGGTGATGGATGGTGTGGGGGACAGGATTTGGAGATAGTGGGTTTTGTGAGGAGGATGATGAACCAGAGACTTGGTTTGATGAGTTTGAGGTGCAGGATAGATGTCTAGGTTTTGGTTTGCCTGCTCTCATTCTACCATTAAGTCTGTGATATGGGAATATAGGGTGGTCTGGGTCTTGCATGGCATGTTTTTCATTCAACAATTTTGGACATTCATCCGCAATATGCCCAATGATACCACATCTATAACAAATGGTAGGTAGAAATTCATATGCAAAGTGAATCCATTTGGTTCCATCAATATTAAGCAAAATACATAGCATGAATGGTTCTTTGATAGTCATCTCCACTCGTGCTCGAACTGGTTGATAGTCCAAATCAATTTCCTAAACTTTTCCAATATCACTGAGTAATTCCTCCATGGCTTTTTCATCCTCAAAGAACTTTGGTAGCCCTAGAATCTATATCCAGAAGATTGCTTTGGTAAAGCATGTAGTTGGGTTATGTTGATAGTTGGGGTTAGACATGATCCAGGTACCAGTTGCTAGTATAGTTGACTTATCTGTTGCATGTTCGAAAGCACATTGAAAGATTTTGTTATGGGTGTTTGGCCAGGTTTGAAAATGTTTGATCTTGATGGGACTCCAATGTTTGATGACTGCTTGCATGAGTGCACTGAAAGAGAATTTTCCATCAAGTAATGCAACTGCAATACAATGCTCATCATGAGCTTGCATGAAAGATTTCATTCTTTCAGTTAATTGAAAAAGTGTAGTTTCTTTATTATTGGTGGGTGAATGGCGGCCAAAAGCGTAGGAATCTTCTAAATGATTGAGGTTTTTATCCTTTGTGTCTTATTTTTGTTGATAACTCTTTTTAGAAAAATTCAGATCTAGTATGATGGAAGCTTTTAGTGATGGAGGGTTTGCAGCAGGGCTTGGTTGTAAAGGTGGTGGAGAAAGTGGTATTGTTCTGCTTTTGCGGGAGTTTACTGATTGAGCAGAAAAGTAAGAGGAAGATGAGGAGGAAATTGAAGTCGATTTAAGATGACGGTTTACATAGATATATGAAAAGAATGTATGAAATGATTATTCTATGCAAAAGCGTGTCTGGGGAATTGTTTGATTTTAGGTATACGGGAAGAAGAAGATGTGGATGCAGAGGCGCGTGCTGTTGGTGTTGATTGCTTTTCAGGTTTTGAATAGCTCCGTGCATTGGGTGGAATTCCGTCGGTGCATTAGCCTCCATTAGGTAGAACTTACTAGTGGAGAGAATAAAAAAAGGGGAAAAACAAAGGTATATGAATTGCTAACGGTGAAAAAATGGGTAGGTTTGATGTTGAAGGATTAGAAAAGACAAATACAATTCTCATAAATTCCATCCAGTCTATTACACTTTGATATCTTGGTTGAGCTGATAAAGATATGATTTGAGAAGATTCTCAGATCAATAGTTAGAACTCCAAATCCAGAGAAGAACAAAGAACGCAGAATAGAAAAATCGCTTGACTTTAGTCAACGCATAACATCCTAGAATTTTTACTTTTCTTATTTTTTGGATAATAGTTAAGTCAAAAGTTCCATAATATAAATTGGGAAATAGTACTACCTTAAAAAGGAAAAGGAAAGGGAGGAAGAATTATAAGCAATTGGATGAGAGCCCCCCAACAAGCTGGGCTTTAATCCGGGAATTATTTGTAATGGTATAAAGTATAGTGAAAACTACGGACAGACCCATTTCTTAGATTTTCTCCACTGTAAAACCCACGCCTAGAAATCTAAAGGCGCGCACCCATTTTCTAGGAAAAAATTTCCGACAAACCCATATTTTTTAGAATTAGTTTTTCGCTTATTAATCTTCCTTCGTCTTCGTCTTCTCCTCTCTTTTTTTTTTCCTTTTGATTTTCTTTTAATGGGTTTCCGTGTTAAAATTGATTCGATAACTTGAACGCCGGGAGATTAAAGAAGAACTGGATTAAGAAGTTTGGGCTCGAGTTGTTATTTTATTAAACCACAGCTGCCATTGATGGTGTTTCTGTGTTAAATTGATTCGATAACTTGAAAGCCGGGAGATTAAATAAGAACTGGATTGATGAGATACTGAGAAGTTTGGGTTCGAGTTGTCCCTGATTATGATGGAATTTGTAAGAAATTTGGGTTCTATTTTGTAACAGATAAGCTAGGTTTTTTTAATGGAATGTTTCAAGTTTAACTAGATGATTTTCATTTCTTATTCAAACTAAAGGGGATCTGAGCAGAATTTTAATGGAATGTTTCAAGTTTTAATCAAAATTTGTCTCTTCATGGTGCGAGATCGAGATTGCAGAGAGAAATACAAGTGGGATTAAGGACTGATCAGATGGATTTGTGGGTTTATTTTGATGTGAATCGATTCTGATTTCACAAGTAGGGATGGATCTGTCTGTATGGGGAAGTAGTTTGTATTCTGAATTTTAGTCTCGATTGGGAAATGAAACAGAAATTTGGGGTTTTTGGCATTGATTCAAATTGGGGATTTGTTGTGGTCCGAAAATTGGACTGTTTGTGGTACAAATTGCTGAGGGTGTTTGTGCTAAGACGAGAAGAACACAAAACTGATTGGTGTTGCTACCGTTTGAGATACTTGTGTAGGGAAGGAGTTTGTGCAACCTCCAATGTACAACCGGTACATAGCCTTCATCAGTTTGCCAGACGCATTGCAGCTGTTCGCAGAAATGCCCGAACCACTGTGACTCTTGCTAACTTCAACTGCACCGCTTTGCCATGTATGCTGTGGGGATATGTTCGATGGGTCAGAAAGAATTTTAGAAGCTAAAAATGAATGTGGAATTAGAGTACAAAGATAAAGGGAAAAAAGAAAGAAAAGAAAGGTGTTTGTTTGGATGTCCGATTGACAATAAGAAAAAGAGGCAACACCCCCACAACTTCTTTTCTAAAATTTCTTCTTTTTTTTATGATTGAGAAGCTACGGATGGAGGATAATGGTTGGATAAGCTGAGTTTGAGGAGTTGGCGTTGTTGGTTGGGAAGCTACGGATGTATTGGTGTTGGTCATAATGGTTGAATAATTTTTTATGTAGCTGTGAAAATTGATGCATAACCTGTTATGCATCTACAAAATTTGTCGCATAACTTGTTATGCAGTCCAGAAAACGGTTGCAGTCCAGAAAACGGTTGCATAACACATTATGCAACAATTTTTTTGTTACAATTGAAACCAACAAAAACAAAGACTACATAACTTGTCATGCACCTACAATAATATCTGCATAACATGTTATGCGGTCGTGAAAATGGATGCATAACCTGTTATGCATCCGAAAATATGGATGCATCATCGAGAAATTTGTTGCACAATCTTTTATGCATTGAGAAATTAGATGCATAACCTGACATGCATCCGTAAATATGGTTGCATAACGCATTATGCATCAATTTTTTTATGTACACACTAAAATTAACCAAAACAATGGCTACATAACTTGTTATAGATGCATAACTTTGTTATGCAGTCGAGAAAATGGTTGCATAACTCGTTATGCGTCTGCAGAATGTGTTATGCATCTATTTTGGTGGCTGTATAATGGTTATGTATCAAGTTTTCGAAAATTTTGCCTAAAATGATGATCACCTCCGATTTTTTTCATGAAAAACAAAAATTTGATATTGTTGTTTGTACTCGTTGCGTAGCTCTCTTAAAAAGATTTACAACGATATACAATTTGTAAAATTCCAAGGCACGGATTTTTATATATGTTATATCCAAGTTACGTTCCTAATTATACCCCTGAAAAATTAGGCTGCATAACGAGTTATGCCTGAAAAAATAGTATGCATAATGAGTTATGTATTGATTCTTAATAATTTCGGATAATTTTGGGTGTCACGGTATCTAAAATTAATTGTGGGCCTGACAATAAGAATATTATTTTTCTTGGGCTTACGCCTAATTTTCCCTAAAGTATACTCCATCCGTCCCAAATTAGTTGAGTCATTTGTAATTTGCACAATAATTAAGGCAAGGAAATAAGGGGAGTATGTTTAAATATTTTTTTACATAGTATGCCCTTATACATAATAACTTTTATCTCTTAAACTATACCACAGTTTTTTCGTAAACTTTATATCATTGAAAAGCATTTTAAAACACCTACGTTACGAATATAAACATGGCTATCAAATTATACATATTTCTTATAGAAACAATAATCAATTAAAATGGTAGTTTTAGAAATATCCACTTAATTAGTAAAATAGCTTATCTATTTGTGGGACAAAATCTAAAACCAATTAGCTCAACTAATGTGGGGCGGAGGGAGATGTAACTATATGAGCTTCGCCAAAACCGGTACCCTTCATCGAAGATTTTGGTGCCCCTCGTGGCCTCATGTCATTCCTTAACCAAGAAGGTAAATTTTTACAGATGTAAACCCAAGAGCGATGGTTGGGTGTGAATAAAATTCACAATCTCATCGAGATTTGGTTCTTAAAATTCGAAGAAGAGCGTAATACTGAAGAAACAAGAAGATCTCTCCAAATTCACAACGACAGCAACAAGAATCAGAGAATCAAAAACCGAAGGAATTCGCGCGATGGATCAGGTTAGTAATATCATAAAAACCCTAGAAAATCTTCATTTCCTGTCTTTCTGTTAATTCCAGTTCTGATTTGAATCTCTCGTAATTTGGATGTGTTTTTTATGATTTCTTTGAATTATTTGTGGATTTGTTTTGAGTTGATGTTGAAAGATCTGTAGTTAGTGGAGTTTAAAAACTACTCAATTTGGGAAAATTAAAGGAAACTAGGGGGAATGGAGATTGAAACCCTAATTTCTCGAAGTTTGGGGTTTTTCTTGTAATTGGGGAGAAGGTTTAGGAAGGTGATTATGATGTGGGTAGGGGGTGGAGGTGGTTTGTGCTGCTGGTGCTGGGATTGGAGTTACGATAATGTAGGATTTGAAGATTGGATAGTTTAAAAGTAACTTGTAATGTAGAGTTGGGAGGTATTGGAGCAGTTAGAGGAAGGGATGGGCATGTGGTGGAATTGGATTTGAAGGTGTTAGAAAGGAGTTGGAGGCAGTGCAGGGGGGTATGTGGAGTTGGGTTGGCGGTAGAGTTCTAGAAGATGGTGGTGTAATTGGAGCTGGATGTGTAGAAGATGGTGACGTAGTGGGTGCTGGAGGTGTAGAAGATGGTGACGTAGTGGGTGCTGGAGGTGAATTGGTGAGGTTGGAGAGGTGTGACTGGTGAAGCATAAGAAGGCGTTGGAACTTGGTACTGATGGATGTTGATTTATTGGAGATGTTCGAGGTGGAGGATTTGGTGTGGTGCAAGTGCAAGTCCCAGGGGCGGTGGAGGATTTGGTGCCCTGCAAATGTAAGCCCAGGGGAGGTGATGGATATGGGATTGTATTTGGGATAATGTGGGATTGGAGTTACGATAATGTGGGATTTCAAGATCAGAACTAGAGAAAGTAACTTGTATTGTAAAGGAAGTATTGGAGGAGGAGTGCATAGGTGGAGGAGGAATTAGAGGAACTGCTGGGATATATTGTGGAATTGGGGCTGAAGGTGTTGAAAGGAGTTGGACTCAGTGCAGGGGTATGTGGTGTTGGGTTGGTGCTAGAGGTGTAGAAGATGGTGGTGCAATCGGTGATGGAGGTGTTGAAGATTGTGATGTAATCTGTGCTGGAGGTGGAGTTGGTGAGGGTGGTGGAGCATGAGGTGTAATGGAGCTTGGTACATATGGATGTGGATTCGTTAAATGACGTGCTCGAGGTGCAGGATTTGGGGCGGTGCAAGTGTAGTTTCCAAGGGTGGTGTGGTGCAAATGTAGCTCCCAGGGGATGTGGAGGATTTATATGGTACAAGTGTAGGTCCCAGGGATGGTGGAGGTGTAAGCTTTGGAGGGAAATTGAACTAACTGAAGATGTTGCTATTTGCTGAATTCATTTTTAATTCTGTGTTGAGTGAAATAGTTGAACACACAATTTAGCTAGCATTGTCAGAACCTTAATTTTCTACAAACTTAGTTTTACTTTTTAGTCTAGGACTGTAGGTTTCCTCTCTACGCCTCTGCTGTATGAAATATTATAATTCATTATTTTGGTACTAGAATACACTAGCTGAAATTGAATTATTTGTTAAATGAGGGGAGTTTTACTTTCTTTTACAGCCTGCTGTGGAGAATTACGCGAACCCGAAAACATGTTTCTTTCATGTGCTTTTCAAGGTATAGGATTTATATCCTTCTTCAATTGTTCGTAAGTTATTTTTGTGGAAATATATGTAGTGTTTAACGGTATTTCTTAATTGTCGTCAGGCTGGAGCTTTAGCATTCTACATACTTTCAGCGCTGTTCTTCAATAGTTTTGTGATAATTTTCGTGGTTACGGTACTACTTGCTGCTCTTGATTTTTGGGTAGTTAAGAATGTTAGTGGACGAATATTGGTTGGTTTGAGATGGTGGAATGAAATCAATGATCTGGGTGAAAGTGTCTGGAAATTTGAGTGCCTTGACCAAGAGGTGACTAATACTTCTTTAGCACCTTGTCTTTTCATTGAGATTCTACTTGTGCATCCATTATTTGAGTGGTCCTTAACTCGTATTTGGTGTTTGTTGGTTATAGTCATTGTCTAGGATGAACAAAAAGGATTCATGGCTATTCTGGTGGACACTCTACCTTACTGTAAGTTAAATTATGCTTACATTTAATTGAATGTTATACGTTACTCTGAACTCCTACTGCACTACATTGATGGACATTAAGGTTGAATCTGCAAGCTTCAGAATGAGAGACTTTAGTCTCTTCTTATATGCTCTGTTCTAACTGTGCAGGCGGTTGCATGGATCTTCCTTGGGATATTTTCTGTTATAAGATTCCAACCAGATTATGTCCTTGTTGTCGGAGTCTGTTTGACTCTAAGCATTGCTAATATTGTTGGCTTCACCAAGTGCCGCAAAGGTAAGCAAAAGATTTTTTCCAAGCCAAGGACATAAATCTAGCAGTTCCATTGTTTTAGCGAGATAGCTTGTACCCTTTTTTTTTTCTTCCTAAAGTAAGCAAGTAGGTAACAGAGTAAACATCACAAACCATACTGGTGATTTGAACCATTACATGATCTGAGCATTATATTTGGCCAGTGCAGCTATAGGGAGTGGCGCACAAATTACAGGACACTAATTCTAGGGATAAGGTTAAGTTCACATTTAGGAATCAAACTTAGATAATTTAAACGATCTGTTTTAATTTTTAAGGATAATGTCTGATAAATGTGGTTCACATAGGTTCGTAGTTAACTTTTTCCAAGTAGAAAAACTCTTATCTGATGATCTTTGAGTCACCGACATGTCGCATTTCTGAATTGACCTGAGTTGAAATATGTTGTTGAATGGCTCCAAATAAATACTGTCAACACGCTGGTTTTGGTTTTCGGGCTATACAGTTGGATATTTTGTAAGTTTTAACTTATGTCGATTAGCTGGCTGGGAAATAACTAGTCTTCAGCTTAAAAAATCAAATTGAGTTTCTTACAGTCGATTTACGCTCAAATCACCTTTAGTAACTGTCCTTAGGCTATAAGATATGACCTATATATTATCTGGATGTTTAGCATATGTTTTATAATCTGCAAGGGAAGAAGCTAAGCATCTCAATGTTTTTTGTTTGTTATTGTTCTCGTCCAGATGCTAAGAAACAGATTCAGGCATTCGCCTCCCAAACAATTGCAAACCGCTTTTCATCAACGATACAGTCAGCATTCAGTGTTGTCTGATTCCGTCATCTATAGATTATCAAAATACTACTGGAGCTTGTAAGAGGAGAGGAAAGCATTTAAATGAATTTTTCGTGTTTTATCACCCTGGTTACCTTGGTGTGTTCTTGCTTAGACTTTTGTAGAAATACATAGAAAAGAAAGCATCATTTTCTGTTTGCTTTCAGTAACTCCAAAAAATAGGATTGAACATTTGATGAATGTTTGAATGTAAAAGATAGTAAGGGTGTACAATTCGATCTCACGACGTTTTGTAAAACTTTGATTATACTCATGTAAGCTACTGCCAGCCCTCTTGTTCTGTGAAACTTTTACTCTGTATTCGTCTGCCTTTTTCCCCTTCTTTTCTAGGCCTTTCTGCATCATATCAAGTTACAGACGCAGCACTATTATTTTTTTTCTTTTCCATGAATGCGCTCATCATCCAAGGTAATCCGCCAAGCCCGTGGGCTCAAACTGGCATATTGCCTTAGTCCATGGACTTGCCATAATTAGCTTCTTCTATTCTCAAGTCTGAAAACAATTTCTAACCCTATTCGATTTCTAAAACAAAGACACTGCGGATGTTACGATCTATATAAGAACGTATGCTTCCCCAATCTTATATAAACATTAACTGAGAAAAATTCTCGTTGGCTTTTTAAAAAGCGGTAGTACGCACAAAGTTACATAGCTGCTTTCATGGACAAGCAGCAATCAGAATCTGGATCAGCATCAGCCGAGGCATCAGATCAGAGAAGTGAACGGCAATTCCCTACACCAGCTCCAAAGCAAGTACCTTGCCTTGTTTTTCCACATGGGAAAGGTAGGAAATTTCAGAGTTTTTATAATCCTTGTGAACCCAATAATAGAAGTTGCATAAAGTCTATACCAGAGCTTCAAGGAAAAGCATATTATCATAAAAGTTGTCAACTGGGATGGCTAATTGTTATCGGCAACGTGAAAGATAATGCTGAGTACTCTGTGGCTGACGCCACAAACTTAAATGATTGTTTCTTGTGGAACCCTAAATCATCTCAGATTATTCGATTACCTAACCTGGATCGTCGGTCTTTTTCCAAAAACTCAGAGCGATATTTTATGTTCGATTTAGTGTTATCCTCGCCACCTAGTTGTAATCCTGACAATGATGATGGCTGCACGGTATTCCTCATTTTTAGAGGATTACATGGTAATGGTGTAGTCAGTACACATAAGCACATTCTAGTTTTTTGTCGGCCTGGGGACAAACAATGGAGAACAATGGAATTGGATCACCGTTCTAACCCCGTTGGTGATGATTCAGAGTTCGTTGATTCCCTGCTTTGCTTTCAAGGTAAGTTATACGCATTCTGTATGGGCGTAAACTGGGTTATAGAGATTGAAATACAAAAACTATGGCAGCATTTTGTTGTTGATAAACAAACCCAATTTCTTAGAAAATTCAAGCTAGAGGTAGCCGAATTTCCACCACTAATAAGTGGAGGTGAAAGGTACACTGTTTACATGGAAGATTGGGTGGAATCTGGTAATGAAATCTTCAGAGTTCTTTTTACTTGCAGTATGAGAGGTTATAAGAAGGCTGCCACGACATGTATCTTCATGTTAGATTTCTCATCAATGACTTGGGTTTTATTGAAGTCTTTAGGGGATCATGTTCTCTTTTTATGTACAAACATGGACAGGTTAGACTTAGAATCTAGAAAGTGCTATTCAACTTCCAGTGCATATTGCTCAGCAGCTGATATGGGTCTTGAAAGGGGTTGCTTGTTTTATACATTACCCGAGGATCAAACCTTATACATATTTGAAGTTGAAGACAATGCTACTACTGTTGTCATGCCGTGTTTGAAGCTTCCAACTCCCTGGTTCCTTCCCACTTGGATAATGATGCCCACAACTGTAAACAGGTAAGTAAATACAAACTACGTACATTGTGTTTATGATCCATTCTTATTTGTTAGCTTTTCTGATTATGGATTTATTATGTTGGCAGGCCCGTTGCTGGAACAAGGAGAAAAACATCAGACCTTTTAGTAGGCCAAGATACAACTGAAACCTGTGTGGAGGAGGAGAACATGGGCAGGTTTACTAATAGCGCAGGAGAATTAGAAGCATTAAAACAGTGGGATTTTCTTAGTGATTGCGACAGCACAGAGGCGGTTGCAAAATTTCTCCATCCAGTGGATTACATTCATTTTCGTGTAGCCTGTAAACAAAATTCTATTTTTCTCCCTACACTGAACCAGATATCGGCTTCTACAAGGGCCACAGCAACTACATATTTATCTCCATGGCTGATTTCGATCTTTGAAGATAATGAAGAGACCATCTGCAACATCGTAGACCCGATGCATAATAATGAAAAGTACCTCATGAAACTATCTGATCAATTGGTTGTAGGTGCTACAATCCGTTTTTCAAAAGATGGATGGCTTCTATTGTCTGACGGGAAAAAGCTGTTTTCTGCTACAATCCCTTCACAAGAGCAATGATCAGTCTTCCAGATTTACCTGGTGATTGTGTACTTGGTGGAATGTCATTCTCGTCAGTGCCAACTTCACGTGATTGTGTGATTATCGCCGTCTGCAGATGGTTGCGAAGGGTAGGTGACAATACGAATGAGGTATCTTTCTTGGTCTTTAGAACGGGAAAGAGTGCAACTGGTTGGACTATAAATCGATACATTTATGACGCCCTCACTGAGCCGTATACTAAGAACTTTAAACCGTGTATTAACAACCCGGTTTTCTATAACGGAGCTTTCTACTGTCTAGATTATAATGGAATGATTGGAGTTTTTAACATGAAAGGTAATCGTAGTTGGCAGGTATTTCCGAATTCTTTGAGACTATACGGTGGTGTACATCCAAGTTTTTTGGTGGAGTGTGATGAGAAACTCTTACTGGTAAATTTAGGACAGAGTGGAAAGTCGATAGAGATTTATAGATTAGACGAATCCAAAATGGTCTGGGATGAAGTTAACAGTTTGGGAAAGCATGCATTGTTTATCAGCTACGCATCCAGTTTTTCAGCAGTCGTCCCTCCGCATAGTTGCATGGAGAACAAAATCTACTTGCCGAGATTATACAGCGAAAGGATTTTATACTATTCTCTTGATACACGTAGGTATCACTGTGTTGGGAGTAATCAACATTCTTCTCAAGATTTCCATAATACAAAGGAAAGATTAAACTCCACATGGATCGAACCTAACTGGTCTGAGGCAAGTATTATCCAAGAGTCTGGCGATGATATATATGATGCTTAGCATTTAAAGGCCAGTATCAGTACTGTTCTTCTATTTCTTATTTTATGTGCATTGATATGTATTGCTGCCGTCTTATTAAGTTTTGGTGATATTGATATTTTATTATATCCTCCTCCTCCGGTTCTCAGAAGTACTTTTTATTTTATTTTATTTTCTTTGCTACTACACATTGTATGCGTCTCGTTAAAGTGGTAAAAATACAAAGTTAGCCTTACTAGTTTAATTTACGTTTCTATATTTTAAAAAAATCTTAAACTGTCTTTCTAAAATTTAATATTTTATACTCCTGTTGTTCCTAAAAAAAAGAAATATTTTTCTTATTTGCACAATTTTTAGGCAAACATGTAAGAGATTAAAATTTCTAAATTTATTTATCATTAATTAATTTGGGAGAAGGGTAGATTTGAAGTTCATCACTGTTATAAAAAAAGGTGGTGTTTGACTCCTTGATCAAAAAGTCAAAGAGTGGACAGGATTGACCGAAGAGGGTCATCTCGCGGTCATTATCGTCTGGATTTCATTTGACTTGGACGGCTGGGAATGATAAGGAGCCACACTTATTAAACTCGAGTTTTACCGTATATGCATCACCTCACAGTTTTACCGCAATAACAAGCCCCGAGAGTTTTCTTCTTTCGTGATTGCTTGGTTTTGCGGTTGATGCTTAATTCGTTTGAATCTTCGAGGTTGATCACCACCACCATCTCTTTCTTCATCTTCTTGCGTTGAATCTTCACATCTTCCAGTTTACATCAACAACAAAGTACCCACCAACACAATATGACGAGAATCAATCGATCCGTACCCCGCCACCACCATATCCATCGCCACCATTAACAACAATTGATCACTGCATTTTCCTTTACGAACCCTAATTTTGATCACTGCAATTTCTCATCTTTTCTCTTCAACCTTGCCTCGATCTCAAACTCTATGAAGCCAATAATTTTTTCTCCTATTTTCTTTTCAACCTTGCCTCAATCACAATCTCAAACTCTATGAAGCCAAACATATCTTGATGTTGGAGGTAATTTAGTGAGGAAATCGTTTAGGTTTAGCTGCAACTTGATTTTGTAATTAGGTGGCGAAGTCGAATCAGAAACATGTTGAAAAGGGTTAGCATAAAAAAGGTAACATATAGAAACCCTATAATTTTATCCTTGAAGTTTTCTTTGCTTCTCTTTACCCTATAACCCTATAATCTGCTTCAGTTCATGACCCTGCTCTAACCTCATAACCAGTTTGTTTCGATTTTCAATCTATCATCACTATAATCCACAGAGTATTTTTCATAAAAAAAATTCACATCTTCTTGCTTGGTTGTTCTTTTTGTTGTTTTAGCTCTAAATATTCGGTATGCTTCTGTGGTTTTAGGTGATAAATTATGTTGGGAGTTGAAATTCAACTGGAGTCCAATAAAGAACAAGCTTCAATATGTATTTCCCGGTATAACTCTGTTACTTGATTATGAACAAGCTTTAATAAATTTTAAGAATTGAATTGAAACCTTAATTTTGTTTTCGCCGTCATCAGAGTATAATCATCAAGTCATCATATTGAAATTTGTTTTTTCCAGCTTCTATCCTTCTCAATGATGAGATATCATATGTTGCAGGTGGGTTGAAGGAGTGAATAACTTTGTAACTGAGCTTGCAAATGCCATACCTGGAATTGATGAAGCTATGCGTTTTACAGAGAAGATCCATTAAGTTCTTTCTTCTTTGCTTTCTCTTTTTATTCCGCCCAACACTAGGTACGCAGTAACAATGTATTTAACATTTTAATGTAGAAGTTAATGGGGTGTAGAATGCGTCCTATTGCAGCTGCAGTCAACTGCACCATATTTTTGATATGTTTTGGACAAGAATTTCTTGCCGAGAAAATATCCAACCATTGGTATCGTTTCCATTAAAATATGTGATAAACGGATGAGATTTGTGAATGTTTGGAGTTTATGATGGATCAGTAAACTTGGGGGTTTGCTTCCTCTCTCGGTCATCTATTTCTTGGACATCAATTATTTGCAGAAAGCAGTATTTGTAGCACCACTGTATTTTAAGGGATAAGAAAAGTGCAGTTTTGTCTTGGATCCTCGGATGCTTTTTTGTTGTTTGTTTATAAATCATTTTACTTCCGTGGAAGAAAAATCATTTCTATAATAGCAATAACAATGTTTTATATTATAAGTTTCAGTGTGGCAGCAATAAAGTTCAAAGAAGCAACCCTTAAAACTAAGGTAGGTCGGTTTGAGGATGACGATGAATGTGGAGCATGTTATGGGTTTAGAAGAGGATAAATTTAGTGATACGTATGAAACAAGCACATAGAAGCCTGCCAATATGGAAAGTGCTCTTATTCGAATGGGCTGTGAATTTGAAGCATGGTGAAGTGTTTCAAATATGTACTTCAGCTGGTGAAGCAAAACTTTGGTGCTAACTGGCATACCGAAGGTAAGTTATAAAGCTACTGTATAAGTTAAATCTCCGCATGTCCGAGAAGATAACACAGAAGCCTGCCTTTTATACTTTTACACAACTTTCTGTCAGAATCATAGCTCTTTCTATCTCTATTTGTATTAGGTGGTCAGAACAAAGCACGTGGGATAGGTAAAAAAAAAAAAAAGAATGGCGTTGTAATGCTCTCCTAGTCCAAGAGACCCAACTGTTAATCGTTTCAAGATTGTTGCTTTGCTGTTGAAAATGGGTTCCAAGATGTTGCACACAAGCAAGACGATTCATTTTAAGACATGTTAAAAAAATCTCAGGCCTTATATAAGAGTGATTCACAAGAATGGAAAGGTTTTGGAAAGGAATCTAACCTCAACTTCAATCCACAACTGGTAATTATGTCAAAAAAATTTTTTTTTTCCTTTTTTAACGTACGTTTTATTTTATTGATACCAAAAAAAGACTTTTACATAGAAGGCAAGCGAGCAACAAGCTGCGCCGCAAGCCCTTACTGGTAATTATCTTTCTATTATTTTCTTCTTTGTTTGGTTAGGGTTTTAGGTTTTTCGATTAATACATGTTGTTTATTTCGATCAGGGTCGCCACTTTTTTAGATTTCTTTAATGCTGCTTGACTTCGTTAAGTTTCTGATTTTCCATAAATTTTAAGTTTAGTTTGATTTATGATGTTTTCATTAACAGAAAGACAATTATACAATTCAAAGCATCTTTCTTAGAGATCGGATTTATCGGCTGCCATTAAATCAGGGCTTGGTTTTAATTATACAAGTGTATCCGGCTACAAGGATTTATATGGGAAAACTTTGCTAAGAAATATGATGGAAGTGTTCTAATCATCACGGTATATCTTTTGGTCCTTCCTTATTTGATATGTCTTAAAGTTCTAAAAGGCTGAAACCTTATGGAAACCCTCTTCTCGATTATCTCTTCGAATTCCAGAGTCTAATAATGGAAGATTATTGATGGAATTTCCTCCAAGGAATTTCAATGAAGCGAAGCTATTGAAACAAGGATAAAAGATAACACATGGAAGAGGTTAAAGAATCAAACTCTCCAATCAACCCAGACCGTTTCGTGTACATTGGTAAGCTTTTCAGTCCAATAACTTTTTTATTTTTGTGTGTTTTATTAGTTTGAGGTGATGGTGTTGTTATTTAGTTAAGTTGATTATGGGTTTGGTGTTGCTATTATAAATATTTTCTTGCTTTTGGGTGAAGCTAGAGTTTCTGTTGCTTACATTGGTGTTAGATGTGGTGGATATAGGTTTGGTGTTGCTATTATAAATATTTTCTTGCTTTGGTTGAAGCTGGAGTTTTTGTTCCTTACAGTGGTGTTAGATGTGGTGGATACAGTTTGGTTTTTAAGGCAATGTTAGGTTTTGGTTGAAAGTGTCTGCTGGAGTTTTTTTGGTTTTTGTACAGTTGTTGTCTGCGAATTACGGTTTATAAAGTTCGTCCTTTGGGAAAACTTTTAATCTCAACATTTTTCCATTAATCTGTTCTTTACTGTTTGATCTCTTATACATAAATGGAAAACTCTATTAAATATATGTCATTGTAGGGTCTGTTTTTCAATTGGAAAGAGGATGAATTGAGTAGTACTTATAAAGTTGTTCTTTTGGATCCAAGGGAAAAGGTATTTTACTTGATATGGCTTGAATTATAGTACTTTCACTATATTTAGATGTAATTGTTGGTTTTGCTAATATGAATCGTCCAGGATTAAATTACATAGGTTACTTTGATTGGATGGTTGGGTATTGACATATCGTAATACAAGTATAGGCATTCGAACTTAGGGATGCAGAGTTACAAGAACCACCACAGCCAAATTAGCAAATGATTAAGACGGCTTAATGTGAGTAGGGAAGTAGAGATACCGTCAAGTGCATTAAACTAAGCAGTCGAGCTTTAACTAAGAATTCTGTCGCAGATAAAGTGAGTCTTGGAATTACTTACGGTTTCAATAATGAGTGTTTCACTAGACCGAGGGATAAGGAGGCTGGGCTATGACTATAAGGTCCTTGAAAGGTTCAAGGGGTTCCCTATATATATATATATATATATGTATATATATCAAAATAGCCTTGAAGGTGTAGATTTATATCATGACAAATACTGTGAAATTGTCGGAATGATATTAGACACCTCTTTTTCCTTTTGAAATTGTCGGGAGGATATTACACAACTCTTTGTCCTTTTAACGACAAAGCGTTAAAGTAATTTCTGAGATGGTCAAAAATTAATCGATTGTCTATAGCCAACTTTTGGCTTAAACTAATTGATTGTAATCTAATTCCTAAAATAAAATGGATTCCCAATTAAGGATTTTTGTTTAAATAGTGATGAGATTCAAAGACGGTTGTTGTTGATATGGTAAAGTGGGTTTTGCATTGGAGGCAATAATTACGTTTAGTAACTACATACTATCTTTTATAATTTCAGATATGAACTCAATTTGCTCCAAATATTTGGACAAGTAAATGATGTGATTCTGAAGTTGTTTGTAAAGTGGTAAGAAAGATGGCGTTCCTCTCAGACTTGTGAAGGATTTTTTTAGACTTAAATTCAAAACAAAAAATAGAAAACTCACTAAAAATTATAGCAAACTCTGACAAAGATGTTATCAATATTAAAAGAACACTGAGGCTAAGATTCCACTATTTTCCAAGTTCAAAGTGATTTAATCCAATATTTTTATTCATGCAATTTTCTCATTCAAGTTGATTCTAAACTATTGCAACAAGTAGATTCTCAAAATAACAAGTGTAAATCCGAAGCAAAGAACATCAAAAACCTAAGTCCAAGCATGCTCTATCAAAAGAAATCACAATTGCTTAACAAGAATCATTCAAACAATTTTCAATCGAGGCAAATAATCATATAATAATTGCAAATAAATAAATAAAATAAAATATACCACTTTTTGTTGGAAAAATAGCT
>JAJJWW010017455.1:0-67981 GCA_023531295.1 Papaver armeniacum
AAAAACATCACAGAAATTCAATCGAATCCCAAATCAGAGTCCAATCCTTGAAAAATCAATGTCTCCTAACGAAAATTTACTCTCAGAAGAAACACAAGAAGATAAGAAGAACCAAAAAATTCGATGATTTTTTCATCAGATCTCAAAACCATAATCCTTTCATCATCATCATTAGGTATAATTAATCATGATGCCAACCATTTTCATCAGATCTCAAAACCCAAATCCTTTCATCATCATTTAGTACAATTACTCATGGTGCCAACCAGATGAGTCTTTCAATTTCAAGTCCAGAGAAATTGAATTTTTGTCAATCGATTTCCTTCTATCGTTATGCTTCAAATTGTTTACAGCATTGTATTAACGAGAAATTGGGCAAGTGTGGCGGAGGGTTTGTGTCAGATGATCCAGGTAAAGTGATGGTGAATTTCATTCGATCTATATTTACTGGGCAGAAGAATAAGATGTATGATGATTACAATTTGTGGATTTCTCAAGTGGTTCAATCTTCTCAACTTCATGCCGAGAAGGAATGGGTTGCTGCAATTGTGAAGCTGGAATTAAAGGAAGATGGTGGTGCTCATGTTTATTTTAAAGCTTTTAATTTGAATGATAATTGTGCTGTGAAGATGCTTAAACAAGGGTGGTTTCATTTTCATCCTAAGATTTCCAAGGATACTGTTGTGAGAGATTCTAAGGAATCTCTTAATGGTTTCTTCTTGGTGGTGGTGAGAAAGAATCAACAGGTATATTTCTTGAAACAATTACTATTATTATTATGTCTGTGTTGAAATTGTTATGTTTTCCTGTGTACAATATGTTGATGCATGAATAGCTAATCATTCCTTTAATCTGTTTCAAGTTTCAATTTGCTTATCAGATTGTAGTCTGTAGGCGTAGCTACTGAGCCCAATTTTGGTTTTTGGGCTCATAATTTTGTGTGAACTAGAGGTCTTTTTCTAGCTAAGGCAGAATTTTGATATATTCCCCTTTTCAGTGATTAAAGTTTCTTGATAAATAGAATAAATTCTCGACCCAGTCGGTCAAGGAAGTATTTAGGAAGGTAGTAAAATAGGATATAATAAAAAATAAAAGAAGTTCGGTTTCCTATTCATGGACAGATAAAAGTTCAGTTTCCAAACAATAGACTATTGTGACTTGTATAAATAGGATAGGATCCTCAATTTCTTTTCACCGTATTTTCTTTCTTTTTGCTCAATCTAGGGTATTAGGTTTATTCATCTTGAGAAATTATTTGTAGGGGTAATTGGAATTTACTCAGGTATATATACTGTTTCTGATTCTAGCATTTTTAAAATTTTGTTAATCAGTGTTCTCAAGATAAGGATTGTGATTATTCGAGTCTTCTGTCAATAAAGAGAAGAGCAGCAGTCGTGATTGTTGCTTGAGTCCGCCAATGGAGATATTAACAAGGTATGATTTTCACCATGATGTATCGTCACACTTTGATTCTGGTACGTCAAGCCCGAAGACAAGCATAGAGGTTATTAACACCAGCTGTCTTGGTGTTTGCAATAATTCTCTTGGCAACAGTGTTGGTACTTTTCCTTGTATTGACGATGATGTAATGGTAGAGATACTAAGCAGACTGCCGGTGAAATCACTACTGCGTGTTCAAGTCAGTTTGTAAGCATTGGTTGTATTTGATTAAACAAGACAAATACCTGATTGATTTACACTCCAACCATTCAAAATCACGTCCGAGTCTCATCTGCATAAACCCATTGCAAGAAAAAGGCGTCCTTCGCACTCGCTATGACGAAGGCTTTGATGTAAGTAGAGCGCTACGTCAAAGTATTTCATATGCGGAGATGGTTAATGGCAGTGGCGGTGAGGATGATGTCGTAGCCATTTTTAGCAACATTAGGATAACTGATGATGAATGGTTCCTTTATGATGAAGTCTTAGGACCGGTAAATGGTTTTCTTTGTTTCGTAGATAGGAAGACATATTCTGTTAGGGTATACAATGCTAGTACACGAGAATTGACACCGTGGGTCAAATCAACATTACTGCGAGAAGAAAGAGACAAGCTCCAGAAGAAAGACGGCACAATTAAGATAAAAACTCATCATCGTCCGATTTATCATTTTGGGTTCGATCCTGAGAAGAAGGAATATAAAGTATTCTGCTTTTGGAGACTATCTGTTAAAACCCCAGGTAATCATCGTGGGCATACCTTCGATCGCCCTGATTATGCAAGATGGGAGGTGTTGACTCTTGGCGTGACACTAAATGGCGAAAGATCAATATGGTTCCTGACGAGAACAACAAAACAATTATCAATGAGGTTCTCTCTCTGTATGACGTTGGAAAACAGCCGTTGTATGCGGATGGTACTTTATACTGGAGAAATAAGATCAAATTTAGCGGATCAATGGGGTGATCCTGACGTCATAGTTGCATTAGATGTTGGAAGTGAGAAGTTCAGAGTTATTCCAATTCCTAATTTCATTCTTGATGAGCCTCATGAACGATTCTATAGACGGCCTGTTGACATGCTAATACTGGGTGGACGTGTGGCTCTATTATTCCGGAAGGAACCACAAGTTTTGAAGTTATGGATGTTAGATGACGGAGTCGACAACAAACTGAAGAATTGTCAAGGAAGTGAAAGTAACTGGGGTGGAGACACTATTCAGTTACCTTTTCCTATAGAGGCACGAGTTCGTGGTTTCGGAGTTGGTGGAAGTATTGAGAATATAGTCTTTGAGCGCCACGACCTCAAAAGACAAGAAGGTATTCATGCAGACTTTGTCAGTCTGTATTCCTATGATCGCAGGAAAAGATCTTGTAAGAAGATTGAGATTGATGGAGTCTCTGTGTTTCCCCTGCGCTCCTACTCACGGTCCCTAATTAAAAGTTACACTGAAAGCCTCTATTCAGTCGCCTGAAAAGATTGAAAAAACGGAGCCAGCAGCAATCTCTGGTTGCCTAAGGTTTAGATTGGTATTTTGTTTTCATGAAAAAGATTCATAGAAGGGCCAGCAGCAATCTCTCGTTGCCCAAGGTTTGATTAGTATTTACCGAGTCAGTAAGATTGTATTCAGATGGATAGTTATGAATTTATTTATATACAATCGAGGATCTGGGCTATCCTCATACTAATGTTATCTTACAATTTTGTCTCTATTTTTCTTATAAAATCAAATAATAATAATAACCTTAAGTTGAAAATCTGGAAATAACTCTTGCGGTTGTCTGCATTTCCATTTATGCCCCTTTTTTCCACGTCGTGATCGACACGAGGGGAAGAAACCGTCGCCTCCCACGTCCCCCACCATGCCTGTGTTTTCCGCCATCACGTTCCCATTCTCGCTGCCTTTATGACCTGTTACCGCCTCCTTTGGTCGTGGCTGTTTATGGTATAAATGTCACGATTAAGACCCTTGGTTCTTCCTTCACTCTTTTTCGATAGCTCACATCTTCTCCTTATTCGTCTTTACAGCCTTCTTCTTCACTGCTACTTTTCAGATTAACCCTAGTGATGGATTTCTTTCTTCAAAACCTTAATTTCTACTTAGCCTTGCTGTTGTTCTCTGTTGTTTTGTGCCGTCATTGTGGTCTTTGATTCCCTTGTTCTTTTACGACTCTTCTTTTGCTTCGATCATCTTCCCGGTTCTCCATGGCTTCTTCGACTCCCTCCATGACAGACATAAGAGGTGTGTGAGTTATACTTTTTCACGATAATGATGGTTCTCCTCTTGATTCCTTGTTTATTGTTGACAGCCCTTCGCATCATGATTATCGCGCTCTTAACTCTATCCTTTCTGATGGTTCCCCTTCATTTTCGTGTAGGAATGACAAGAGAGTTGCTAAGGATCAAACTGATGAGAAGTTCATCAAGCAACTGAAGGATGATTATGATCTTCACGGTTATAACATCAGACTCCTATCGGGCCAAAAAGGTGTTCTGAAGAAGGAGGACGTTATGAAATTTGGTCATTCGGCCGAGGCGACCATTGTTACCAAAGGTCGGCTTAGAGGTCGAGCTACGTTTTCATTATACGATCCTAGCCGTCCCTTCATGTATGACGTTCTTTCCAAGATTCGTCTGTCTCGTGCTTTAGCTCAATGGAATGGTAATACTTTCCGCATCATGTCTGAATGGGAGAAGCGAGGGCGAGGCGAATGCACTCCTACTGCTTGGTCGACCTATGATCCTTTCCAAGCAGGCGACTACACTCCCGCCAGCTTTGTTGCCAACTACCGAAGTGGGACTTCTACCAATGAGTGATCTTGTTGGTTTCACTGCTAGTCCTCATCGCAATAAGATTCTCCTGAGGGTTTTAAGAAGCTTCGTTGGACGAAGACCCCGAGGGGAAACTTCTAATAAGCATGCTCGTCATACCAGTGATGTAGCTTGGGATCGGGTCCCCCTTGTTATTTATGGTCCTCTTCTAAGTGGCAAGTTTTCTCCTCCGGCGAGCCCTTATCCATTCTGGGTGGTTAATGTTGATCGGGTAAGTTTTTCAATTTTGGTTTGGTTGGTCGGCCGTATGATCGAGTGAAATGGTGTTTTAGTTATTTATACTTCGCAGCCCAAGTCCCAGAGTGCTCCAACACGAAGCTCTCAACCTTCGAAGAGAGATAGAGGTCCTAGCACAAGAGCCAAGGAGGAGACAGGGAAGGTAACAAATATCTTGCTTTCAACCACATGACATGTACTTGCCCTTATTTGTTGCCTTGAATGGATCGCGATGACGGCTTATGTGCGAGGTCGAAAGATGATAAAGGAGAAATTGGAGGTGCTTCATCGAAAGACTGGTGAGGATCCCGAGGATCGCTACCTTTATCCGATTTCTGAGGAAGTGGCCTCAGAAAATTCGATATTTCGTCTACCGTTGTAGGTGGTAAGCCTAGTGGGAAGGGTAGAGAACCGAAGGCGGCGAAGTCCGCCCTGGGGAAGGTTATGCCCTGGCTGACTCGCTAGTAAAGGTGTCATCATCGCCGATGATGTTGTATTTGTAATGTCGTGATGATGATGATGAGGATCTTTTTGGCGAGGAGGATGAAACCGGTGGTATGGGCGAGAAAGAGGAGCCGAAGTAGGGTAGTAGATTCTGCGGTGGAAAGAATGATGTGCATCGAGGCGAGTTATTGGAAAATGTGCCTCCTGTTTCTCCCGCCTGAGCTCTAGTAGGTAAATACCTTTTCACTTTCTCGGGCCCGGTATGTAACTCCTTGGGGATCTTACCTCTCCTCGATTTTGGCTTCCTAGCGAGCGAGGAAATGATCAATGCCGTGTCCTTGTACTCTGTCGGTCCGAATGGTAACCTTGATCAGATGGTGAGTGATCTTTCTTAATCTGTATTCATGTGTTGTTGCCGCTCTTAATATCGTGGAATGTAATGTTCTCGGGCCGCCAATAGCGAGTTGTTGGAGGATGCTATGCAGCGGAGAGAGTTAACGGAGATGGAAGGTCTTCGTGTCCAATTACGGCAAGAGCAGAAGCGGAGCCCGAGGATTGGAGAGGCAGCTGGCGAGAGCCCAAGGTATTTGTTCGAAACCTAAGTAGCTATGACTATTACTTTTTCACGTATTAGTAATAACTGATTTTGAATGGTCAACTGAGCTCGACTCGTAGTTGTCGATCCACTAACATCAATAGACATCTTTTCGACCTTTTACATAATGTTATGCAATGTCTCGCGCTAAGTTCAATGTTCTTGAATGGTAAATGACTGAAATTGAAGATCTTTTTCATTGCTGTATTTTAGGGAGTTTGCTTATTCTGAGAATTAGAGTTAAAATGAGTCGCAGATGTACTGGGAGAGTATTTTCTAGAAATGGGAGGCATGAAAATTGAAGATTTAGATGCTACGCACGCTAATCGACATGGAGCTTTTGACATGCGCTTAAGTTGTGAAAAGATAAAAATAGTCCTGCAAATGTGGAATTCCTTCCCGTCCGAGGTTATTTACTAGTCCTCTGTATTCAGCCTTTCTCCTTTGATTACTCTTTTCTCTTGAACTCGTTTTGCGACCACCTTTTTCTGGGGGACCATGGTTTTATTTTGGAGTAAAGACATTGAAGTAATTCTGGTCACCCCATATCCAGTTATTTATTTAATACTCTAATCTACCCTCTTTTATTAATTTTAGGTTATGATTAGTGAAATGATTTAGTTAAAAACAATTAGTGAGATTAAATTAAAGATGGGTTTATTATTAGTTGAGTAGAACTACTGTGAGAGCAGAAGTTAGAGAAGACGAAGGAGAAAACATGAAAAATAATTTTTTTTTCCAATTCATCCCCTTGAAGTATTCAAATGATGGATTTTATCAACCACAACCTGAGGTAGAGTATTTGGGAACAAGATGTCTTCCAAACTTAGATAATGTATGCTGAATTGGCAAAACTTCCCAAAAATGTAAAATTTGAACCGGATTTCAAATGTAGTTTCTATACTTTATATTGTAAGATGGCAAACCGAACTCTGTCAACGGCTGTAGCTTCTGCTGCTTTGTGAGGATGAACAAGTAACCGAACTCATCCGAAGGTGTAGTTCAGCTGCTTTATGAGGAGTGAATAAGTGAACTCAACCCATCCAAGGTGCGTTCTAGTTGCTTGATCCAAACACGCGAGCTAACTGAACCTCCATTACTAATGGCTCCTCACATGCAGTAGTTATGTTCCGATTGGTTCAGCAACTAACCGAACTCTTTATGTATAAATAAATTTAACTAAGTGTATAAGGTCTCGCTGGTTCGCAACTACATGCTTGCGATCCAACCGAACTAAGTTTAATAAGTCTCGATTGTTTAGCAAACTTGAGATTAATTCGCACAACCAACCGAACTTAACAAACAAAAATTTCTTATGTTTTTAACCATGTAGTCTGCCACATGGTAGTTTTAAAATTTTATGCGAAATAACCGAACAAAGTTGATACACTTCTATTATAAGAGAAATAAAAAATGGTGAAAATAGTGAAGGTCCTGCTACATGACAACTTTTTCTTATGTTTTTAACCCTAGAGTCTAAGCGATATGGCGCTTTATACATTTAGCGAAATAATCGAACTCACACTGCTGAACATTGTTATAAAGCATATAGAACTCGAACCCATCTCAAGGTGTAGTTCCTGGCTAGCTTATAGAGGATGAACAAGTAACCGAACTCATCTCGAATGTGGAGTTCTGCTGCCTCGGGAGATTTAACAAGTAAATCGGTGACTTCAAGATCAGAATCTCCATTAAACCTCTCTCACAACTTCCATTTTCAACTCATTTTGATGATTACTTCTCATATTTTTCAACCCAAAACAAACGACAAGTGAATGGTCTGTGAGAATATCTTGCTAAAGATTTAAATTACTATATATATATAGAGTGTGGTGGTGGTTGGTGTGATGTGGGTAATCTGTGGTCTGGTGGGTGATAACGTAGGTGGTGGTGGTGGGAGGAGGTGGTGGTGGTAGTAATTGCGTGGTGGTGGGAGGAGGTGGTGGATATATATATAAGAGAGAGGAGTATTAGGGGTTGATTAAATTAAATTAGCATGCAAGCTTTTAAGAATTTCACCCATTAGACATCCCCAGGCCCAGAGGTGCCGTATAATCAAACTGGCCATCTCTTAAAACCACGGGTCCCTAAAAATGATTCCTCTCTTTGATGTAACTCTCGTTAATAATTCTAGTATGGGCTTCTTGTCTGGACTTCTATGAAGAAAAAGAATTTTTAGCCTTTTCCTTTTATAAAGAAATGTAGAAAATGTTAAAGAAATGATCTCTCTCTTACGCTAACTTTAGTCGTTATATTGAATCTACTTTTTTTACTAAATAAGTATTATGGTGAAATTTTTTGTCACCTAAACTGCATACCACCCCCATGAATTAAGTTAACGCTCACAAGTTTAGATTTTAAACGGGTATGAGTAGGGGGGGGTGGTATATGTTATTTCATTAGTAGAATAACTAATATGTCTTCCATCTCCATTTTGTAAATTTATTTTCCTTGTTTCTTCTTTTGGTACTCAGTTTGAACCCATGAAAGTGACCTCCGTAGGTATGGAGTAGGAAACTAAACCATTTACCTTACTAATAGGGCTAAGGAGGCTATTTGTAATTTACTTAATAACAAATAAATAAATGGAATATGGATGCGCACTTAGTGAATTGCCACAATAATATAATTAACGTATAAAACCAACACTACCTCTCGCTTTAGTAAATGATATTTCACTTATTTTTTGGCTTAAAAATAGGCCAAATTGAAAATAAAGATTGCCTTTTCCTAAAATATGGAGTATGGATTTTGGTGAGGTGTACCACGACATATTCCTCATGCATGTTCTATAAATAATGTATAGATGCTATTTGTTTTATGCTTCAAATGAAGTGTAATGAATTTGAAAGTGCATCTAAGAGCAACTAATATCATTTTTCTTTTGAAACTTAGTGAAGTTTCTTTTAATGTCTTGGAATATTTACTAAAGTATGGAATGGTCTATTTTAAGATACTTGGATATATATTCAATAAGTTCTTTCCTGGAGACAATAGCTTTGGTTCTACCACAAGACTCTACTACTTTTACCTCTCGTGTTGTTAACTATGCTTCCAATACTGATATTTGAAATTTTTGACCCCATAAAGATCCTCATGAATTCAAATGCTTTCTTTCCAATGAAAATCAGAAGTTTTTATTTTTGGAAGAATTATAAGCAGAACTAGCCGTAACCGAGCAGAACATCATGGTATACTTAATAATACCAATATGGTCCCTCATTATACTTTCTTTACTTTTATTTTTTCCTCGATTTAATAAAATCTAAGCCACTTTTAAACCCATGATCAATTACCACAAAAAGACGAGAATGGTCCATGATGAAAAACCAAAAATATCCCTCTTTTACCCAATTACTATAACTCCTTATATATCCTATTTTTTTCAGTGATAATCGTGAAAAGAAACTTTAATATAACATATCAAAATCCGTGCCTTGGAATTTTACGAATTTTATCTTTTCATGGAAAAGCTAATAAAAAATCTATCCAACGAGCACAAACAACAATATCAAATTTAGAGTTTTTACTTAAAAATTCGGAGATATTTATCATTTTAGGCACAATTTAAGAAAATTAATTGTATATTCATTACGCAAACCACCACAAAAGATACATAATACTTTATGTAGCAAAATTTTGGTTTATGCATCAACTAATTTTCCGCTCCAACTAATAAAACGATGTACTCCCCTCCGTTTCAAGAAAAATGATACTTTAATTTTAGGCACAATTCTCAAAATGAATGCATAGCCATTATGCAAAACCACCAACAAAGATGCAAATAACACATCATGCAACCATATTTTGGTTTATGGATCGACTCAATTTTCCGTTTCGAAAGATATTAATAAATCTGCTTCAGAAAGTGAAGCCTGCCAGAAAGTGATAGCTTTTCATGTCGTTTCTAAAAGTGACATTTTCGTTTAAAAAGATCACTTTTTCTCAAACTAAAATAAAGTATCACTTTTTCCGAACGCCGCGAAAAGTATCACTTTTTTCCAAACGGGAGAAAGTATCACTTTTCAAACGGGGGTGAAAAGTAACGCAGCACAACCCCATGTTCGTATTCTTTCTGGCCCGCCCTCCCACCGTGGCAACGGCCGCATTTAGTGGGCCGATCGAAGCTTAAGCGAGGAGGTCTTATACGCCACTTTTTTCAGAATCTAAGCGATCAATTACCACAAAAAGATTTAATGGTCCCACGTACCAAAACCAAAAATATCCCCTTTTTAAATTCAATTACTATAACATCTTATATATCCTATTTTTTAGGTATAATTGGAAAGCAAACTTTAATATAACATATCTAAAAATCCGTTTCTTGAATTTTTTACAAATTTTATCTTGTTGGAAAGCTAATAAAAATCTATCCAACGAGCACAAACAAACAATATCAAATTTAGAGTTTTTACTTAAAAATTCTGGAGGTATTTATCATTTTAGTACAATTTTAGAAAATTAAATGTATATTCATTATACAAAAACCACTACAAAAGATACATAATACTTTATGTAGCAAAATTTTGGTTTATGCATCAACTAATTTTCCGTTCCAACTAATAAACCGATGTACTCCTCCGTTTCAAGAAAATGATACTTTAATTTTAGTGACAATTTCGAAATTAAATTGAATGCATAGCCATTATGCAAACTACCACAAAGGACGATAACACATCATGCAACCATATTTTGGTTTATGGATCGACTAATTTTCCGTTTCAAAAAATGATACTTTCACAACCCGTTTCAGAAAAGTGAAACTTTCGCTCCGTTTCTGGGAAAAGTGATATTTGGCCCGCTTTGAAAAAGTGACACGTCCGCCTGGTTTCGTAAAAAGTATCGAAAGTATCACTTTTCGAAATGTAAGAAAGTATCACTTTTCGTAAACGGGAAAGTAATCGCAGATGAAACCCCATGTTCGTTCCTTTCTGGCCGGCCCTCCCACCGCGGCAACGGTCGTACTAAGATGGCCACTTTTTTCAGGAATCTAAGCGATCAATTACCACAAAAAGATTGAGAATGGTCCACATGATGAAAAACCAAAATATCCTCTCTTTTTTTTATCCAATTACTATAACTCCTTATATATCCATTTTTTTAGTATAATTGGAAAGCAAACTTTAATATAACATATCAAAAATCCGTGCCTTGAATTTTACGAATTTTATCTTTGTTGGAAAGCTAATAAAAAATCTATCCAATCGAGCACAAACAACAATATCAAATTTTAGAGTTTTTACTTAAAAAAATTTGGAGATATTTATCATTTAGGCACAATTTAAGAAAATTAAATGATATTCATTACGCAAACCACCACAAAAGATACATAATACTTTATGTAGCAAAATTTTGGTGTATGCATCAACTAATTTTCCGTTCCAACTAATAAAACGATGTACTCCCCTCCGTTTCAAGATAAATGATACTTTAATTTTAGGCACAATTTCTAAAATTGAATGCATAGCCATTATGCAAACCACTACAAAGGGATGCACAACACATTATGCAACCACATTTTGGTTTATGGATCGACTAATTTTTCTTTCGTAAAAGTGATACTTTCACAACCCGCTTCGTGGAAAAGTGAAACTTTCTTGACTGCTTCGGGGAAAAGTGATATTGTTGTTTCGAAGTGATACTCGCCTTGCTTCGTAAAAGTGAAAATGGAGCAAAGTATCACTTTTCGAAACGGGGCGAAAGTATCACTTTTCTAAACGGGTGAAAGTAATCGCAGACGAACCCCATGTTCCGATTCTTTGGGCTTCCGCCTCCCACCGTGGCAACGGTCGTACTAGTAAGGTCATGTAGTAGTAAAACCAAATACCTCTTATCACTTGTCCTCATATCTAAATTTTTTACTTCAAAACATACCTAGGTTAGGCGGAGATATTAGTTGAATCTTGGTGTTCTTAGTATAGGAAGAATACTCAGATGTTCAACATAACTTTTCAACTGGACCTATTTTTTTTCGAAACATAGCTAGGTTCAATTGACGAGTTATGAGCTAAACTTGGGCTCAGCTGATTTGAGAGAAAATATGGTAGCCGAACCTAATGTTTTTTCTTCGTATAGAGAAGGTCTGCTATTATTTACGTGTTGAATTACCAACCGAACCGTACATCATCATCTTCAGAATGGAGAATAATGAGTAGCGCGGCTAAGTTCGTTTCAATTGTCAGCCGAACTTCACTCGGTATCCACCGTAGTTATAGTTTTTTTCGAAATAGTCTATCAATCAAACACCAAAAAGAAGTAAACATGAGTGTGTCGGAAATATTTTTGTTATACATTTCCAATTTGAACAAGGGAAGAGAAAAAGGAAGGAAATGAAGTACCGAAAGAATTAAAAATATATATATTTTCTCTAGGAAAATAG
This sequence comes from Papaver armeniacum, assembly GCA_023531295.1. Classification (NCBI taxonomy): domain Eukaryota; kingdom Viridiplantae; phylum Streptophyta; class Magnoliopsida; order Ranunculales; family Papaveraceae; genus Papaver; species Papaver armeniacum. Next base: position 11,908 of record JAJJWW010017455.1, read on the forward strand.
ATAATAAACTAATCAAGGATAATTAAGCAACTTTCCACCCTAGGCGCCCCTTATCATACCGCACTAGTTAGCATAATTAGTCCGTAAGCCTTAGAATTTCCCTAAGAATTTTAATATATTTTGGGCTCAAGCCCGCTAATGAGAAAGCCCAAGTTCCTCCTACATATAAGTCCTTGTTCCGCGCCATAGCATAGCATGCGGGCACTGGCAGGATGTGTGCAAATTGCGTGTTCTCCGTATAATATCTTTGTCATATCATGATCAACTCATTTCCATACCGACATGATATGCAACAGAGTCCCGGAAAGATAAACTAACATAAAGAATGCTATCCTAATTGCAATTCCGCACAAAAGAGTTGAATGTCAACCAAGTAACACCAACCCATGGAGGTCAAAATAGCCAGACCTGCTCACAAAAGTGGCACATGGTATAACTTCCATTATTATCCAATTATTTATCATTAATATCAACAACTTGCTCGATAAAGACGATGAAAGAAGAATATATTAAGATATATATAGACCTATAAATGCAGATATAGACGATTGCCATTCTTCATCCTTCAACTCAACATTCTTCATCTTCCAGCACCGATTCACTTGAACAACCAAAGTTCTAGAACCTATCGTAATCTTCTGTATCAAGTAAGTAGCACTTCACAACTGTTTTTCTTTTCCGTCCAATATTATTGGGTTGAAGCTTCTTTCATTACTCTTTTCTCCCCATTGTTATGTAATATGTATATACCGGTTGTCCGTATTTTGAACGGTCAACTGAGTCGACTCGTAGTTGTCGATCCACTAGCATCAATAGACATATTTTCGACCCATTGACATGATTTGTATCGGAATCGGCAAGCCTAATTGAAACAGATTTGCTTTTAGTGTTTTTTTCCTGTGAAATTGAAGAAGTTTTTGCCGTTGTATTGATAGGGAGTTTGCTTATTCAGGAGAATTAGAGTTAAAATGAGCTGCAGTACCGGGAGAGTATATTTTGTAGGAAATGGGCAGGCTGCAACGATTGAAGATTTAGATGCCAGTACTCAATCAGATCACCCAGAGGCTTTGACACAGGTTTGTTGCAGCACACAAAGTAGTCCTTGCAATGTGAATTCCTTTAATTTTGCTAGTTCGGGGTTATTCACTAGTCCATGTATGACTTGACAGGTTTACATGGAATCCAGGCTGAAACACGACAATGTAATTGAGCTAATTGGTTATCATGTTGATGGAAGTCCTTGTGTTCCTGCTTATGAGTTTGATACCATGGGGTCTCTTCATGAGATCCTACATGGTATGTAAAATCTAAAGTTATTACTTGGAATTCATGGATAGTAACTGGGCATGTTATTCCTAGAGAATAAAGCTCAAGTTGTTATGTATTATTATGTCTTCCTGTAGGGGGAAAAGGTGACATTGAAGGAGCAGATCCTGGTCAGGTTCTATCTTGGGCTCAGCGAGTAAAAATTGCTGTAGATGTAGCAAAGGGGCTGAGGGATTTACATGATAAGGCGCAATCTAACACTATCCATCATGATGTCAATTCTAGCAATGTGTTACTGTTCAAAGATCACGTTGCAAAATTGTTGATTCTGACTTGGCAAATCAAACTCCTGTTGTGGAAGCACGCCTTGAACCTTCGATTTGGGACCATTTTCAGAGTATGTTGATTTTTTCAACTGAAAGGCATGACCGAGTGCTTCCTGCCTTCCTTTGATACTGAAATAATGACCTTATTTTTTCGCATTGTGTTGATTTCAGGAGTGCAATGACTGGACAACCAGATCCAATGGGTGATGTTTACAAGTATGGGGTAGTTCTGCTGGAGCTCTTGACTGGGCGTAAGCCGGTTGATCTTACACTGCCAAAGAGGCAACAGAAACTTGTAAAATGGGTATGAATTAATGGATACTGATTATTACTTATTGATTGATCAAAATTGTTGAAATTAGAAACCAAAATATCCACCCCCGGCTTGTCTTCTAACCGAAATCATTATATTATATTGAATTTTGTGTTTTGTTTTTAGTTCCTGAAATCGCTTTCAAGTTATCAAGAAACCGTTGATTGTATTACTAAAATCAATGAGGACTTGGTCGGACAGTGCGTTGATGGAAGACTAGGGGAAGATTATCCACCAAGAGCAGTTGGTAAGGTAAATAATATGAGATTCAACTAGTTGGAAACTTGCAATTACTCCCATCAATTCTTATTTTTCCCGGCACTATCTTCTCAGGTTTTCAGACATTGTCTCTAATCTCGTGTTTCTTTTCTCTTCGCTTACAATATAGGTGGCTGCAATAGCTGAGATGTGTTTGAATCCGGAACCTCTATTTAGGATAAATATGAATCTCGTTGTCATTTCACTTGAATCATTGTTACGCTACGATACCAATGTACTACCTGTTGCTGAAGCATGAAGCTCGTGAATCCCCTCCTTCGCCGTCTTACTGTTTTGTCACAGGGTAGCTCTAAATTGTATACATTAATTCACTTTATAAACTTCGATTGATATGACACTTCCCTTTGTTTATGTTTTTTTTGTAAATTTGTTTTTGTTTCTCATTCACCTACTTCTGTAAGTAGTACCATAATGTTGTAATGGATTGTGACAAAGATTGTCATGACATGTATGTTCTGAATATTAGGGTTGTATTCAACGTGATAACAAGAGTTAGAACACATCTGTTCTTATAACAAAAAGAGATAAACAAGGAAACAAGATATACATGAGAGGAAAGAAATAACAAAGATATACATGTTTTAGAGGAAGATATATATCCCAAGAGATTGATAAACTTTTAACAAAGGTAAGATGGGGAAGAACACATGTTGAGTTTAAAATGATGACGCACAAAGTGACAATCAATCTCAATGTGCTTTTGTACGTTCATGGAAAACATCATTTTGAGCAATGTGAATAGCAGCCTTGTTGTCACAATACAGTGGAGTTGGATTTTGATAGGTGAACTCCCATATCTTCAAGAAGCCATCTCATCCAAACAATATCGGAGGTTGAGTGTGCAAGAGTTCGATACTCCGCTTCTGACACTAGAACGAGAAACTACAATTTGTTTCTTACTACGCCAAGAGATTAAGGAATTACCTAGAAATAAGCAGTATCATGTAGTTGATCGTCTATCTGTGATGTCACCATCCCAATCTAAATCCGAATATGCACGAATAAAAAGATCAGAGGTAGATGAAAATTTAATACCTTGATAACATAGTGCCTTTGATATAACGTAAGATCCTGATCACTGCTGCATAATGGGTGGATCTTGGAGCTGACATAAATTGACTAACTATATGGACTGCATGGTTGATGTCTGGTCGTGTGATAGTCAAGTAATTAAAACTCCCCACAAGCTGTCGATACAATGTAGAATTGGACAAGATTTTTCCATTTAAATGATTGAGCTTGCTATTTAGTTCAAGAGGTGTAGCATAATTTTTTGTTATCTCTGTTAATCCATCTCATGGTAAAATATTAGATGCATACTTGACTTTGGAAATAAAATAGCCATCAGATGAGTTATCAACTTCTATATCAAGAAACTATTGTAAAGGACCCAGTCTTTCATTTCGAAGCATGAATCGAGATGGGATTTAAGAGCAAGAATGCCTTCTATATCATCACCCGTGATAACCATATCATCTACATATAAGAGTAGAATAACCATACCCTTCTTAGTTGATCGAGTAAACATACCGGATCATGCGCACTTTGTGTAAATCCTTACCGTAGTATGGCATTGAAAACTTCTCAAACCAAGAACGAGGTGCTTGTTTAAGTCCATACAAAGGTTTACTTAAGCTTGCATACTTGATTTGGAGAGTGAGGCATTCTGGGGTGGAGGTCTCATTTATACTTATTCTTGAAGATATCCATGAAGAAAGGTGTTCTTGACATCCATTTGATGCATCCAAGAAAGAGCATCAACAATAGCAAAAGGAGAGTACAACCGTAGTCATACGAGCAACATGAGCAAATATTTCTTCATAATCTACACCATATTATTGAGTGTACCCTTGAGCAACTAAAGCGGGATTTTTATCGAACTATCTTGCCTTCTCGAATCAGCTTTTGATTTTGTATACCCATTTACTTCCTATAATGACTTTCCTGGTGGTAAATCAACCATATCCCAAGTATTAGCTTCCTTGTGTGCAACTAGTTCTTCTCCCATAGAAGTTTGCCAGACTGGAACTATAGATGCCTCCCTGTAAGACTTTGGTTCATGTAAAGATAAAATGGATGATAAAGAGCAATGATAATCTGCAAACCCGGACGGGTGGTCGACGATTCGTGGTGGTAAAACATCATTTTCAGTCACATGATCCCTTTGTTGAGAAGCAGTGTTAGGATTGTTCATAGAGTTGTTATGTGTAGTTTTGAGACTTTCAAGAGGAGTATTTTTTGTGGTGATGTAAGGAATAAGTGTTGGTTGAGAACTAGGTAGAGACATATCCTCAAAAGGATCTATATATGAAAATTGTTCTAGACTGGATGACTTACTACTGGGAAGAGAAAAGGTATATTCTCCCTAAAGGTAACATGTCGAGAAATATGTAATCGTCGAATCTCTAGATGATAACAACGATAACCTTTTTTTTTTTTCAATACCATAACCTAGAAACACACAGATAGCATTCTTTTTTGCTGAGTTTTTTTCGTTCTCATTCTGTGAGAATAACAAAACATGTTGAACCAAAAACACGAAGCTCAGAGTAATTAGGTTTCTTGTTATAGAGACGCTCATATAGAGATATTCTTTTTGTGATTATAGATGGAATACGATTTATTGTATAGACAGCAGTTAGAACTGGCTCACCCAAAAAAATTGGAAGGAACAAATGCTGAGAGGAGTTGTGTTCTAGCTGTCTCTATAATATGACGATGTTTTATTTCTGCTATACCATTTTGTTCTGGAGTTTCAGTACAAGATAACTAAAAAAGAGTACCTTCTAAAATCTTTGAAAGGAGTTGATATGTATTCTCCTCCTTGATCATCACGAAAGGTTTTGATGGATTTTCCAAATTGACCATTCTAGAGAAATCTGTGTATATTTTCAAGAATTTTGTCCTAGAACTAAAAAGATAAATCGATGTGAAATGAGAGGAATCATCATGAAGATAACATAATATAAAGCTCCTCCCTTAGAGGCAATGGGAGACTTCCCCCTCACATCTGAATGAACAAGATTAAAAGGTTCGACAGAATGAGTAATACCGTTATTGAAGAAAGAACAAGTTGTTTTCCCAACTTACAAGAAATGCAATGAGTTTCTTTATCAACCTGAGTTGTTCCTAATAGTCCTTTATTGATCATATAAATAAGACGAGGGAGGGAGACATGGCCTAACTTAGAATTCCAAGGCATAAAAGGAGACACAATTGAAGGTATGGAGTTTGCAGCTGCAGTTTCAACAAGTTCATTCTTTGACTGTTTAGGAACAATGAGTGTTTCGAGAAGATATAGTCTCCTAACTCTACGGCCTATCCCAACAAGCTTCCCTTTCTTGGGATCCTGTATCACACAACCAAATGAGAATAAGTAAATGTTAAACCCCTGATTACATAGTTTTCCAATTGATATAAGATTAATTTTGATCTTTGGAGCAAGTAATACATCAGATATATGTATCTTGTCTGAAACTTTAACTTGACCAATATGACTAGCATCTATTTGCATCCATCTCAGCTTATTTTAGGTGTAACAATATGATGCTTGTTTTCAAATATGTTAGAATTGAATGTCATATGATTAGATGCACATGAGTCAAGAAACCAACCATTTGAAAAACTACTTGTGGGAACTGAAAATGCAGAGGCTGCTGTAGAGTTATTGTTACCAATTGAAATTTCTTGCTTGAGCATTTCCTGGATATCTGCAAGACTATTTGATGTGGGTGCTGGAGAGTCATGGTTCCTTTCTAATGATGGTGCTTCAACAATGGATAATGCAGGTATGTATCCAGTTCCATTTAACCTTCTTCGTTCTCTCATGTTTCTGGAGGATGAAGACGTACAATTTCCTCCCCGTATGACTGTGCTATTTTGCAAAGAGTTGCACTGGATTTGAAAATGATCCCTGGTAGGTTGAAGCTTGAGAAGTTGATGATTGTGACACACTCTGTGTTGGTGTCAAGGTGCAGTTCTTGGCCAAGTGACCAGGTTTCTTGCAGTTGTAGCACCGAGTTTGTGACAAGTCACGATGATTTTTCTGAGGGTTGAAATGATTATTAAAACTTGCACGTGAAGGAACTACAAACACATCAGGTATTTCAGGCTTGATTCTTTTTCGAGTTTCTTCAGTAATAAGTTCAGATAATGCAACTTCAACAGTTGGGAGAGGTGATCGATGAAGGATTGAAGCTCTTATAGTCTCAAAATCATATCTTAATTCCATTAGGAGTGGAACCAGTCGCAACTCTTCTCTATACTTCTGCCGCGCAATATCGACAGTCCAATTGGGTTCCATTAATGCTAGCTGATTCCATATAATTTACATCTCAGAATGAAAGTCTGAGACTGTCTGATCCATTTGCTGTTTCATAGATTGAAATCTTGTTCTAGTTTGTAACGTTGAGCAAAGTTGATTTGGGTATACCTTTTTGAGAGAAAATCCCACGCATCTTTGGAAGTTTCAAAACCTGTGAGTTTCATGCTTATGGAGGTTATTATTGTGTTGCTTATCCAGGTCAATATCTTCTAATTGTTGACCTCCCAGATGTCATTAGTTTCTCCCTCAACTTCTTTGCTTTTCTCGCCAATAACAACACCACTTGCAACTGCAGGCTTCTTGGCTTTTCCATCAATGTATTTCCACATAGGTTTTCCTTTGAGAAAGCTTTTCATAAGGAAGGACCAATGGTTGTAGTTTGTTCCATCGAACTTTACGGTGATAGGTTGATAATGTTCACGCAACATACTGAATGATAACAAAAAGGATATAGGATTCTAGGGTTTGAGTTTTATGATATATACACAGATACTACACAGAGAAGGGATTGATTTTGTTATTGTTGTTGTTGCAGCAAAAAACGGGTTGTTTAGATCTTGCCAGGCTCTGATACCATGACAAAGATTGTCATGAAATGTATGTTATGAATATTAGGTTTGTATTCAACGTGACAACAAAAGTTACAATACATCTTCTATTTGTTAACTGTATCGGGAAAAAGAAAGAACCGGTTTACTAATCAAGTGATCCAATCTTTTTGTACACTATAGGTTCAACCCAAAACTGGTTTAGCACAATTTCTTACAGTCAAGTAGTAGCTTACTGCAAAACAATGTTAATATGTAACTGAGCTAAAAATGTAATTTGTGGACAACGACCCTCCAACAAAACTTCAATCTTCTTGTTGCAAAAAGAAAAAGTAAAAGAATCCAGCGGTAGTGTGAAGTTTACATTTCCACCAAGAAAATCCATATTACAAATTTATCAACAGCAGGTCAAATTTTATATCTTTGATTTATTATATTTCAATATTTATGTAGGTTTTGACTGAAAATAAATAAATTTGTGTTGTTATCTTAATCATACGGTCAGACAACTAAATGTTGGGGACATCAATTATTCATCTACGACAAAAGACCATCTTTATGAGAAGCTTTATCATCCAGCAATTGTATGCCATATACGACTACAATCATCTTTTCTAATAGGGTATGCATAAAAATAACAGGATAACCTTTTAAAGCTATGGACATTTAGTGTTTCGCGCAGACACGTTAAAGATATTGTCAACAGTCGACAAAATACAACTGCTAAACAACAAAGAAAATAATTTTGCACTATAAATATGAACCAACACTAGATTATATTTCATTCATTCACATTCTCAAATGGCGTTCAAAAGTAGCATTCAAGTTAGATCTATAATTCTTCTCTTCATCTTTTTTGCAACCTTTTCTTTGACAACAGAAGCATGTCATCCAACTGATAAAGCAGCACTGCTTGATTTCAAGAGTTTGATCAACCAAGATCCAACTAAATTGTTGAAGACTTGGAATGCATCCACCGACTGTTGCATCCAGTGGGAGGGTGTTGCTTGCGGTTCTAACGGTCGTGTCGTGAACTTAACACGTCCTGGCTTGTTTTCTACTGATGATTCCATCTTCGATACGTTCATGAACGGAACAATTTCTCCATCTTTGGGTAATCTTGAGTTTCTTCGCTTCTTAGACCTCAGCAACCTCAAGCAGTTAGTGGGAACAATCCCTCCTACACTTGGAAGATTATCACACCTTACTGATTTTTTCCTTGATACCAACCAACTCGAGGGTCAAATTCCCGCTTCATTTCAAAGACTTACTAAGCTCAGAAGGATGTACCTCAGTGATAATCGTCTATCTGGACCGGTTCCAACCTCCATGCTCCTGCAAATGTCTTCGCTTTCGGAACTCGGTTTGTCCAATAATCAGCTATCTGGTGAAATTCCATCCTCGATCCAAACCTTAGTTTCATTAACTAAGATTGATATCCATGGGAACCAATTCTCAGGTAGTATACCAAGTACAATTGGTTCACTCAAGCAGTTAAACTATGTAGACTTGTCGGCGAACAAGTTTTTCCGGAATTATTCCTCAATCCATTGGTGAACTATCCAAACTAAACTTACTCTATCTCTTCCAAAACAAGCTCACTGGAAATATTCCAAGTTCATTCTCAAGGCTCAGCTCTCTTAAATTTTGTCGGTTAGAAGACAACAAACTTACGGGCAATATACCTTCGTCCATCGGTAAATGACACCCAACGGTTAGTACTGATAACAACATGTTATCAGGCGAATTACCTGCTAGTATTGGTAATCTTACAAACCTTGATACTCTAAGCTTGAAAAACAATGGATTTACAGGTAAAATTCCGTCGAGTTTTAGCAACCTCAATGTTCTAACTCTTGATCTGTCACACAACAAGTTGACAGGTAAAATTCCTACATTTAAGACATCATTTCCTGCTTCTTCTTTTGAGGGTAACTCTGGATTGTGTGGTTCTCCGCTTCCTCCTTGTAAAACTGCCTAGTATCTCTTTGTATCTTTTCTGTAATTTCTTTTCAGTCAATAAAAATCAATAAATTTGATTTGCTTCACCTTAATGCTGATAATCTTGCATACTTATTCATACTGTTTGACCGATCGATCACAGAAACTCAACCCATTTGGCCATAGTTTGACCCATTGAAGAGAGAAATTCACGACTATTCCATAGTTTCACAGTTTGACTTTGACCCATCGAGGGAGGACATAAACCCTGCTTCAACACTGCTGCCGGAGTACCATATAAAACAAATATCTTAATCACTGGAGTTACTGAACTGGTAATCACTCCAAGCAACTCGGTACCGTTGTAGCAACAATAACGGAAACGGGCAAACTCAGAGTAGGTAACATGAAGAGCAGTGGTACCCTCGGCCCTCACTCCAAGGAAAGAAAGTAATTAAAATATGCTTCCTACAAAGATATTGACCGTGGGTTATTACACTGGTACTTTAGGAAAAACTGCAAACAATTTCCTCAATAACAACGTCAGCAGTGATGGCAGAAAGCCTAGCGGCGCATGTAGCAAGAAAGAAAAAATGAACAAATTACTTGGTCTTAGAGGGTGACAACAACCAGGAAGTGACAAAATATTTTTTTCACGTAGATATGATCGCACGAGAATCTTAGAGAGTTTACAACCCAATGCCTTTATAGTTTAAGGTCATTCGTCAGAGAGACTGAATTGAAGATACTAGCTTAGGGTGTCTGCAGTCAAGTTCAACTTAGTCTGATCAAAGCTTCAATGTTCAGTCGATTTCTAATAATTGAGCAAGCAAGTTGGTGTTCTTTGAGTTACTAATAATAATTCAATGTTTATGTGAAGTTACTAAAAAAAATTTAATTCATTTTCAGTTAGCCATGGCTTCATTCAATAAAAACACTCAAGTAGCATCACTCAATTCGCGGTAACAGCTCAAGGATGCCATGAAGAGGAAAGAAGGGCTCTCCTTGATATCAAACACTCTATGCATGATCCTTGAAATCGCTTGATTTCCTAGGGAGAAGGTATCCAACATCGAAACTGTTGCGATTGGCATGGAATAGAATGTTCCAAAGACTCTTTTCATGTAATCTCCATCGAACATAGAACTTCAAAATTACAAATTTGAACGGGAAGAAAACTACAAAATCGTAAAGGAACAGTACCTCGATTTTTCCTGCCATGGATACGTTATTGATGGAATCTATTGCTTACGAACATCCTCTGTAAAGTGGGAGGGTTAGTGAATCTCCGAGTATTAAGGCTGAGTGGTATCCACCTGTACGAGGCCACATCCGGAGAAGAAAAATTTGGCGAACATATATTGTCTCTTTCTGATCTTAGGGATCTTGATCTCTCATATTGCGATATATATATATATATATATATATATATATCCCAACTTTCCCCAAGCAGTTTCACAACCTTTCCCGACTATCATCTCTCAAAATGAATCAAAATGTGTTGAATTCTCGATTCCCTGCACAACTTTCTAATTTGACTTCCCTCTCTATTATTGAGTTATCTAATTGTCAACTAAATGGTTGATCAGTTCCTTATCTTCCTCAACTCACTGAGCTTGATGTTAGTAGAAATCTTGATCTCCATCTTGATCTAACTAGGATGATTAAACATCCATGGCCTGAACTACAGAAACCCAAGTAGTTGGACCAACTAAATGCCTCAGCATGTTCTGTTCAAGGAGCTTTACCTTCTTCATTATTCAATCTTTCTTAATTGCAGTATCTTTACCTTATATAGCGGCTACTATTCCTAGTGTCTAATGATACGTAGAAGATAATCAAATTAATTTTTTCTTGTCGTTCTTGTTTTTTCAATAACATTTGGAGAACGGCTTTGGTCGGTATTGTTTTCATTAGCGTTGGATTGACTAAAAACTATGGAGTTGTGCGAGAGTTCCGTAAAAGAAGAAGATGATTGTCAAGTAGTAGGTGTAAAACGTGCCGGCCCAGCACGTGCTTATCGTGCTATGTGCCGTGCTGTGCTGTGCCGGAAATTATGACGTGCCGTGCTAGAAAGCGTGTTGTGCTGGGTTGTGCCAGAAAACTAAACGTGTTATGCCGTGCTTTGTTGTGCTAGACACATTTATTTTTGGGTTTTTGAGTTTTCCCCCCTAAACAAATTAGTGATTGAGTATTCCCCCCTAAATTATCAATGTTAACAACTTTCCCCCTAAAAAAATATTTCTACCAAAAATACCCTTAGTGTATACATATGTGAGTTATATGTGTGCATCTCAGTCACCACCACCATTGAATACATCCTCCCCAGCACCACCATCTACAATAAAAACATCCAACAATGTATGCCTGCTCTTAGAGGTGTAAATTGGGTTTTGCCAGCACGAGCACAGCCCAGCACAACACGCTAAAATTTGAGCAACCAAATGCCTCACCAAAGACGTGACTTAGCTCAAGATGGCACAACACGTTAGTTAAATGGGACGTGCTGGGTTTGACTAATTAGCACAGTAGCACAGCACAACACGAGCACGTGGCCCAGCCCAGCACAACACGTTAATAGAGCACGTCATAACATGTACAGATACACCATATAACAAGGCATAATACATCACATTTTTTTTGTATATTTCACAAAAGAGTCACTATTCTAGTTAGTTTTTAACATTTTATGTTGGCTTATTTATAACAACACATATCATACCTTAATATTTGGAAAATATATTTCAATATCGTTGTTATAATGTCGTCACCTATATTTAACTAGAACATTAATTTACATGACAATAATCCAATTTTATATTTGATGGGCTATTTCTTTTTATTGAATAAACTTGTTAATTTTACTTGAAATAATTTCAAATGATATGTTGTCCAATTAAATTCTTGTGATAATGTCCGACTTAATGTATACATTAAGTGATTTCAAATTGTTTATAGCACGCGTGTCAGCACGGCACGGCACGTTTATTCGTGTGTTGTGCCCGTGGACTGTGCTTTGCCTAGTAAAGCACAGCACGGCACAGCACGTTTAAATCGTTGGCACAACACATGACACGTGAATCACGCAACTTCGTGTGCCGGGCTGTGCCGGGCCGGCACGTTTTACACCTCTACCTGCTCTCCTCGGCTTTGTAGCAGTGGCCCGATTCATTTTTTCGTTTTAAATGTTATTAGTTTAGACACTTCTAGCAAGAGAGTAAAAACTAGCGAGAGAGTAAATGAAACAAGTTAGGACAAAAAGTGATATTGGGATATAAACTAGCAAGAGAGTAAATGAAAGAAGTTAGGACAAAAAGTGAAAGCAGCCCATGATGCAACCACTTCTCCAATTTCTCGTTGACACAAATCCGAGAGTGATAAATTAAGAAAACGCTGTTTTTTATTTTGTAACAATTGTCCAAACTTTTAGCAGGCATATACACGCAACCAAGAGTGATAGTTTAGACAGTTCTATGCTACTTAGTGGTTCTGGCTACCTAATCAAGCGTGTATTAGCTATAGTTTGTAATGATGTGGAATATTGGATGCGAATTAAAAAGAAAATATTGATTACTTAATGCAAATTTATCTACTCCCTCCGTTCTTTTTTATTTATCGGTTTTGTTTTTGGATAAAACCACTGAAATTAAGAGAACTAATCATCGAAGTGGCCTCCTATGACACTTTGTCAATAAAAGGTGGGCTTGAATTATCCCCACTTATCATTCGCCATCAAAAGAAGTAAAGTGAATTGGTCCACACGACACTTCATATCGTTAAAGCTAAGAGAAAAAGTGGTCCCTAAACTAAAAAGAATATTCGACTTTTCAATTGGAAACCAAACTTATTTTTCAAACATCAATTTATGTAAACCAGCCTATTATTAAAGAATCGGCGGAGATCAAATACGTAGATATGTGAGCTTTGACGATCAGTTATTGTAAATAGATTTTTATGAATCGTTTTTGGTGGTTTTGTATCGCAAACGGTGGAGCTAGGAGGAGGTATTGGTATTACTGATTGATGCTCACACATATGGTTTACACATGTATAGTAAGGGTATTTTTGGTATGAAAATCACTTTAGGGGGGAAGTTTCTAGTATTAACGATTTAGGGGTAAAGCTCAATCACTAAATCGTTTAGGGGGAAAACTCAAAAACCCTAAATCGTTTAGGGGCAACTGCTTGAGTGAACCAATGGTACTTGGTATATATACTACGTACATGAGGATTTGCTCCCAGCTTGGCTATCAATCTTATTTAATGAAACTAAGTTTTGGAATTCCACCATATAGTTGATTACTGAGTAAACCGAGTTCTGAAAGCGAAGACATTTGTAGGAGCATGGTGGTTGGAACTGGACCGGATAGAGGATATCACTGAGGTACATCCCTCTGATTTAGAAATTGAACCCTCGAGCTGGTTGGTATCAAGGAGAAAATCAACAAGGTGTGATAATTTTCCAAGTGGATTAGAATCTCTGCAGGCTATTGAGATGCCACCACTGCATGTCCGGGTACGGAATGTGCACCCCGGTTAAAACAGGCTGCACATAGTCTTTTGCGGGCCGGGCCGGTCCTGCACAGGGGGAGACGGTCCTGAGTAGTAGTATATAAAAAACGGAAGATCTTATCGGATTGAAACATCCTTTCCTCTTCTTCCCCAAAATTTCCTCGGCACCATCGAAATCAAAAACATCACAGAAATTCAATCGAATCTCAATCCTTGAAAAATCAATGTCTCCTAACGAAAATTTAATCTCAGAAGAAACACAAGAAGATAAGAAGAACCAAAAATTCGATGATTTTTCATCAGATCTCAAAACCATAATCCCTTCATCATCATCATTAGGTGCCAACCATTTTTCATCAGATCTCAAAACCCAAATCCTTTCATCATCATTTAGTACAATTACTCATGGTGCCAACCAGATGAGTCTTTCAATTTCAAGTCCAGAGAAATTGATTTTATGTCAATCGATTTCCTTCTATCGTTATGCTTCAAATTGTTTACAGCATTGTATTAACGAGAAATTGGAGAAGTGTGGTGGAGGGTTTGTGTCAGATGATCCAGGTAAAGTGATGGTGAATTTCATTCGATCTATATTTACTGGGAACAATAATAAGATGTATGATGATTACAATTTGTGGATTTCTCAAGTGGTTCAATCTGCTCAACTTCATGCCGAGAAGAGTGGGTTGAACAAGGGTTGGGTTACTGCAATGGTGAAGCTGCAATTTAATAAAGACGGTGTTTATTTTGAAGCTTTTCGGTTGATTGATAATTGTGCTTTGAAGATGTTTAAAAAGGAGTGGTTTCATTTTCATCCTAAGATTTCCAAGGATAATGTTGTGAGAGATTCTAAGGAATTTCTCAATGGTTTCTTCTTGGTGGTGATGGTGGGAAACATTCTTCTTAATCATCAGGTATATTTTTTGAAACATAGTTGTATTATGTTTGTGTTTTTGCTTGAAGAATCATTGAAATTGTTATATTTCTGTCTTTACGTACAAAATATGCATTTATCTGTACTTTAATTGGATGTGAGTAGTCAAAAGCTTAAAAAATGATAATCAATAGGATATGGATATCTAGGATTGAATTGTTATGTTTTCGTGTTTACAATATGTTGCTTTGAGTAGTATTTCAATACTCTAATTTGATTTGTAATACTCAAAAGCTTAGAAATGAATATCGGTAGTGAAAAGGTTATGGATATCTGGGCTTGTAGTTCTATGTAATAGAGAAGAGATAGAGATCAAGGATTGTAACATAAGCATATTAGCTTTTCTGTTGGTTGTTTTGTTTGATCTCAGACACGGTAATACTAGAATCTGGGAATCATCTTGGGGGTAAATGTGGAGTTTCTTTTAAGTTTCAACGCATAAAAGCTTCACCAGCCAGTTTAGTCTAATAATTTTGCATTTTTGACAACACTATGGGTTAATAGGACAGAGTTCTGTTTCAACTTTCAGTTCGTTCATCTCCCTTTCTTTAAGTGTGTTTTTCGCCACAAGATGATGAAACCAGGTTTTACCTGTTCTGACCTCGGCAAAAGCATTTTTGTATGTTCCATCAGCTGGGTATCAGATTGTAGTCTGTAGACGTGGAATCTCTAATTGTAATTTTCTATTTGCCAAACAAATAAAAAGGATATTTGAATCGGTTAATGACATGAACTGTCAGTAGCAAAAGTGGGTGGTATCCTAGTTCCATAAACCATCAAACAACTACACCGCTATAATTTGCACATGCTCTCACTGGCAGCTGATAACGGTGCAACACGTGGTGCTACATATTTGGCTCATCAGCTGAGAAATTAATCTCTTTAAAAAGAATCTCTATGCACCTGTTTAAGTAGTTCTTTGTCCTAGAAGAGGGCTGTTCATGTTTTATAATACGAGTTTGTTGTAAATGTAGTCCAACTGATGCACTAAACCACCCCAAAGTTGACACCGTGAAGGATATCCTAGATTAACATTTTTTATGGAGTAAATTTCTGTTTCTTCTGCTTATTTGATTTTGATTCCCAGCATATCCTTGATGATGTTTTGTTTATTTTTCCCATCTTCCCCATTCTTTATTTTCCTTGTATCTGGATTCATATTAACTGTATCCATACCAGCCAAAATTTGGTTTTGTGCCCTCATAATTTTTTTGGGTGAACTAGAGGTCTTTTTCTAGCTAAGGTGGGAAGTGTCATTTAGGGGAAAAGATTTCTTTCTCAGAATCTAGGCTAGTTTCTCCTCCACAGTAACTCTTTGGGATATTTCCCTTTTCTGTGATTAAAGGTTCTGTAGTGTAAAACGACGATACATAGAGTATTGTCCCGACCCAGGCCCATCAAGGCAGTATTTAGGTAAGTAGTAAAATAGGATATATAAAATAAAATAAGTTCAGTTTCCTAATAATAGATGGATAACTATTGTTACTTGTGTAAATAGGATAGGATCCATGCACGGTTCTTCAATTTCTTTTAGCTCTTCCTTTCTTTCTTTTTGCTCAACCTAGGGTTTTAGACTTTTCATACTTGGAATTAACTCAGTATAATTATTTTAAGTTCTGATTCTCATTATCTCGTCAATTTTGTCAATCAGTGTTCTCAAGATCAGATTCGCCCAGAGTTATTATAATTGTGTTCTGCGATTCTTTCCTGTATGTTCAGTTTGTCATAGCCATACACACTTTAAAAAATATTCTGGTGTTTAAATTCTGATTCTGCATTATTGATTTTTCCAAAAGCAATAGTTATGTTATTTCGTTTATTTCAACACCGGAAGTAAGGTTTTGTATCCTTCTCGGTTAAAATATATTTGTGGAAATAACATACTTAAATCTGTTATTAATGATGTTACAGGATTGTGTTTATTCTAGTCTTCTGTCGATAAAGAGAAAGAGTAATGGCCGTGATTGTTATTCGAGTCTGCCAATGGAGATATTTACAAGGTATGAGTTTCACCATGATGTATCGTCGCACTTTTATTCTGGTACTTCAACGCTGAGGAGAAGCGCAGAGGTTATCAACACCAGCTGTCTAGGTGTTTGTAGTTCTCCTGATATCGGTGGCAGTGGTTATCCTACTTCTTTTGCGGATGATGTTATGATAGAGATTCTGAGCAGACTCCCGGTAAAATCACTAATGCGGTTCAAGTCAGTATGTAAACATTGGTTGTTTATGATCAAAAAAGATAAGTGCCTGATTGATTTACACTTCAGCCACTGGAAATCACGTCCGAATCTTTCTACATGGACCCATTGCAAGAAAAGGGCATCCACCGCACAACCTATGGTGGTTGCTTTGACGCAAGCAAACGCTTACGTCAGAGTATCTCGTGTGCAGAGATGGTCGACCAAGGCAGTGGCTGTAGGAAGAAGTGGTAGCCATTTTCAGCAAGTTTAGGATAACCGATGATCAATGGTTCCCTTATAATGAAATCTTGGGACCGTAAATGGTTTGGTCTGTTTCAGATTGGAAGACATATGGTGTTAGGTGTACAACCCGAGCACGCGAGAAACAACACCGTGGGTAAAATCGACGCTACTAGCAGAAGAAAAACGACAAGCTGGTGAAGATTGGAGACAACAGGATCGTGATAACAACTCGCCATTGTCCTATGTATCAGTTTGGGTTCGATCCGAAAAGAAGGAATATAAGGTGTTCTGCTTTGGAGACTTGATGCTAGACCCCCACATTCTCGTTCGTCTACCCGGAGACCCCTGATTATGCAATGTGGGAGGTGTTGACCGTTGGCCGTGACACTGAATGGCGAAAGATGAGTATGGTTCCTAACGAGAAGAACAAAACAATGATCAGGGAGGTGCTCTCTCCGTATGAAGGTGGAACAGAGCCGGTGTATGCAAATGGTACTTTGTATTGAGAAACAAGGTTCGCTCTTCGGCGACTCCATGGGATGACCCGGAAGTCATAGTTGCGCTAGATGTTGGAAGCGAGAAGTTTAGAGTTATTCCAATTCCAAAGTTCATTCTTGACGAGCCACGTGGAAAATCCTATAGGCGGCCTTTTGACATGCTAATATCAGGGGGACGTGTTGTTCTGCTGTTCCGAATGGAACCTCAAGTTGTTAAGTTATGGATGTTAGATGATGGATCAGTGGACAAGAAACTGGAGAATTGTCAAGGCAACGAAAGCAATTGGTGCGCAGAGACCATAGAGTTACCTTTTAAGTGTGATTCGGGACTCGGTGCTTTCGGAGTTGCTGGAAATACGGAGACGATGATCGTCTTCAAATGCCACGAATCGAAAAAGATAGCAGGTTATGATGAAGACTGGGTCAGTTTGTATTGGTATGATTGCAGGAAAAAATCTTGTAAGAAGATTGAGATTGACGGAGAGTCGTCGTTTCCCCTGCACTCATTGCGGTCCCAGATTACCAGTTTTACTGAAAGTCTCCATTTTTTTTAGTAGCTTGCAAGTTTTTTTTTTTTTTTTAGAAAAAATAAAAAATAAAGGTCGGGCAATCTCTCATTGCCTAGGATTTAGATTTTTTTTTTTTTTTTCTTTTTCTTTTCACATAGTCGGTACGAGTTCTTGTAAAAATCATGTTCATGATTATTAAATTAATAATTAAAAAAAAAATAAAAATAAAAAATAAAGTCCGGGCAATCTCTCATTGCCTATGGTTAAGAATCTTGACTCAAGATTGTTTTCTTTTCTTTTGTTTCACTGAGTCAGTGAACCTGCGTATATAATGACGTCAAATTGGTAATACTAATAAAAAGAACCTGCGTATATGATGACGTCAAATTGGTTTTTTCACAATTACCGATAATACCCTCCATTTAAAATAAAATTATCGATAATACCCTCCATTTTGACAAAAACCCTTTCTCGGTTCAAATTTGGAAACAAAACAAGGTTTTGGCAAATTAGGGTTTTACAACAGCGGTTGATAAAATCTTCAGATCCATCGCCATGGCATTTCTAGAGAAGAAGAAAGGGACTCTGGCAATTGTTTACATGTCGGAAAAATACAAATCACTACTTGTTGGATCAGACACTAGGCTAAACCTGCAACGGGTTCCTGCAAAATTGAACGAGAATGGAGAAGAAATTGAAATCAAACAAGAAGAAATCATCGCAACAGAAATTAACAGCAGTGATGATAAAATCAACAAAGAAATCGCAGCAACAACAGTCGATGAAATCAAAATCTTCAACACCACCAGTAATGATACAAGGTTAACCCTAGAAAGGATTCCGTCAAAAATTAACGAGATTGGAGAAGAAATTGAAATCAAGGGAAAAGAAATCGCAACAGAAATTAACAAAGAAATCCCAGCAGCAACAACAGTAGATGAAATCAAGGAAATGAAATCGCAACAAAATTAGCACCTGTGATGATAAAATCAACAAAGAAATCCCAGCAGCAACAACAATAGATGAAATCAAAATCGTCAACACCACCAGTGATGATACAATGTTAACCCTAGAAAGGATTAACGAAAAGGGAGAAGAAGTTGAAAGCAAGGGAAAGGAAATCGCAACAAAAATTAGTACTTTTGATGGTAGAATCAGTGAAGAAATCCCAGCAGCAACAACAATCGATGAAATCAACACCACCAGTGATGATGCAAGGTTAACCCTAGAAAGGAAAATTAACGAAAAGGGAGAAGAAGTTGAAAGCAAGGGAAAGGAAATTGATGATAAAATCAGTGAAGAAATCCCAGCACCAACAACAGTTGATGAAATCAATAGAAAAGAAGATGAGAAAACCACTGATGCTAAATATGAAATCTCTTACATTTGTTCTCCTGCAGGCCTGCGTGAAAGAGTTGAAGAAATAGGCGACAAAATCATATCATGTGAAGGCTTTGTCATTGGTCTGGCAGGGGATTACAAGATTGCGAACCAACTGATGAGAAACCAGAAGAAGGAATTTCTAAAAACTGGTCAAACTGATCACGATTCGCTAGTTGGTGTCCTAGAGAAGCATAACAGGTCGAAAGACGACGAGACTGACACCGATTTTGTGGTCGCGACACCGATTCTACCTGAAAGTGATGATCTTGAGTTTAAGATTTCTCTCATACAATCTGAATCGGATGGGGGAACAATTACAATCTTGAATGAGGAATTAGTTTGTTTTGGCTCCGGGAGTGAACTCGCATACAAGTACATAGATAGAGTGCAAATAAAGAAAAACAAGGAATTACAAGATTTTACTGTAAATGAGCTTGTGGAGCTATTCAAGGAGACTATTTACAATGTTTCTCAAACTGAAGACACTGTTGGAGGTATGGCTGTGGTCACTGTCAGTCAGGTGATCAACAAAAAGCTTGTAACTCAATTTCATAAATTCCCTTCTCAGAAAGTCGTGTGGGATATTAGAGTTAAGTCTGATGGCATACGCATCAAGAAAGACACTTTCAAGCCGGTTATCAAAGAGGTTATGAATATGCCATACATCGAAAGCAAAATTGATGGCTCCTGTCCATGGCGGTTCAAGGATGAACTTGTAAGAAAAGATCGGGTATACATGAGAGTTTTTCTCAATGTCAATCATAACCCAACATTTTATCTCACGTCAGATTACCTACTTGAGGATGGAGATGGAAAAGATTTCAAAGAGTACCAACTCATATTCGACTACGACGACAAGGAGGATGCCTTCTTGATCGGCCCGGGTACTGGAGAGGCCGCAGAGGAGTTGGTATTCGACTTCAATGAAAATGATGATGATGATGCCTTGAAGGTTGACAACCAAAAGGAGTTCCAGAAGTTTCTTGACGAGTCACCTGGTTTCACAGTTGGTAAACTCTTCTGGGACAATGAGAAGAACGTATTCGTCGCCTGGCCGGTGATGAACTAGATATCTTCTCCTTCTATATATCTTCTTGGAATTTTGTTCAGGGTTCTGTCTATGGAACACTACTACTGTGATGATGATGTTAATTATATATGATGTCAATCGAAATGAATGGAATTAAGGTTTCGTCACAAAAAATGTTCACTAAACTTTTGTTAAATCTGAGCATACCAATCTGGAATTCCTGCTTCAGTTGCAGCTTTTAGATCAAAAAGCTTTAGTCAATGCCTGCCTTCATACTGTTTGATATCCAAATAGAGAAGAACTTTTCTTTGAAATCTTTAGATAATCTGTTTGGCTAATTTCAGGTGCACATATCGAAGTGGTTTCACATTGAAGAAGAAGATCAAAATGTCTCATCTCCATATGTAATTTGGGTCTAAGTGGTTTCACATTTCTCTAACCCAATCTTCAGGTACATTCAAAAACTGAATTTTCATATCGGAAATCACATTCAATTGATGAAATTTCTCATAGGAATTTTAGTTAGAAAGCTTTAGCAAAATGATAAACATGATCTTGAATTACAATTCATTAAAAGCTTTTAAAAGTACCACAAGATTTGCATTACTAAACCAAAAGAAAACAACATCCATAGCAAGTTCATGCTAACAATCTACCTGGAAAACAACACTAATGATATTCTCATCACTTGCTGCAAAGCCACAAGTTTTGCTCCCATTTTTCGCCACCACAATTTTGCCTTCTCTGTGCCATTTTGGGCTTCCCTTCAAATTCCTATATGATTGAATTTCGTCTACGCCAGATTCATCCAACCATGACTCATAAGCTATCTTTCTCCTATCAATGAGTATATCCCCTTCACTGACCACCGGTTTCGCATCCTCCCCACCATTATAGTTGATAACCACATTGCCATGGTTAAACACATTACAGCCTTCTTCGCAAATCCATCCATGGCTACACATCTACCAGCATAATGACCAATCATTCCACAAAGATAACACATACAAGGTAATTCTTCATACTCAAAAGTCGCCCACAACAGCTTATCCTCACCATCAACATCTTCTTCATTCTTGGGGAGAGCTAACCAACACCCACCAATCACTCTTTTCGCCACGTTAACCATTACTCTAATACTCAAAATATTAGGTGTTTCTCCTTCAATCTCACTGAATTCATCAACTTCCAAAGGTTCACCACCAAAAACTTTGCCAATATCAAAGCCTAATTCTTTTGACATTAACTCAACAGGAATAACAGCTTGAATCCAGAATGGACAAGTATCTATTGTGACTAACGATACAGGAACAGATGGGCACCATTCCTCTAGCACCAGAAGAAAATCCTGCCAATCTAGTACCCATGGCCTTTCATCCATAACCCAATCTTTGTCTAATGGGTTCTTAAAATTGAAACGTAACAAACCATCTTCAACATCAAGCACCTTAATGCTGTAGTCTTTCGAATAGATATGACCACGCCAAGCTTTCTTTATATCTTTGACAGCCATTTCCATATATTCTTTATGTTCAAAATACTTCGGATTATGCAGAACTTTCCCGAGAAGACGAACACTGCGCTTCCGTTTTGGACGAGGTTTGCTTGAGCTTACTGATTCCTCTATGTTGGGCGACTTATCATCATCCATCACTGAACCCATTTTGGATAGTGGCCTTGTGCGCTAGACTGCTAGAGTCAGATTCAATCACCACCATAACTCCAAACAACAATCTGCAAGTACAGAACATTTTCAATCAAATTCCTAATCACACAATTAATCAAACAAAAATTCAACAAAAAAGATCAGGTAAAATTTGTTCAAGTTGTGAATTAGAGAGTACAATCAGCTTAATTAGTACACAATTAATCTTGAAGAACCTTCATCTCATCTAAATTCTTCTATTGATACTCCAAAAATCAAGAAAACAAAAATCTAAAACAGTAAAACCCACCAATCTTACTTGAAAATAAACAACCAAATGTCACTGAGTTAGCGGGAAAAAAATCCACCCAATAAGCAATTGCACGAACCTAATAAGATTTAATGAACCAAAATTCAAAACCCCCAAAATTTTAAACTCTGAAATGTTGAAACTCCAAGTAGATGAAAAAAATTATAACTTCAGAAATAGAAACGGAGAAAGTGTTTTAGCTAGTTGATCGACGTAGAGAAAGACCTTGGCTGTAACCCTTTTGCTGTAGAGTCTCTGCTACCGCTTTCGATTGTGAGATGAAAGAAAGAAAAGTCCTTGGTTGTTAGGGTTTTTAATAAAATTTTGGGCGGCCTAACATGGAGGGAAGTTTGAATTCACTACAAATGTGGCGCCAAAATATTTTCATGATGTGTTAATGTTGGGCCAAAAATGAAAATGAAAATCAAACCGGTTCTATGGCCTAGCGGTTAGGACATCAGACTCTGAATCTGGTAACCCGAGTTCAATTCTCTCGGTAGAACCTACTTTTTTTATTCTTTTATTATGTATTCAACATTTATTATACTCCTCCTTCATGAGCAAGGAAAGTTGAGTGACGAGAATTAACAACATTGTTGATACCTTGGCTGACAGTCTCGTGTTGGGATATGGCTAGAGGTATATATTTGATGGCATCTTCCTGGAAAATTGCTCATTTGTCCAAATATTTTTAAAACATGGTTCAAATGGACTAGTAAAAATTAATATGAGCTAAATGGACACAAAAAAATAGCAAGGATGAAACTGGATTCATCAAGACTTAAACATAAAAAAATAGTAAGGATGAAACTGGATGCATCCTGATGTAAATTAAAATTAAGAAAAAGTATTTGAAAATGGGTAGGATGAAACTGTTTACATCATGGCTATTTTTATATTTTTGTCCATTTAAACAGTATCAAAATCTAAATATCCTTTTTACCCAGAAATTGTTGATTTTGGTCTTAACCAATTTTGTGTTATATTTGATAGTATCTTCCTTAGTGATTTTTTTGCTCGGTTTTCTTAGCTTCTTCTATTCCATCATCTCCGGCTCTCTCACAGTTGACTAGACAATATGGGCTGATTTTGAATTCGGATAAGACGTGACACAATCTAAGTAGTGGAGAAGGAAATGATTCTAGCTTTCGTAGCGTGGTGAAAACAAGATTGATTAAAGATCTGGATTAATTGTTCCATATTCGGGCCATGTTATTTGTCCAAGCTTTAGCATTTTCGCTTCTCAAGTTAGATGATGAACACGGCACTTCCATCTAAAAAAAAGTTTGCATTTACTTGCTGACCGAGAAAAAAGAAGAAAAAAGAACCACGGGGCGCCCATCTACCCTTCACACCAAAAACACCCACGGCCAATTTATGGCCCAGGAGGCTGCCACCTCCTTTCGGCCTACGGCTTTTGTCCCGTGTCTAGTGGCTCCGCATTTCCCATCTTTTACAGAACCCATTCTTGATGCGGACCCGAGAGTGTTGCGTTTGAGGTTTGACTGGATACTGTGCTGCAACGTAGAACCTACCTTTTTTATTTACAAGCTGACTATTTTTCTTATGAAAAATTGGGTCAATTGACCAAATATTTTTGAAACATTTTTCTAATAGATGAGTAAAAATTAGTATGGATGAAATGGATACCAAAAAATAGCAAAAAGGAATCTAAATTCATTCGCTTAAACTAAAAAATAGCGTAGGTTGAAACTGGATGCATCACGTGTAAATTAAAAATAAAAAAATATTTGAAAATAGGTAGGATGAAATTATTTATATCTTATTTATTTTTACATTCTCATCCATTTAAACAAGATCAAAAATTACATTTTTTTTTTCACATAAGAGTTGTCTTTATTGGGTTAATTGACCAATTTTGTGTTTTTTTTATTTATCTTTACAATATTATTAATGGTAGTTGTACCGAGAATCCCAACAATAGGAAGGTGAAGCATATGGTGATGAATGAACTAATGTCGGAACCTATTTTTACTAAATGATGGCAAAGAGTAGGGAAAATTGAGCGATGAGAATAAACAGCATTGCCGATACCTTGGCTGAGTTATGGAGATGATGTTTTTGCTTGACCTCCTCCCTTTTGTACATGTAACTATGTAAGTTTCGTGTTGGGATATCTAAGAAAGGGTATTGGGTAGGGATACATTTAATACCATCTTTCTTAGCTACTTTTTTTACTCGGTTTTCTTAGCTTCTTCTATTCCATCGTCTCTGGCTCTCTCACCGTTGAATACTTTTTGACATCGCTACAGCTCGGACAACAGGGGCTGGTTCATATTTCGGACAAGACGTGGCACAATTTAAATGGTGGAGAGGGAAATGATTCTTTCATTAGGATTGATAATGGATAAAAACGAAAATGATTTCTAGAATGAATGTACCATATTTAGGCCATGTTATTTATCCAGGCTTTAGCATTTTCCAATGAACACAACACTTCAATCTAAAAAGAGGTTTGCATTCACTTGTTCTCTTTCCTAGTTAATCAAACATATATAAGTAATCCATGAAATAATAAACTCAGACAAAATCAAGAAAGTGAAAATGCTGCCTCAATGTTAGCATAAGAAATCCAAATACAAGTACCGAAAAAGAAAACAAACATTTGCATAAGAAATCCAAATATAAGTACCGAAAAATAAAACAAAATGATTGGCAAAATGCCCAAATGCGTCTTACACTAAAGCACACCACATGCAACTCCGACCAACAGCAATAAAGGTTTTGGTTAGAGAACAACACTGATTATATCCTCAACATTTACAGCATAGTCACAATTTGTGCTCCTATTTTTTGCCACCACAATCTTTCCTTTTCTGTTCCATGTTGGTGTTCCTTCCAAATAAAAATGATTTAATTTCCTTCACCTGAGATTCATCCAACCATGAATCATAAGCTAGCTTCCTCTTATCTGATAGTGGCATTACCCTGGTTTAACTCATTAATTTCATCTTCATCACCTATTGATCAATCATCATAACAGTCATTTCTACCTTCTAGCTGACCAAAGATTCCACAATTGTTACACATATAAGGTAATTCTTCATACTCAAAAGACACCCACAACAACTTATCATCATCATCATCATCATTTTCATCATTCTTGGGAAAAGCTAACAACAGCCACCAATCACTCTTTTTGTCACCTTCACCATTACTCTGATCCTTAAAATACTAAGTGTTCCTCCTCCATTTACACTGACACTATCAACTTGCAAAGGTTCACCACCAAAAACTTTGCCAATACCGAAGCCGATTTCTTTTGACATTAACTCAACAGGAATAACAGCTTGAATCCAGAATGGACGAGTATCAAATGCGATTAATGATACTGGAATAGGTGGGCACCATTCCTCTAGCACCAGAAGATTATTTTCCCACCATAGTACGCATGGCCTTTTATCCGTTTTTTGGCTAATGGGTTCTTAAAGTTAAAACGTAACAAGCCATCTTCATGATCAAGCACCTTAATGCTGTAGTCTTTCACATAGATATGACCACGCCAAGCTTTCTTTATATCTTCAATAGCCATTTCCATATAGTCAACACCTTCATAACATTTCAAATTATGCAGAACTTTTCCTAGTAGATGAACACTGCCCTTCCGTTTAGGAGGAGATTTTCTGGAGCTTACTGATTCTTCTATGTTTTTCAGCTTATCATCATCCATAGCAGAACCCTTTTTCGTTTGAGGAGTTATGTTTGAGCTTATCTTTCTTTGTTGCTGCTTAAACAAGTACAGCGCAGTAAAACTTAAGAAGAATTTTATACAAAAGACAAAAGAAGAATCCAGTAATAACACTATAAGCCCTTATTGCAATACAATTAAAGTCGTAACATTCAAAAACGAATCTATTTACACATGATATTAAAAGGAATCATTTTCAAGTTTTCATCATCGTCATCATTTACACATTTCCAGTAAAAATATAGATTATATCATGCATGACATACCTGAATGAAACAAAAAATAGAAATCAAAACTAGGGTTTGGGTTATACCTTTCTTCTTTATTTGGAACAGTAGATAGACAGAACAAGAATCTAAAGAAAGGAATTTAAGAAACTGATGAAAAAATAAAGTTTATTGTTCTCCAAGTTGGTTTATATTGGGATTTGATGGGGGTGGGGTGGGGGATCTCGGGGCATCTCTTTTCGAGCAGTGCTATCCACACGACCTTGTAGGATGGCTTCCCGACTTCTTTATCGTTGGATCATACTAAAACCCGGATCTAACAGCGTTGAACCCTTTAGGGGAAATAATGGATCCTTTCTTGAAAGTGGTGGATCCTTTCCTAAAACTGATAAGTATTTTCCCGAATGTGAATCTAACCGTTGATTTGTAAAAAAAATCGCTCTTACGGGAAGACATCCCGTAAAGTCGTGTGGGATAACATTTGTCTTTCTTCTCTTGTGCTATGTAATGCGGTTTTTACCAGTAGTAGGCCGCTCAACTTTTAAAATGTTACTCTATCTGTACCTACTGTTTACTCCAAAACCAAGAAAAGCCCTATATAACTCTACCCAAATTATCAACTGCAACACACTACCTTAGGGATATGCAAATCCAACATATCAATCGAAGTCTTCTCAACTTTTAAAACCCTCTCTCTTCTTTTAACCACATAAATTATTTAAATTCTTAGGAAAAATTTTGAACTCGCGGTGCGAGTTCAAAATGAAATCGCGACTTCACATCCGTCGGATGATGGAGATATGACATCAAGAACCGGTACTTAACCATAGTTACATTGCTGAATTCTTGATTTTATTTGTTATCAGTTCTCAAGAATCTCGTAGACCTAGTATTACAGGTAATTGATAACAAATCTATCTTGAATAGATTAGTATACCAGGATAATAATAGTGGGTTAATGATTGTATAGGAATGCATAAGCCTCTATCGAATCACTGGGATATATATACACACTACAGCTTTGTATGTTCCTATATATCAAGGATGTGACAATCAAAGACAAACGAAAAAAAAAAAAAGAATACGATTAAGAAGGACGATTCACGTTTTATAATCTTAGATGATGATTTCTTGTTTTATTATCTTAGTTATTGATCTCGTTGTTCTAACGAAATCTTGTAAATTCTACAAAGAAGTGAACTATTCGTTTTATTTCATCTCTTCTTGAGACTCATCCTTTGCTTCGGATTACTTGTTGCGATTAGCACCGAAAGATAGCGTGTTAAGTATCTTTGGCTTTTTGCTAATTATTGATTGATAGTGAATTATTTAGTTGTCATTTCTCAAACTTTCATGCGTGGATGCAAGATCATTGCGTCTCTGTTAACACATCAATACAATTAAAATGAGCTTCACTTTCAGCCTATGGACGTCACGCACAAAATATTCTATCACCTGGAAATACTCCCTCAATCCTATATAGTTATGTTCGTGAAATACTCCCTACTTTTTCCAAAAAGAATAAGAGATAAAAGATCCACCCTTGGCACCAAACAATGAAATATATTCTCTGAAGATACGGCGTAATTTTGAAAATCCGGCAACTTAACTGTGGTCAAGTACCCAGTTTGCTGATGTCACATCTCCAAAATCCGACGAATGTGAAGCCACGAATTCATTTTGAACTCGCACTGCGAGTTCAAAATCTTTTCCAAATTCTTAAGTATTATATTTCAATCAACAGGCTACTGCACTCAAAACCCAGACCATAACCTGCAACGGAGACATGATTACCCTAGTATCAAATTAATTGAATAATATGTGGGTATCTCTTTATTTAATACTGAAATTTCAAGCGACATAATGCAAATTTTTGCACTTCTTGATATACGGTAATTATTTGTGAAAAAGAAATACTACCGGGATCCTGTTTGCAATACAACTATAAAGCAAAACACAGTAATTTGCAAAATGAAAGAGGTTAAGAGCTAGATTACATGAGATGCATCCTCTAGCAATTGAACAATGATATTGCTAGGAGGAGAACTATAAAACTCTAATTATCTCTCACCTCCAGCAAATATAGATTCGGAAAATGTAATATATCAGCTACCTTATTTCCTTCCTTTGTCACATAACTATATACTAGCTAGGATGTAAAAACTACAGATACCTAGTTGATCGACGTAGAGAACGAGAAAGACCTTGGCTGTAACCCTTTTGCTGTAGAGTCTCTGCTACCGCTTTCGATTGTGAGATGAAAGAAAGAAAAGTCCTTGGTTGTTAGGGTTTTTAATGAAAATTTGGGCGGCCTAATTTGGAGGGAAGTTTGGATTCACTACAAATGTGGCGCCAAAACACTTTGGGGAAACTTATCTATATACCACTACTATGAGACTCATTGTAAATATACCCTTTTGAACTTTACAAATACCCCTAAGGATAATACATTACTAAAATACCCTCTTTTGTGTAATGTATATACAAAACCATTGCCACTAACCACTATTCAAAAAAAAAAAAAAATACAAACAAAATAACAAAACATCTATTGTCTGCTATCACCACTGCCCACCACCGCCAACCACCACCACTGTCCACCACCGCCAACCACCACCACCGAAGACCACCACCACCGTCGCCAACAACCACCACTGTCCACCACCGCCAACAGCCACCACCACCGCCAACCACCACCACCGACAACCAGCGCCACTGTACACCACCGCCAACCACCACCGACAACTACCACCACCGACGACCACCACCACCGCCAACCACCACCGACAACCACCACCACCGCCAATTCACTACAAATGTGGCGCCAAAATATTTTCATGGTATGGTAATGTGAGGCCAAAAATGAAATCGAAAATCAAACTGGTTCTATGGTCTAGCGGTTAGGACATCAGACTCATGAAGGAGGAGTATTTTAAATGTAAAAATAAAATATGTAGGTTCTACCGAGAATTGAACTCGGGTAGGACCCGACGGGTAATTACCCGATTGGACCCGAATCTAAACGGGTCCAAACGGGTAATACCCGTGGGTATCGGGTACCCGTTTATTCATACTTTTATTCATGTTTTTGTTAGTTTTAGCTTCGATATTTTACTCGTTTTAAATTTTTCTCTTACATTTAATCTTTATTTAGTACATTAATAAGAAATAATAATAAATTTTTTAAAAATATTATTTGAATCCAACCCAAATAAAAGAAAAATATTAAGTTTTTGAGGTTTTTTAATAGTTTTCTTAAGACCCAATGGGTACCCGGAACCGACGGGTACCCGGGTATTTAAACGGGTCCGGTTCTGGGTCCACAAGTTTAGGAACCGGACCCGGAACCGTTAGGACCCGGACCCGACCTTTATAACTAGGGTCCGGGTCTAGTGATACCGGGAGGACCCGGACAAATCGACACCCCTAGCTAGAGGTATATATTTGATGGCATCTTCCTGGAAAATTGCTCATTTGTCCAAATATTTTTAAAACATGGTTCAAATGGACTAGTAGAAATTAATATGGGCGAAATGGACACAAAAAAATAGCAAGGATGAAACTGGATTCATCAAGACTTAAACATAAAAAATAGTAAGGATGAAACTGGATGCATCCTGATGTAAATTAAAATTAAGAAAAAGTATTTGAAAATGGGTAGGATGAAACTGTTTACATCCTGGTTATTTTTATATTTTTGTCCATTTAAACAGTATTAAAGTCTAAATATCATTTTTACCCAGAAATTGTTGATTTTCGTCTTTTTTAACCAATTTTGTGTTATATTTGATAGCATCTTCCTTAGTGATTTTGTTGCTCGGTTTTCTTAGGTTCTTCTATTCCATCATCTCCGGCTCTCTCACAGTTGACTAGACAATATGGGCTGATTTTGAATTCGGATAAGACGTGACACAATCTAAATAGTGGAGAGGGAAATGATTCTAGCTTTCGTAGCGTGGTGAAAACAAGAATGATTAAAGATCTGGATTAATTGTTCCATATTCGGGCCATGTTATTTGTCCAAGCTTTAGCATTTTCGCTTCTCAAGTTAGATGATGAACACGGCACTTCCATCTAAAAAAAAGTTTGCATTTACTTGCTGACCGAGAAAAAAGAAGAAAAAAAAAACCACGGGGCGCCCATCTACCCTTCACACCAAAAACACCCACGGCCAATTTATGGCCCAGGAGGCTGCCACCTCCTTTCGGCCTACGGCTTTTGTCCCGTGTCTAGTGGCTCCGCATTTCCCATCTTTTACAGAACCCATTCTTGATGCGGACCCGAGAGTGTTGCGTTTGAGGTTTGACTGGATACTGTGCTGCAACGTAGAACCTACCTTTTTTATTTACAAGCTGACTATTTTTCTTATGAAAAATTGGGTCAATTGACCAAATATTTTTGAAACATCGTTCTAATAGATGAGTAAAAATTAGTATGGATGAAATGGATACCAAAAAATAGCAAAAAGGAATCTAAATTCATTAAGCTTAAACTAAAAAAATAGCGAGGCAAACCTGGATGCATCCCGATGTAAATTAAAAATAAAAAAATATTTGAAAATAGGTAGGATGAAATTATTTATATCTTGGCTATTTTTACATTCTCATCCATTTAAACAGTATCAAAAATTACATTTTTTTTTTCACATAAGAGTTGTCTTTATTGGGTTAATTGACCAATTTTGTGTTTTTTTTATTTATCTTTACAATATTATTAATGGTAGTTGTACCGAGAATCCCAACAATAGGAAGGTGAAGCATATGGTGATGAATGAACTAATGTCGGAACCTATTTTTACTAAATGATGGCAAAGAGTAGGGAAAATTGAGCGATGAGAATAAACAGCATTGCCGATACCTTGGCTGAGTTATGGAGATGATGTTTTTGCTTGACCTCCTCCCTTTTGTACATGTAACTATGTAAGTTTCGTGTTGGGATATCTAAGAAAGGGTATTGGGTAGGGATACATTTAATACCATCTTTCTTAGCTACTTTTTTACTCGGTTTTCTTAGCTTCTTCTATTCCATCGTCTCTGGCTCTCTCACCGTTGAATACTTTTTGACATCGCTACAGCTCGGACAACGGGGCTGGTTCATATTTCGGACAAGACGTGGCACAATTTAAATGGTGGAGAGGGAAATGATTCTTTCATTAGGATTGATAATGGATAAAAACGAAAATGATTTCTAGAATGAATGTACCATATTTAGGCCATGTTATTTATCCAGGCTTTAGCATTTTCCAATGAACACAACACTTCAATCTAAAAAGAGGTTTGCATTCACTTGTTCTCTTTCCTAGTTAATCAAACATATATAAGTAATCCATGAAATAATAAACTCAGACAAAATCAAGAAAGTGAAAATGCTGCCTCAATGTTAGCATAAGAAATCCAAATACAAGTACCGAAAAAGAAAACAAACATTTGCATAAGAAATCCAAATATAAGTACCGAAAAATAAAACAAAATGATTGGCAAAATGCCCAAATGCGTCTTACACTAAAGCACACCACATGCAACTCCGACCAACAGCAATAAAGGTTTTGGTTAGAGAACAACACTGATTATATCCTCAACATTTACAGCATAGTCACAATTTGTGCTCCTATTTTTTGCCACCACAATCTTTCCTTTTCTGTTCCATGTTGGTGTTCCTTCCAAATAAAAATGATTTAATTTCCTTCACCTGAGATTCATCCAACCATGAATCATAAGCTAGCTTCCTCTTATCTGATAGTGGCATTACCCTGGTTTAACTCATTAATTTCATCTTCATCACCTATTGATCAATCATCATAACAGTCATTTCTACCTTCTAGCTGACCAAAGATTCCACAATTGTTACACATATAAGGTAATTCTTCATACTCAAAAGACACCCACAACAACTTATCATCATCATCATCATCATTTTCATCATTCTTGGGAAAAGCTAACAACAGCCACCAATCACTCTTTTTGTCACCTTCACCATTACTCTGATCCTTAAAATACTAAGTGTTCCTCCTCCATTTACACTGACACTATCAACTTGCAAAGGTTCACCACCAAAAACTTTGCCAATACCGAAGCCGATTTCTTTTGACATTAACTCAACAGGAATAACAGCTTGAATCCAGAATGGACGAGTATCAAATGCGATTAATGATACTGGAATAGGTGGGCACCATTCCTCTAGCACCAGAAGATTATTTTCCCACCATAGTACGCATGGCCTTTTATCCGTTTTTTTGGCTAATGGGTTCTTAAAGTTAAAACGTAACAAGCCATCTTCATGATCAAGCACCTTAATGCTGTAGTCTTTCACATAGATATGACCACGCCAAGCTTTCTTTATATCTTCAATAGCCATTTCCATATAGTCAACACCTTCATAACATTTCGGATTATGCAGAACTTTTCCTAGTAGATGAACACTGCCCTTCCGTTTAGGAGGAGATTTGCTGGAGCTTACTGATTCTTCTATGTTTTTCAGCTTATCATCATCCATAGCAGAACCCTTTTTCGTTTGAGGAGTTATGTTTGAGCTTATCTTTCTTTGTTGCTGCTTAAACAAGTACAGCGCAGTAAAACTTAAGAAGAATTTTATACAAAAGACAAAAGAAGAATCCAGTAATAACACTATAAGCCCTTATTGCAATACAATTAAAGTCGTAACATTCAAAAACGAATCTATTTACACATGATATTAAAAGGAATCATTTTCAAGTTTTCATCATCGTCATCATTTACACATTTCCAGTAAAAATATAGATTATATCATGCATGACATACCTGAATGAAACAAAAATAGAAATCAAAACTAGGGTTTGGGTTATACCTTTCTTCTTTATTTGGAACAGTAGATAGACAGAACAAGAATCTAAAGAAAGGAATTTAAGAAACTGATGAAAAAATAAAGTTTATTGTTCTCCAAGTTGGTTTATATAGGGATTTGAAGGGGGTGGGGTGGGGGATCTCGGGGCATCTCTTTTCGAGCAGTGCTATCCACACGACCTTGTAGGATGGCTTCCCGACTTCTTTATCGTTGGATCATACTAAAACCCGGATCTAACAGCGTTGAACCCTTTAGGGGAAATAATGGATCCTTTCTTGAAAGTGGTGGATCCTTTCCTAAAACTGATAAGTATTTTCCGAATGTGAATCTAACCGTTGATTTGTAAAAAAAATCGCTCTTACGGGAAGACATCCCGTAAAGTCGTGTGGGATAACATTTGTCTTTCTCTTCTGTGCTATGTACTGCGGTTTTTACCAGTAGTAGGCGGCTCAATTTTTAAAACGTTACTCTATCTGTACCTACTGTTTACTCCATAACCAAGAAAAACCCTATATAACTCTACCCAAATTATCAACTGCAACACACTACCTTAGGTATATGCAAATCCAACATATCAATCGACGTCTTCTCAACTTTTAAAACCCTCTCTCTTCTTTTAACCACATAAATTATTTAAATTCTTAGGAAAAAATTTTGAACTCGCGGTGCGAGTTCAAAAATGAAATCGCGACTTCACATCCGTCGGATGATGGAGATATGACATCAGCAAACTGGTACTTAACCATAGTTACATTGCTGAATTCTTGATTTTATTTGTTATCAGTTCTCAAGAATCTCGTAGACCTAGTATTACAGGTAATTGATAACAAATCTATCTTGAATAGATTAGTATACCAGGATAATAATAGTGGGTTAATGATTGTATAGGAATGCATAAGCCTCTATCGAATCACTGGGATATATATACACACTACAGCTTTGTATGTTCCTATATATCAAGGATGTGACAATCAAAGACAAACGAAAAAAAATAAAAGAATACAGTTAAGAAGGACGATTCACGTTTTATAATCTTAGATGATGATTTCTTGTTTTATTATCTTAGTTATTGATCTGTTGTTCTAACGAAATGCTGTAAATTCTACAAAGAAGTGAACTATTCGTTTTATTTCATCTCTTCTTGAGACCTGTCACTGCTCGGATTACTTGTTGCGATTAGCACTGAAAGATAGCAGTGTTAAGTATCTTCGGCTTTTTGCTAATTATTGATTGATAGTGAATTATTTAGTTGTCATTTCTCAAACTTTCATGCGTGGATGCAAGATCATTGCGTCTCTGTTAACACATCAATACAATTAAAATGAGCTTCACTTTCAGCTATGGACGTCACGCACAAAATATTCTATCAGCTGGAAATACTCCCTCAATCCTATATAGTTATGTTCGTGAAATACTCCCTACTTTTTCCAAAAAGAATAAGAGATAAAAGATCCACCCTTGGCACCAAACAATGAAATATATTCTCTGAAGATACGGCGTAATTTTGAAAATCCGGCAACTTAACTGTGGTCAAGTACCCAGTTTGCTGATGTCACATCTCCAAAATCCGACGAATGTGAAGCCACGAATTCATTTTTGAACTCGCACTGCGAGTTCAAAATCTTTTCCAAATTCTTAAGTATTATATTTCAATCAACAGGCTACTGCACTCAAAACCCAGACCATAACCTGCAACGGAGACATGATTACCCTAGTATCAAATTAATTCGAATAATATGTGGGTATCTCTTTATTTAATACTGAAATTTCAAGCGACATAATGCAAATTTTTGCACTTCTTGATATACGGTAATTATTTGTGAAAAAGAAATACTACCGGGATCCTGTTTGCAATACAACTATAAAGCAAAACACAGCAATTTGCAAAATGAAAGAGGTTAAGAGCTAGATTACATGAGATGCATCCTCTAGCAATTGAACAATGATATTGCTAGGAGGAGAACTACGCAAAACTCTAATTATCTCTCACCTCCAGCAAATATAGATTCGGAAAATGTAATATATCAGCTACCTTATTTCCTTCCTTTGTCACATAACTATATACTAGCTAGGATGTAAAAACTACAGATACCTAGTTGATCGACGTAGAGAACGAGAAAGACCTTGGCTGTAACCCTTTTGCTGTAGAGTCTCTGCTACCGCTTTCGATTGTGAGATGAAAGAAAGAAAAGTCCTTGGTTGTTAGGGTTTTTAATGAAAATTTGGGCGGCCTAATTTGGAGGGAAGTTTGGATTCACTACAAATGTGGCGCCAAAACACTTTGGGGAAACTTATCTATATACCACTACTATGAGACTCATTGTAAATATACCCTTTTGAACTTTACAAATACCCCTAAGGATAATACATTACTAAAATACCCTCTTTTGTGTAATGTATATACAAAACCATTGCCACTAACCACTATTCAAAAAAAAAAAAAATACAAACAAAATAACAAAACATCTATTGTCTGCTATCACCACTGTCCACCACCGCCAACCACCACCACTGTCCACCACCGCCAACAACCACCACCGATGACCACCACCACCGCCGCCAACCACCACCACTGTCCACCACCGACACCACCACCACCACCGCCAACCACCACCACTGTCCACCACCGCCAACACCACCACCGCCAACCACCACCGCCCACAACCACCACCGACGACCGCCACCACCGCCAACTACTACCGACGACCACCACCACCGCCAATTCACTACAAATGTGGCGCCAAAATATTTTCATGGTATGGTAATGTGAGGCCAAAAATGAAATCGAAAATCAAACTGGTTCTATGGTCTAGCGGTTAGGACATCAGACTCATGAAGGAGGAGTATTTTAAATGTAAAAATAAAATATGTAGGTTCTACCGAGAATTGAACTCGGGTAGGACCCGACGGGTAATTACCCGATTGGACCCGAATCTAACGGGTCCAAACGGGTAATACCGTGGGTATCGGGCACCGTTTATTCATACTTTTATTCATGTTTTTGTTAGTTTTAGCTTCGATATTTTACTCGTTTTAAATTTTTCTCTTACATTTAATCTTTATTTAGTACATTAATAAGAAATAATAATAAATTTTTAAAAATATTATTTGAATCCAACCCAAATAAAAGAAAAATATTAAGTTTTGAGGTTTTTAATAGTTTTCTTAAGACCCAATGGGTACCGGAACCCGGCAGTGCAGGGTATTTAAACGGGTCCGGTTCCGGGTCCACAAGTTTAGGAACCAGGACAGGAACCGTTAGGACCCGGACCCGACCTTTATAACTAGGGTCCGGGTCCGGGTCTAGTGATACCCGGGAGGACCCGGACCCGTCGACACCCCTAGCTAGAGGTATATATTTGATGGCATCTTCCTGGAAAATTGCTCATTTGTCCAAATATTTTTAAAACATGGTTCAAATGGACTAGTAGAAATTAATATGGGCGAAATGGACACAAAAAAATAGCAAGGATGAAACTGGATTCATCAAGACTTAAACATAAAAAATAGTAAGGATGAAACTGGATGCATCCTGATGTAAATTAAAATTAAGAAAAAGTATTTGAAAATGGGTAGGATGAAACTGTTTACATCATGGCTATTTTTATATTTTTGTCCATTTAAACAGTATTAAAGTCTAAATATCATTTTTACCCAGAAATTGTTGATTTTCGTCTTTTTTAACCAATTTTGTGTTATATTTGATAGCATCTTCCTTAGTGATTTTGTTGCTCGGTTTTCTTAGGTTCTTCTATTCCATCATCTCCGGCTCTCTCACAGTTGACTAGACAATATGGGCTGATTTTGAATTCGGATAAGACGTGACACAATCTAAATAGTGGAGAGGGAAATGATTCTAGCTTTCGTAGCGTGGTGAAAACAAGAATGATTAAAGATCTGGATTAATTGTTCCATATTCGGGCCATGTTATTTGTCCAAGCTTTAGCATTTTCGCTTCTCAAGTTAGATGATGAACACGGCACTTCCATCTAAAAAAAAGTTTGCATTTACTTGCTGACCGAGAAAAAAGAAGAAAAAAACCACGGGGCGCCCATCTACCCTTTCACACCAAAAACACCCACGGCCAATTTATGGCCCAGGAGGCTGCCACCTCCTTTCGGCCTACGGCTTTTGTCCCGTGTCTAGTGGCTCCGCATTTCCCATCTTTTACAGAACCCATTCTTGATGCGGACCCGAGAGTGTTGCGTTTGAGGTTTGACTGGATACTGTGCTGCAACGTAGAACCTACCTTTTTTTTATTTACAAGCTGACTATTTTTCTTATGAAAAATTGGGTCAATTGACCAAATATTTTTGAAACATCGTTCTAATAGATGAGTAAAAATTAGTATGGATGAAATGGATACCAAAAAATAGCAAAAAGGAATCTAAATTCATTCGCTTAAACTAAAAAAATAGCGAGGTTGAAACTGGATGCATCACGATGTAAATTAAAAATAAAAAAATATTTGAAAATAGGTAGGATGAAATTATTTATATCTTGGCTATTTTTACATTCTCATCCATTTAAACAAAGATCAAAAATTACATTTTTTTTTTCACATAAGAGTTGTCTTTATTGGGTTAATTGACCAATTTTGTGTTTTTTTATTTATCTTTACAATATTATTAATGGTAGTTGTACTGAGAATCCCAACAATAGGAAGGTGAAGCATATGGTGATGAATGAACTAATGTCGGAACCTATTTTTACTAAATGATGGCAAAGAGTAGGGAAAATTGAGCGATGAGAATAAACAGCATTGCCGATACCTTGGCTGAGTTATGGAGATGATGTTTTTGCTTGACCTCCTCCCTTTTGTACATGTAACTATGTAAGTTTCGTGTTGGGATATCTAAGAAAGGGTATTGGGTAGGGATACATTTAATACCATCTTTCTTAGCTACTTTTTTACTCGGTTTTCTTAGCTTCTTCTATTCCATCGTCTCTGGCTCTCTCACCGTTGAATACTTTTTGACATCGCTACAGCTCGGACAACAGGGGCTGGTTCATATTTCGGACAAGACGTGGCACAATTTAAATGGTGGAGAGGGAAATGATTCTTTCATTAGGATTGATAATGGATAAAACGAAAATGATTTCTAGAATGAATGTACCATATTTAGGCCATGTTATTTATCCAGGCTTTAGCATTTTCCAATGAACACAACACTTCAATCTAAAAAGAGGTTTGCATTCACTTGTTCTCTTTCCTAGTTAATCAAACATATATAAGTAATCCATGAAATAATAAACTCAGACAAAATCAAGAAAGTGAAAATGCTGCCTCAATGTTAGCATAAGAAATCCAAATACAAGTACCGAAAAGAAAACAAACATTTGCATAAGAAATCCAA
The DNA here is from genome assembly GCA_023531295.1 of Papaver armeniacum. Taxonomy (NCBI): domain Eukaryota; kingdom Viridiplantae; phylum Streptophyta; class Magnoliopsida; order Ranunculales; family Papaveraceae; genus Papaver; species Papaver armeniacum. Next base: position 50,263 of record JAJJWW010017455.1, read on the forward strand.
ATATAAGTACCGAAAAATAAAACAAAATGATTGGCAAAATGCCCAAATGCGTCTTACACTAAAGCACACCACATGCAACTCCGACCAACAGCAATAAAGGTTTTGGTTAGAGAACAACACTGATTATATCCTCAACATTTACAGCATAGTCACAATTTGTGCTCCTATTTTTGCCACCACAATCTTTCCTTTTCTGTTCCATGTTGGTGTTCCTTCCAAATAAAAATGATTTAATTTCCTTCACCTGAGATTCATCCAACCATGAATCATAAGCTAGCTTCCTCTTATCTGATAGTGGCATTACCCTGGTTTAACTCATTAATTTCATCTTCATCACCTATTGATCAATCATCATAACAGTCATTTCTACCTTCTAGCTGACCAAAGATTCCACAATTGTTACACATATAAGGTAATTCTTCATACTCAAAAGACACCCACAACAACTTATCATCATCATCATCATCATTTTCATCATTCTTGGGAAAAGCTAACAACAGCCACCAATCACTCTTTTTTTGTCACCTTCACCATTACTCTGATCCTTAAAATACTAAGTGTTCCTCCTCCATTTACACTGACACTATCAACTTGCAAAGGTTCACCACCAAAACTTTGCCAATACCGAAGCCGATTTCTTTTGACATTAACTCAACAGGAATAACAGCTTGAATCCAGAATGGACGAGTATCAAATGCGATTAATGATACTGGAATAGGTGGGCACCATTCCTCTAGCACCAGAAGATTATTTTCCCACCATAGTACGCATGGCCTTTTATCCGTTTTTGGCTAATGGGTTCTTAAAGTTAAAACGTAACAAGCCATCTTCATGATCAAGCACCTTAATGCTGTAGTCTTTCACATAGATATGACCACGCCAAGCTTTCTTTATATCTTCAACAGACATTTCCATATAGTCAACACCTTCATAACATTTCAAATTATGCAGAACTTTTCCTAGTAGATGAACACTGCCCTTCCGTTTAGGAGGAGATTTTCTGGAGCTTACTGATTCTTCTATGTTTTTCAGCTTATCATCATCCATAGCAGAACCCTCTTTCTATGTTGCTGCTTAAACAAGTACAACGCAGTAAAACTTAGAAGAATTTTCTACAAAAGATAAAAGAAAATCCAGTAATAACACTATAAGCCCTATTGCAATACAATTAAAGTCATAACATTCAAAAACGAATCTATTTACACATGATATTAAAAGGAATCATTTTCAAGTTTTTATCATCGTCATCATTTAGACATTTCCAGTAAAAATATAGATTATATCATTCATGACATACCTGAATGAAACAAAAAATAGAAATCAAAACTAGGGTTTGGGTTACACCTTTGTTCTTTCTTATGAACAGTAGATAGACAGAACAAGAATCTAAAGAAAGGAATTTAAGAAACTGATGAAAAAATAAAGTTTATTGTTCTCCAAGTTGGTTTATATAGGGATTTGAAGGGGGTGGGGTGGGGGATCTCGGGGCATCTCTTTTCGAGCAGTGCTATCCACACGACCTTGTAGGATGGCTTCCCGACTTCTTTATCGTTGGATCATACTAAAACCCGGATCTAACAGCGTTGAACCCTTTAGGGGAAATAATGGATCCTTTCTTGAAAGTGGTGGATCCTTTCCTAAAACTGATAAGTATTTTCCCGAATGTGAATCTAACCGTTGATTTGTAAAAAAAATCGCTCTTACGGGAAGACATCCCGTAAAGTCGTGTGGGATAACATTTGTCTTTCTCTTCTGTGCTATGTACTGCGGTTTTTACCAGTAGTAGGCGGCTCAATTTTTAAAACGTTACTCTATCTGTACCTACTGTTTACTCCATAACCAAGAAAAACCCTATATAACTCTACCCAAATTATCAACTGCAACACACTACCTTAGGTATATGCAAATCCAACATATCAATCGACGTCTTCTCAACTTTTAAAACCCTCTCTCTTCTTTTTAACCACATAAATTATTTAAATTCTTAGGAAAAAATTTTGAACTCGCGGTGTAGTTCAAAAAATGAAATCGCGACTTCACATCCGTCGGATGATGGAGATATGACATCAAAGAAACCGGTACTTAACCATAGTTACATTGCTGAATTCTTGATTTTATTTGTTATCAGTTCTCAAGAATCTCGTAGACCTAGTATTACAGGTAATTGATAACAAATCTATCTTGAATAGATTAGTATACCAGGATAATAATAGTGGGTTAATGATTGTATAGGAATGCATAAGCCTCTATCGAATCACTGGGATATATATACACACTACAGCTTTGTATGTTCCTATATATCAAGGATGTGACAATCAAAGACAAACGAAAAAAAAATAAAAGAATACAGTTAAGAAGGACGATTCACGTTTTATAATCTTAGATGATGATTTCTTGTTTTATTATCTTAGTTATTGATCTGTTGTTCTAACGAAATGCTGTAAATTCTACAAAGAAGTGAACTATTCGTTTTATTTCATCTCTTCTTGAGACCTGTCACTGCTCGGATTACTTGTTGCGATTAGCACTGAAAGATAGCAGTGTTAAGTATGCTGGCTTTTTGCTAATTATTGATTGATAGTGAATTATTTAGTTGTCATTTCTCAAACTTTCATGCGTGGATGCAAGATCATTGCGTCTCTGTTAACACATCAATACAATTAAAATGAGCTTCACTTTCAGCTATGGACGTCACGCACAAAATATTCTATCAGCTGGAAATACTCCCTCAATCCTATATAGTTATGTTCGTGAAATACTCCCTACTTTTTCCAAAAAGAATAAGAGATAAAAGATCCACCCTTGGCACCAAACAATGAAATATATTCTCTGAAGATACGGCGTAATTTTGAAAATCCGGCAACTTAACTGTGGTCAAGTACCCAGTTTGCTGATGTCACATCTCCAAAATCCGACGAATGTGAAGCCACGAATTCATTTTTGAACTCGCACTGCGAGTTCAAAATCTTTTCCAAATTCTTAAGTATTATATTTCAATCAACAGGCTACTGCACTCAAAACCCAGACCATAACCTGCAACGGAGACAAGATTACCTAGTATCAAATTAATTCGAATAATATGTGGGTATCTCTCTATTTAAGACTGAAATTTCAAGCGACATAATGCAAATTTTTGCACTTCTTGATATACGGTAATTATTTGTGAAAAAGAAATACTACCGGGATCCTGTTTGCAATACAACTATAAAGCAAAACACAGTAATTTGCAAAATGAAAGAGGTTAAGAGCTAGATTACATGAGATGCATCCTCTAGCAATTGAACAATGATATTGCTAGGAGGAGAACTACACGCAAAAACTCTAATTATCTCTCACCTCCAGCAAATATAGATTCGGAAAATGTAATATATCAGCTACCTTATTTCCTTCCTTTGTCACATAACTATATACTAGCTAGGATGTAAAAACTACAGATACCTAGTTGATCGACGTAGAGAACGAGAAAGACCTTGGCTGTAACCCTTTTGCTGTAGAGTCTCTGCTACCGCTTTGATTGTGAGATGAAAGAAAGAAAAGTCCTTGGTTGTTAGGGTTTTTAATGAAAATTTGGGCGGCCTAATTTGGAGGGAAGTTTGGATTCACTACAAATGTGGCGCCAAAACACTTTGGGGAAACTTATCTATATACCACTACTATGAGACTCATTGTAAATATACCCTTTTGAACTTTACAAATACCCCTAAGGATAATACATTACTAAAATACCCTCTTTTGTGTAATGTATATACAAAACCATTGCCACTAACCACTATTCAAAAAAAAAAAAAAATACAAACAAAATAACAAAACATCTATTGTCTGCTATCACCACTGTCCACCACCGCCAACCACCACCACCGTCCACCACCGCCAACCGCCACCACCGAACACCACCACCACCGCCGCCAACCACCACCACTGTCCACCACCGCCAACCGCCACCACTGACCGGACACCACCACCACCACCGCCAACCACCACCACTGTCCACCACCGCCAACAGCCACCACCGCCAACCACCACCACCACCACCACCACCGACGACCGCCACCACCGCCAACTACTACCGACGACCACCACCACCGCCAATTCACTACAAATGTGGCGCCAAAATATTTTCATGGTATGGTAATGTGAGGCCAAAATGAAATCGAAAATCAAACTGGTTCTATGGTCTAGCGGTTAGGACATCAGACTCATGAAGGAGGAGTATTTTAAATGTAAAATAAAATATGTAGGTTCTACCGAGAATTGAACTGGTAGGACCCGACGGGTAATTACCCGATTGGACCCGAATCTAACGGGTCCAAACGGTAATACCTGTGGGTATCGGGTACCCGTTTATTCATACTTTTATTCATGTTTTTGTTAGTTTTAGCTTCGATATTTTACTCGTTTTAAATTTTTCTCTTACATTTAATCTTTATTTAGTACATTAATAAGAAATAATAATAAATTTTTTAAAAATATTATTTGAATCCAACCCAAATAAAAGAAAAATATTAAGTTTTTGAGGTTTTTTAATAGTTTTCTTAAGACCCAATGGGTACTGAACCGACGGTACCCGGTATTTAAACGGGTCCGGTTCCGGGGTCCACAAGTTTAGGAACCGGACCCCGGAACCGTTAGGACCCGGACTGACCTTTATAACTAGGGTCCGGGTCCGGGTCTAGTGATACCCGGGAGGACCCGGACCCGTCGACACCCCTAGCTAGAGGTATATATTTGATGGCATCTTCCTGGAAAATTGCTCATTTGTCCAAATATTTTTAAAACATGGTTCAAATGGACTAGTAGAAATTAATATGGGCGAAATGGACACAAAAAAATAGCAAGGATGAAACTGGATTCATCAAGACTTAAACATAAAAAAATAGTAAGGATGAAACTGGATGCATCCTGATGTAAATTAAAATTAAGAAAAAGTATTTGAAAATGGGTAGGATGAAATCTGTTTACATCCATCCTGGTTATTTTTATATTTTTGTCCATTTAAAAAAAGTATTAAAGTCTAAATATCATTTTTACCTTTAAATTGTTGATTTTCGTCTTTTTTAACCAATTTTGTGTTATATTTGATAGCATCTTCCTTAGTGATTTTGTTGCTCGGTTTTCTTAGGTTCTTCTATTCCATCATCTCCGGCTCTCTCACAGTTGACTAGACAATATGGGCTGATTTTGAATTCGGATAAGACGTGACACAATCTAAATAGTGGAGAGGGAAATGATTCTAGCTTTCGAAAGCGTGGTGAAAACAAGAATGATTAAAGATCGGATTAATTGTTCCATATTCGGGCCATGTTATTTGTCCAAGCTTTAGCATTTTCGCTTCTCAAGTTAGATGATGAACACGGCACTTCCATCTAAAAAAAAGTTTGCATTTACTTGCTGACCGAGAAAAAGAAGAAAAAAACCACGGGGCGCCCATCTACCCTTCACACCAAAAACACCCACGGCCAATTTATGGCCCAGGAGGCTGCCACCTCCTTTCGGCCTACGGCTTTTGTCCCGTGTCTAGTGGCTCCGCATTTCCCATCTTTTACAGAACCCATTCTTGATGCGGACCCGAGAGTGTTGCGTTTGAGGTTTGACTGGATACTGTGCTGCAACGTAGAACCTACCTTTTTATTTACAAGCTGACTATTTTTCTTATGAAAAATTGGGTCAATTGACCAAATATTTTTGAAACATCGTTCTAATAGATGAGTAAAAATTAGTATGGATGAAATGGATACCAAAAAATAGCAAAAAGGAATCTAAATTCATTCTGGCTTAAACTAAAAAAATAGCGAGGTTGAAACTGGATGCATCCTGATGTAAATTAAAAATAAAAAAAAATATTTGAAAATAGGTAGGATGAAATTATTTATATCTTGGCTATTTTTACATTCTCATCCATTTAAACAGTATCAAAAATTACATTTTTTTTTTTCACATAAGAGTTGTCTTTATTGGGTTAATTGACCAATTTTGTGTTTTTTTTATTTATCTTTACAATATTATTAATGGTAGTTGTACCGAGAATCCCAACAATAGGAAGGTGAAGCATATGGTGATGAATGAACTAATGTCGGAACCTATTTTTACTAAATGATGGCAAAGAGTAGGGAAAATTGAGCGATGAGAATAAACAGCATTGCCGATACCTTGGCTGAGTTATGGAGATGATGTTTTTGCTTGACCTCCTCCCTTTTGTACATGTAACTATGTAAGTTTCGTGTTGGGATATCTAAGAAAGGGTATTGGGTAGGGATACATTTAATACCATCTTTCTTAGCTACTTTTTTACTCGGTTTTCTTAGCTTCTTCTATTCCATCGTCTCTGGCTCTCTCACCGTTGAATACTTTTTGACATCGCTACAGCTCGGACAACAGGGGCTGGTTCATATTTCGGACAAGACGTGGCACAATTTAAATGGTGGAGAGGGAAATGATTCTTTCATTAGGATTGATAATGGATAAAAACGAAAATGATTTCTAGAATGAATGTACCATATTTAGGCCATGTTATTTATCCAGGCTTTAGCATTTTCCAATGAACACAACACTTCAATCTAAAAGAGGTTTGCATTCACTTGTTCTCTTTCCTAGTTAATCAAACATATATAAGTAATCCATGAAATAATAAACTCAGACAAAATCAAGAAAGTGAAAATGCTGCCTCAATGTTAGCATAAGAAATCCAAATACAAGTACCGAAAAAAGAAAACAAACATTTGCATAAGAAATCCAAATATAAGTACCGAAAAATAAAACAAAATGATTGGCAAAATGCCCAAATGCGTCTTACACTAAAGCACACCACATGCAACTCCGACCAACAGCAATAAAGGTTTTGGTTAGAGAACAACACTGATTATATCCTCAACATTTACAGCATAGTCACAATTTGTGCTCCTATTTTTTGCCACCACAATCTTTCCTTTTCTGTTCCATGTTGGTGTTCCTTCCAAATAAAAATGATTTAATTTCCTTCACCTGAGATTCATCCAACCATGAATCATAAGCTAGCTTCCTCTTATCTGATAGTGGCATTACCCTGGTTTAACTCATTAATTTCATCTTCATCACCTATTGATCAATCATCATAACAGTCATTTCTACCTTCTAGCTGACCAAAGATTCCACAATTGTTACACATATAAGGTAATTCTTCATACTCAAAAGACACCCACAACAACTTATCATCATCATCATCATCATTTTCATCATTCTTGGGAAAAGCTAACAACAGCCACCAATCACTCTTTTTTGTCACCTTCACCATTACTCTGATCCTTAAAATACTAAGTGTTCCTCCTCCATTTACACTGACACTATCAACTTGCAAAGGTTCACCACCAAAACTTTGCCAATACCGAAGCCGATTTCTTTTGACATTAACTCAACAGGAATAACAGCTTGAATCCAGAATGGACGAGTATCAAATGCGATTAATGATACTGGAATAGGTGGGCACCATTCCTCTAGCACCAGAAGATTATTTTCCCACCATAGTACGCATGGCCTTTTATCCGTTTTTTGGCTAATGGGTTCTTAAAGTTAAAACGTAACAAGCCATCTTCATGATCAAGCACCTTAATGCTGTAGTCTTTCACATAGATATGACCACGCCAAGCTTTCTTTATATCTTCAATAGCCATTTCCATATAGTCAACACCTTCATAACATTTCGGATTATGCAGAACTTTTCCTAGTAGATGAACACTGCCCTTCCGTTTAGGAGGAGATTTGCTGGAGCTTACTGATTCTTCTATGTTTTTCAGCTTATCATCATCCATAGCAGAACCCTTTTTCGTTTGAGGAGTTATGTTTGAGCTTATCTTTCTTTGTTGCTGCTTAAACAAGTACAGCGCAGTAAAACTTAGAAGAATTTTATACAAAAGATAAAAGAAAATCCAGTAATAACACTATAAGCCCTATTGCAATACAATTAAAGTCATAACATTCAAAAACGAATCTATTTACACATGATATTAAAAGGAATCATTTTCAAGTTTTTATCATCGTCATCATTTAGACATTTCCAGTAAAAATATAGATTATATCATTCATGACATACCTGAATGAAACAAAAAAATAGAAATCAAAACTAGGGTTTGGGTTACACCTTTGTTCTTTCTTATGAACAGTAGATAAACAGAACAAGAATCTAAAGAAAGGAATTTAAGAAACTGTTGAAAAAATAAAGGTTATTGTTCTCCAAGTGGGTTTATATAGGGATTTGAAGGGGTGGGGTGGGGGATCTCGGGGCATCTCTTTTCGAGCAGTGCTATCCACACGACCTTGTAGGATGGCTTCCCGACTTCTTTATCGTTGGATCATACTAAAACCCGGATCTAACAAACGTTGAACCCTTTAGGGGAAATAATGGATCCTTTCTTGAAAGTGGTGGATCCTTTCCTAAAACTGATAAGTATTTTCCGAATGTGAATCTAACCGTTGATTTGTAAAATCGCTCTTACGGGAAGACATCCCGAAAGTCGTGTGGGATAACATTTGTCTTTCTCTTCGTGCTATGTACTGCGGTTTTTACCAAAGTAGTAGGCGGCTCAATTTTTTAAAACGTTACTCTATCTGTACCTACTGTTTACTCCAAAACCAAGAAAAGCCCTATATAACTCTACCCAAATTATCAACTGCAACACACTACCTTAGGGATATGCAAATCCAACATATCAATCGAAGTCTTCTCAACTTTTAAAACCCCTCTCTTCTTTTAACCACATAAATTATTTAAATTCTTAGGAAAAATTTTGAACTTCGCGGTGTGCGAGTTCAAAAATGAAATCGCGACTTCACATCCGTCGGATGATGGAGATGTGACATAGCAAACTGGGTACTTAACCATAGTTACATTGCTGAATTCTTGATTTTATTTGTTATCAGTTCTCAAGAATCTCGTAGACCTAGTATTACAGGTAATTGATAACAAATCTATCTTGAATAGATTAGTATACAGGATAATAATAGTGGGTTAATGATTGTATAGGAATGCATAAGCCTCTATCGAATCACCGGGATATATATACACACTACAGCTTTGTATGTTCCTATATATCAAGGATGTGACAATCAAAGACAAACAAAAAAAATAAAAAGAATACAGTTAAGAAGGACGATTCACGTTTTTATAATCTTAGATGATGATTTCTTGTTTTATTATCTTAGTTATTGATCCGTTGTTCTAACGAAATGTTTATAAATTCTACAAAGAAGTGAACTATTCGTTTTATTTCATCTCTTCTTGAGACTCTATCCTTTCTCGGATTACTTGTTGCGATTAGCACCGAAAGATAGCAAGTGTTAAGTATCTTTGGCTTTTTGCTAATTATTGATTGATAGTGAATTATTTAGTTGTCATTTCTCAAACTTTCATGCGTGGATGCAAGATCATTGCGTCTCTGTTAACACATCAATACAATTAAAATGAGCTTCACTTTCAGCTATGGACGTCACGCACAAAATATTCTATCAGTGGAAATACTCCCTCAATCCTATATAGTTATGTTCGTGAAATACCCCTACTTTTTCCAAAAAGAATAAGAGATAAAAGATCCACCCTTGGCACCAAACAATGAAATATATTCTCTACAAGATACGGCGTAATTTTGAAAATCCGGCAACTTAACTGTGGTCAAGTACCCGGTTCTTTGATGTCACATCTCCAAAATCCGATTTAATGTGAAGCCACGATTCATTTTTGAACTCGCACTTTGCGAAGTTCAAAATCTTTTCCAAATTCTTAAGTATTATATTTCAATCAACAAAGCTACTGCACTCAAAACCCAGACCATAACCTGCAACGGAGACATGATTACCCTAGTATCAAATTAATTGAATAATATGTGGGTATCTCTTTATTTAATACTGAAATTTCAAGCGACATAATGCAAATTTTTGCACTTCTTGATATACGGTAATTATTTGTGAAAAAGAAATACTACCGGGATCCTGTTTGCAATACAACTATAAAGCAAAACACAGCAATTTGCAAAATGAAAGAGGTTAAGAGCTAGATTACATGAGATGCATCCTCTAGCAATTGAACAATGATATTGCTAGGAGGTGAACTACGCAAAACTCCACTTATCTCTCACCTCTAGCAAATTTAGATTCGGAAAATATAATATATCAGCTACCTTATTTCCTTTGACACATAACTATATACTAGCTAGGATGTAAAAACTACACATACCTAGTTGATCGACGTAGAGAACGAGAAAGACCTTGGCTGTAACCCTTTTGCTGTAGAGTCTCTGCTACCGCTTTCGATTGTGAGATGAAAGAAAGAAAAGTCCTTGGTTGTTAGGGTTTTTAATGAAAATTTGGGCGGCCTAATTTGGAGGGAAGTTTGGATTCACTACAAATGTGGCGCCAAAACACTTTGGGGAAACTTATCTATATACCACTACTATGAGACTCATTGTAAATATACCCTTTTGAACTTTACAAATACCCCAAGGATAATACATTACTAAAATACCCTTTTGTAATGTATATACAAAACCATTGCCACTAACCACTATTCAAAAAAAAAAAAAAATACAAACAAAATAACAAAACATCTATTGTCTGCTATCACCACTGTCCACCACCGCCAACCACCACCACTGTCCACCACCGCCAACAACCACCACCGACGATCACCACCACCGCCGCTAACAACCACCACTGTCCACCACTACCAACAGCCACCACCACCGCCAACCACCACCACTGTCCACCACCGCCAACAGCCACCACCGCCAACCACCACCGCCCACAACCACCACCGACGACCGCCACCACCGCCAACTACTACCGACGACCACCACCACCGCCAATTCACTACAAATGTGGCGCCAAAATATTTTCATGGTATGGTAATGTGAGGCCAAAAATGAAATCGAAAATCAAACTGGTTCTATGGTCTAGCGGTTAGGACATCAGACTCTGAATCTGGTAACCCGAGTTCAATTCTCGGTAGAACCTACATATTTTATTTTTACATTTAAAATACTCCTCCTTCATGAGTAAGGAAAGCTCGGTTTTCTTAGCTTCTTCTATTCCATGGTCTCTGGCTCTCTCACGGTTGAATACTTTTTGACCTACCTACAGCTGGGACAATAGGGGCTGGTTCATATTTCGGACAAGACAAGACCGGGTACAATTTAAATGGTGAAGAGAGAAATGATTCTATCATTGAGATGTACCATATTTAGGTCATGTTATTTGTCCTGGCTTTAGCATTTTCCAATGAACACAAAACTTCGATCTAAAAAGAGGTTTGCATTTACTTGACGATCCTTCCAAGCTAAGGACATTTTCCATCTTTTACAGAACCCACTCGTGATGTGGACTGGAGAGTGTAGAGTGGCTATAGATTAAAGAGCTGGTGCCTAGCTAGTGGGCTAGAGAAGGACAGCTGTTGGGTTTGACTAGATATAAAGATATAACGCCATGCCATCTGAAAAGTTACACTGCAGTAAAATCTAGTCCAAAGATATTTTCTTTACGTGTGCCAACGCAAACCACATACGAGACTGTCCATGGAAAGTCGAGTTTTAGCATGGCTGCTTGGTATGTTTCTCGAGTTTTGCGAATCATCATGAATGTTGGGAGTTTGGGGGCTAAAATTCTTGATAACATATTTTCAGTGTGATTCTATTTGCCAGTCGATCAATAATAACAAAACTCAATACATTTGATTTGCTTCACTTTACTAGTTACTAGTTAATCAAACATATATAAGTAATCCATGAAATAATACTCAGAAAAAATCAAGAAAGTGAAAATGCTGCTACAATGTTGCCAATACCCGTAGGTGCAAATAATCCACAAAGCTAGGTGGAACCATTCTGGCCAAGGGCGCACCAAGAGAAACAAGTAATAGAAGCACTGAATCACCTCATCAGGCCTGGGCGCGAGAAAAGAGGAACGGAGACAGCTCGAGAAGTCGACATAAAGGAGAAAAGCTTTGATGTGACGCTCATCGAGTTCGAGGACAATTAATGCACCGGCCGGGTTGGTGAAGAGATAAGAGAAGCTCGGCGAGGCGAGACTCGGCCAAGAATCTGAAGGGCGACACCGATCACCTCCACCAAACGAACGACATCGGGTGATGACACCACTCCGCTAGATGATTCGGCTCGAGGAAAAGGAGAGATCGACCGAAGCACCAGCAAGTCGCCCGAGAAAAACATCCAGGAAGCTATACCGGGCTCAACACTGTAATATCGATGTATCACCACCTGCAGCTATAAATAGAGATCGTGTAGGAAGGTAGAAGGGAGGTTTTTTGGGGAGGAGAGAAAAGAAGTGAGAGAGCAGTGCTGAGTGTTTTGTGAGCATTGTTGTGTATATTGGATCCTTGTAATCTTGTGTGAAGTAATAAGATCATCCCTTAACCCCCGTGGACGTAGGTAATCATGCCGAACCACGTACATCTTGCGTTCTTCTATATCTTTGCTTATTTACTTCTTAGCATACATCTTTTGGATGTAGTAGTAGGATTTTCAACATCTACATTCTGGCGCCGACTAAGGGGAACGTATAACATCTTCGGATACCTTGAAATCGGTTACCAAAAGAGAGAAATCCAAGCTCCTAAGTCACCTTGCGTGCTAGTTGAAGCTAAGAGAGAAACTCTTTTGGTTAAGAGTGTTGGTAGGCAGAGCTTGTGAGGTTTTCTTATCTTAGTTTTCCTAGCAAAACCTTATTGAGTTTGATGTAAGTCCGCTTTATGTTCTTGTCTTTCGTTTGAATAAAGTCGTCAAGACTGAATCATTAAGCTAAGCTGTTTGCTTAAGACGTCTAAGCGAGTGATTGGAAGATCAATAAGCTCCCGAAATAACATCTTTTGATGTTGGTAGAAGCTAGAAGGAAATTCCATCTCGCTGGCCACCATCTATTGATTCAACATCGTTAAAAGAGAGATTCAACAGCTCCTATAAACATCTATTGATGATAGTCGATGCTAATTGAAAGACTCTAACGGTCGAAATGCATAGGTTGCTAGATTTATCGTTTAAAGATTACCTTTGTGATTAAAAGCTATATTTCGTTACATTTGTCTTTACTTACTTAACCCTTGAAAAGCTCACGGAGTTTTAGTTTAAAAAAAAACTCGTTTAGTTCTTTTCACCGAATCAACTTCGTCGAGTAAATGCCCTAAGGTCTCTTACCTTATGAGTGAGGGATTCCGATCGGGAAAGTCCGGTTAATCTTCTTACGTCAAGTTAAGTGTTTTGTGTTGAGATGAACTTCTTGATTAAGGGTCGCCTCGTCGTCAACCTAAGCTAACCGTTATAACACCTCAAAGCTCTCGAATGGATCATCTTTGATGATCGGTAGAAGCTAAGTGGAAACGTTATTTCACTGTTTAAACCTTCTTAGTAAGTTAAACAAAGTACAATAGTGGTGGAGGAAAGACTAACTCGAAGTCATTGAGTTTAGTTTTCCGGAAACTACGGCTGGAAGGATTATAGTGAGCGCTTCGTTAAACAAGTCTCATCTTGATCCTACACTAAAAGCCTCGCAGCATCAGTAGAAGACCATAGGAATCCTACGGTACAACCATCTCTGGGGATTCCCGGCAACTTGTGTAGGTAGACCGTCAGCACAATAGCTGTTGAGGGTTTCCATTATTATCAACCATAGCCAAGAAAGAAATCTTCCGATCTAACGTACGGATGATTAATGACTTCTGGCACTAGGAATGTTAGTACAAATAATGATTAATGCATAGGGAAAGTACCGGAAGCGATGTGTCGAGACAGCTTTTCAAAGATTGTCCTTTACGGTCAAAACTACATGACTGCTGAGATCAACACGCTAGCATAAATGGAAGTGTCTTGTGAAAACTTTTCCCACCTTACGTGAAGGCAGTACTTCATCATTAACCTTTTCGAAAGCAGTTCGAAGTAAGTGTTGTATACTTTGCTGACATAGGTACGAACGGGCGGGCTAGCCAAGGAACAAGGGCAGTATCGAAGGTAATGGCGAGTACCTCCAGGACGAGCAGGATCCAAAGGAACCGAGTCACAGCGGGATCAAGTGTACAAGAAGGACTCACGGATTCCCGACACGAAGATCATCGGCCAAATAACCAGGACGAGACTCAGGCACTAGTCAAAGGCATGACTACTGTCGACGAGGAGGTCGATTTAGGCCGAGACGATGATCTCCCACCCAGGATGCTGAGGATTAACCCGAGACAGATGAGGTAAGGGAATGAGGACGACATGGTAGACTGAAGAACTGCATCGGATACTAAGGAAGAAGAGGAAGTGCAGACGATACAGGAGGAACGAGGGCGAGAAAGACAACCGACAGAGTACCAGCACGAACTAGAACGAGAAGGTGAGAGGCTTAGGCGAGTACACTTAGCAAGGGGAGACCACAACCGAGACATCCCCCAGCGGCCGATAATCCCGTATCTCCAATCGTTCCCCCCGTTGTTCCCTCGACAAGGCCTCCAACAGCACCCCCCCAATGTAACAGGAAACCAAGTAAATGGTCACTCTAGCGATGAAAGCACCGACCCAATGTTACTCGCTATATTGGCAAGCCAAAGAAGGCAAGAAGACCTTATGAGGGAGCTGCAAAGGAGAAACCTAGCTTTAGAACATGAAAACTACCACTCCGAATATGAGAGCGGGGTCGAGAGGATCGTCGAGCCGAGGCGCTTCTAGCAATCACACTCCATCGAGAAACACCCCACCCCCATCCCCGAGCCGAGAACGCATACCCGACCCTAATCGACCAAGAGGAGGGTATGGGCCAGCCGAGGATTCTTCGACCGAGGAAGAGGCAACCAATGAGGGTACGAATGAGACAACCAAACAAAAGATCGAACAACTTGAGCAGATGATTTAAGATTTTTCTTAGTTTTCGTAGTAGTAATTAAGATTCGTTCTCTCAGACTTGCGAAGATCAAATTTAAAGGTTTAAACAAAAGCGAAAATAATAAACAAAAGCGAGGGTCACTGGGTCTAGGATTCCACCGCATTTATATTAGTAGGTTCAATTATTATTCTTTAGTAATTATCGCTCAAAACAACAAGGACTCTTATTTTTGCCAAGGTAGATTCTCCAAACATTAGTTATAAATCGTAAGCATGGGCCATCAAACATCTAAGCAAGCATGACCCATCTAATAAAATGATAACTAATTTTTTCGAATCATAATTCTATTTTAATTAAATGCAAAAGTCATATAAAGAATTAATTAAAATTACCCATGTATGAAACTCGGCTTCCTCCGTCGACCCAGTGTAGGGGTTTAGCCACTCATGATGTAGACACGCTCAAAAGAATTTTTCATTGCTCAAAAGTGCTTATAAGAAGTGAAAATATAATGAAACAGAAAATTGCAACGGAAATAAATGTTGCTAATCAATTGTTACAAAGAACGATAATTATAAAGTGCTGTAAATACTGTTTAACTGTCGCTGGAAAGACTGTTGCAAAACCGAAGAAAGACCACGATTTATTAACGACAGTCTTTCACGGCCTTATGTTCTTCGTATTTTCTTCACAGCAGCAGCAGAGAAATCTTCTCTGCAGCTTTCAAACTCACTTTCTAGCCTCCCCTAACTCTCTATGTCCCTCTCTGTGATCCCAGCTCCCTATATATACTCGACAGGCCTCAAATATCTCGTGATAACTGCTGATAATCTTTGCCGTAAAGAGAGAATATTTCCTGAGATATTTTCTTTGTTTTCCTACCAAGTTACGGGATTTGCTTCCCATTTTATCTCTTTCACACGTCTTATGGTCGTGTACACGTCCCATAGTGCTCATAACACAAGCCAATCCTCCCCGAGCATACTCCAAACTCTGTTTTGCAGAGAACTTCCCATTTTGTTTCAAAACACGTAACAATCCTCATCACTCGAATCCAAGTCACTTACAGACCCTGGTTCATCGAAACAGGATGGTACAACTCCAAATTCATGCTTGAATCTCACCCAAATTCTTCACAGGTGAGAATAAAATTTTCCGGAGAAGAGTAAACCCGAGAATACCATTTTCTTCAAATTCACGATTCTAGCCAATTCCGGTCGACTCAAAGGCTATCACCAACCCTGATTATACATTAAGAACAAACCCAATTAATCTGAGCGATCGAGTCTCCCTCTAACAACTCCAAAACTTGAACCATAATTTTTCCCGAACTGGTTGACTTAAAATCCACCACTCTAGCCAATTCCAATCGAAACAGAACCCATTACCAGTCCTGTTAGATCAATTCCAACAAACCCATTTAATTTCAGCAGTTTAGTCTCATTATAACTCCTCTAAAATCCCAGCCCTAATTCTGATTCTTTTGAAATCAAATTTCCCGCCAATTTTGAATTTGAATTTGGGAAGAAGAAGACCTCCCCCTAACAGAGACGGGGGTGCGTTTAGCAGGTGACGCCCTGGGTGCAAATAGTGATGATGGTGCCCCTTAGTAATTGAGGTGCCCCTTATCCAAAACTAAGAGTCCAAATAACATGTGTCCTTGGGGGTACAAAACCACTTTTCGAGCAACTTTCTCCATAAGAGCTTATTTCTCTCTCTTAACTCTCTCTCTCTTAACCCAGCGATAGGAGAAACTTCCGACTAAACTTTGTCCCTGCTCAGATCTTCTCCTTTGGAGCGGATCTGAGCGGGTTAACTCATATCCTCCATCTTCTCCTTGCTTTGCTCATCTCCACCATCGTTTACGGCTGTGATTTCGGTAGCAGCTTTTGATTTCAGTAGTGGTTTTTTTTTTCAATCTTGTTTTTTATATAAACCTTGCTTTGGAATTCAGTGGTGGGTTTGTTTCAAATCTGCTTTTGGGTTCAAATCGAAGTTGCTTGTTTGTTTATTTTCTGATTAGAAAAAGTTTTAGGGTTTTGAATCTAGGGATTTTACTAGTGCTTTTTAATTTGGATTTGAAATCTCTTTTGATGAAGTTGTTTCAGACAAAGGGTCTAGTTCCTTCCAAGACTATACAAATCACAGCAGCTACAACAACTTCAAAGAGATCTGAAACTCCATCAGTAACAACAGTTCCAAAGACACCAACAACACAAGAGACACCAAAGACTCTAGAAGATTATAGAAACAGAAGACCGATTCCGACGAGTATTCAGACCGCCTCCGACCGATTCCGACCAAAGATAACTGATTTTGATTATCTTTGTCACCTAGGTTACTTTATTTTTGAAAAAAATTGTGATAAATGGCTGGATCTATGGATCTTTTTATGCCTTGGTCACTTGTGTCACTTTGATTATGATAAAACTCTTGAGAAATGGTTGGATCTTTGGATCCTAACATCTCTACTATCAATAGACTTGTTATTTGATTTGGATATGTCACATTTAGTCCAAACAATACCATTTAAACATGTCCTGTTACCAAGGAATCGGTGTGGAATGGTTAGATTTAATCATAGGAATTTATTCTGTTACTGTGAAGCTAAGAGTCTTGAAAGTCTATGTTGTTTGTTAAATTATTTGGAATCAGTTGAAAACTATCTGTCCTGTATTGTAATCCTTGTAACTCATCCGATTTGGAATCGTGGAATTATGAATGTTAATGTATGAGGCTTGCCTTTTTTTCGAAAAAAAAAAAAAAAAAGACAAAAACACCTACAAACAAGTTTGTTAGTGATAAAATGAGGCCCAGCTAATGTATTTATGGGTGAAAATGCGTCGCACTTTCGTGCTTATCAGCAGATGGTCAAAAACCGACAGAAACA
>JAJJWW010017456.1:0-78384 GCA_023531295.1 Papaver armeniacum
AGTAGATGCGAAGTTTAAATGTTGCGTAAACTAATGCCAAAATTAATTTTTCAATTTTTGAATAATTTTTCAAAACTCCAAATTACTTGAGTAACACTAGATGTGAGAACGTCATTCATGCACTACTTAGCATAGTTGGTGTGAAATCTTTTTATCCACGAATTTCTTCAATATTATGTTATCAATATGATTGAGAAAGAATCTTACACATGGTTTGATTTACTATTATAAGTTTATTTTTTCAACTCACATGTGTATATCTCAAACCTTCCAATAGCCAAGGGTTCTTCATTTTTCTAACTCTCACATTTGCAAAAAAATAAATAAATAGTTTTTATCTATATTAGGTAAAATATTATGGGTTTTTGCTTCACTCCTTAGAGCCTTAGTTATCAATAATTTGAACAAATGTATTCATAAACATCATGGAGTTGGATTGCGTTTAGGTTTATGTACTGTTAGATGAAATGAAAACCTGATTAGATTCAAGCTAATATATTTCAACCGTTGGATCGAAAACTTAACTTGTTACATACAAATGAAATGCACGATTTTAGGTTTGTGTAACCGTACCCAAACATGTACATTTGTTGGTTCAATAATAGTTAACCAAATGGTTAGCCATATGAGCACTTTCATATCAACCATATTCTTATTCACCATAACTAGTTCAAATGACTCAAATGAACTAGTTAGAGAGTTGTTCAATTGCAAGGAAATCTTATGTAACTACACAAGACACAATCGAAGCAAAAACGATTTGATTCACTCGAATCGGTTCATGAACTTTATAGCCACGTTTTGCATTTAGCATTCCTTAGTTAATATAAATATAAGTTCACAAACAATCGTTTTTATTTATAACCAACTTAAGTTCGCAGACTTAGTTCGCGGACTTATGTTCCTGGAAGGAGTTCTCAAACTCCAGCAGAATTTCTCGGGTCTTCTTGATTTTCTTCATCCATTGGTTGATTATGCTCCTGACGTTGCCTTTTTCCTTGGTTTCCACCATTCTGCTCATTTTGAAGAGTCTCGGGACGTGGGATATAACGATCTTCCATCATTTCTCTTCTCTCGCAATGTTCTCAGGCCTCGATTTTGCGCTTCTTCTTGGTTTTCTTCATCGGCATTTTCGTAGGTAAAATTCTCATTCTTTCCTCTCTAACCGATCTTGAGCTTGACCTTGTAGTGCTTCTCGACCTCTGTTTTGTAATCTCATGTTTTCCATCCTCGGCCATGATTCTGTCTTGTCAAGTTTGCACGTTCCTCTCGCCTCTAATCGTCTCTCTTTATGTATTGTTTGCCTCAACGCCTCTAATGTCTTGCGATCTCTTCATTTCACGAATTATTTCTCCATTCCCTCTCGTTCTCCCTTCTTGTCAATTGTTTACCAATTGTTGTTCTTCTTCCCCTTCGTCCCACGTAGCCCCGATCTCCAAGTATTCACGCTTACTATATCATAATCCACCGTTCTATCCGCTATTGGTTGAATTGGTGATTGAATTTGATTTTCTTCATCATTCCTTAAGTTCCTTCGAGGATTCTCCCATTTCATTTCTCTCTTCTCAAGCAAGTCTCCTACTCCTTCTAATCATTTGTGGGTTACTCTGATGCATTTTTCCTTCTAGCCATTTCTTAATTTTGATAAACTGTTGAAAATTATATGAAATTCCTTCCCTTCTACTCCAAATTCTTTAAAATCACGATGTCAATCCTTACACTCTCCCTGTTTCTAGCGCCAATATGTAGTTGCAGGAAATCCTACACTACACCCCTCACAATAATCCACACAACTAAGATATTTTAAGATGAATAACAATGATTTTTATTGATTAATTCCTTGAATGTTTACAAGATAAGATAGAAAAGGGCTAAATAAATTACAATCACCACACGCTTTCTCTCTCCTAATGACTTGTCTAACACTCCGAAAAAGATCTCTCTCTCAACAGGCTTATTCAACTCTTTATATAGGGTAGTACACAAGGGATGACAGCTAAGCTGTCCTTTATTTTCGGGAATGACTTGCGAAATATCGCAAGTGTACAAGTATTCATTATCGCAACTCTCCTAAATTTTGCTAGATCTTCACACCTTTCTCGTGTTTTGGCTGTCGTCATTCATTGCGTCATTTATATTATTCTTCTGCGGCGCCTTCGCGATGCTGTCGTTTACTAATCTCGCGAAATACTGATGTTGTGATATTCAGATCCTACAAGAAAAATAGCTGCTGCTGAGGATGAATCCGATGGAAGAATGTCGACTTTAATGGAATCTGGGATGTGCTTGTTCGGTTTAGAGAGATCTCTGAGGCTAAAGCAAGAAAGCAACAGCAGATTTACGAAGTTTGCTTTGCCGAGAAGAGTAGGTCGAAGAAATGAAGTTGTTGTTGCTGAATTAATGGATGAGTGGGAGAATAAAGATGGTGGCTGAAGTTGCGAGATGGGTTCAATGGATTTGAGGGGTTTGAATCAATTTTCGAGTTCTAATCTCCACGCCGAAGGCGTACGAGAGGTTGAGACCAGGCCGAAGGCCTGGTTGATACCCTAGTTTCAATATATAACAAAATATAATGCGAACTAGAAATAACACAGACACCAGAGTTTTGTTAACGAGGAAACCGCAAATACAGAAAAACCTCAGGACCTAGTCCAGTTTGAACACCACACTGTATTAAGCCGCTATAGACACTAGCCTACTACCAATTAACTTCGGACTGGACTGTAGTTGAACCCCAATCAATCTCACATTGATTCAAGGTACAGTTGCGCTCGTTACATATCTGATCCCAGCAGGATACTACGCACTTGATTCCCTTAGCTGATCTCACCCACAACTAAGAGTTGCTACGACCCAAAGTCGAAGAATTTAACAAACAAATTTGTCTCACACAGAAAAGTCTACAAGAATAGATAAATCTGTCTCCCACAGAAATACCTACGAGTTTTGTTTCGTCTTTTGATAAATCAAGGTGAACGGGAACCAATTGATATACCTGACTTATATTCCCGAAGAACAGCCTAGAAATATCAATCACCTCACAATAATCTTAATCGACTAGCAAAACAAGATATTGTGGAATCACAAACGATGAGACGAAGGTGTTTGTGACTACTTTTCTATCTTGCCTATCGGAGATATAAATCTCAAGCCAATCTTACGATTGCACTTAATCAGGATAGAAACAACAAGATCATATCACGCAACTACAGAGAAAATAGTTGGGTCTGGCTTCACAATCTCAATGAAGTCTTTAAGTCGTTAACCTACATGGTTTCGTGAAAAACCTAAGGTTAAAGGAGAATCGACTCTAGCTGATACAACTAGTACCACACAGGAGGTGTGGGGATTAGGTTTTCCAGTTGCTAGAGTTCTCCTTTATATAGTCTCCAAATCAGGGTTTGCAATTTAAGTTACCTTGGTAACAAAGCATTCAATATTCACCGTTAGATGAAAACCTGATTAGATTCAACCGTGAGATCGAACTTAGCTTGTTATACACAAATGAAATGTAACTTCATTTAGGTTTGAGTAACCATACCTATATGTTAGAGCACTACTCAGTCGAACTCGCATGCGTTGATATCTCAAGCATGTTTGTCAATGTTAGTGATCAAAACTATAAGTCTTGATTTCTAGCCTATTTATAGATGTCTCGGACTAAGACATAGATTGTGTAGTTGAGCTTAGACTTCACAGCGTTCATCATTTGAAGACGAAGAACTACTAAGGGGAGCTTGTGGAACTTCATCGACAAATGGTATGTGGAGACTGAAACTCATCTATCACTTTGAAAGTCTATTTCTACTCTATCTCCTATATTGAGACATAAGTCGTATTACGATATAGTTTTCTATATACACATTTGAGATTTCGAGATGAGTTTATCTCGCTTACATATTTCTCGAAATATGTGTTGGCAAGCTTTCGCTTCGACCAAGTTCATCATATATCATGTGAAAATTTCCGATTAACATCTTACCTGGTTTGTGTGATACAATCATTTGGTGTAGTCTTGGAATGTTTCGTTAATGATTATTTCAATATCTTGAAAATTACTTTGATGCTAATAGTGTGTGAAAACGGCTATTGTCATCCTCTAAGAAAGTTTCAATGATTGACATAAAGAGCTTAGAATCATGTAACCATGTTTGGATATAAACATAGTGTGTTATCACATTTGTGTGTAAGTCCAAAACCGGGAACCTAAAGTATGCGTACACATACGCGTACTGGCGGTTGTTGGATGTCTACGCATACTGGCGGAAGTCTCACGTCAATGAATTTCTGCTGGAGTTTGGAATGTAAATTGGTATGCGCACCCGTACGCGTACTGGCGTAACCAAACTCGGTCCGGCTACTTAAGTATGCGTACACGTTTGCATACTTGAGTTGGTTACTTTCTAAAATCGGTTTTGTACATGAACTTAAACATTTATATAAAATAAGGAATACAATCTTTGCAAACCGTGGCTATAATGTTCATGTATTGATTCGAGTGAATCAAATCGATTTTGCTTCAATTGTGTTCTTGTATACTTCTATGAGAATATAGCAATTGAACGGCTCTTTAACTAGTTTCATTTGAGTCATTTGAACTAGTTATGGTTAAGATGAATAAGTTTGATATGAGAGTAATCATATGGCTAACTTCGGTTAACTATTGTCTATCCAACAGGGTGTACACGTTTGGGTACGGTTATATAAACCTAAATGAGGGTACATTTCATTTGTGTGTAACAAGCTAAGTTCGATCTAACGGTTGAAAGATATTAGCTTGGTTGAATCAGGTTTTCCATCTAACGGTGAATATTAAATGCTTTTTTTACCAAGGTAACTTGGATTGCAAACCCTGATTTGAAAACTATATAAAGGAGAACTCTAGCAACTGGGAAACCTAATCCCCACACCTCATGCGTGTTACTAGTTGCATCAACTAGAGTCGATTCTCCTTTAACCTTAGGTTTCTTCGAGACCCTGTAGGTTAATGACTTCAAAGACTTCATTTGGATTGTGAAGCCAGACCAAACTATTTTCTTTGTAGTTGCGTGTTATGATCTTGCCCGATTCTATCATATTGAGTACAATTCAAATAATTGACTCGAGATTAATTTCTTTGATAGGCAAGATAAAAGTAATCACAAACATCTTCGTCTCATCGTTTGTGATTCCACAATATCATGCTTTGCTAGTCGATTAAGATTATTGTGAGGTGATTGATAATACTAGGCTGTTCTTCGGGAATATAAGTCCGTGTTTATCAATTGGTTCTTGCTCACCTTGATTTATCAAAAGACGGAACAAAAACTCTTGGGTATTTTTGTGGGAGACAGATTTATTCAATATATAGACTTTTCTATGTGAGATAGATTTGTTTATCAAGTCTTCGACTTTGGGTCATAGCAACTCTTGGTTGTGGGTGAGATCAGCTAAGGGAATCAAGTGCGTAGTATCCTGCTGGGATCAGAGACGTAAGGAACGCAACTGTACCTTGAATCAGTTTGAGATTGATTAGGGTTCAACTACAATCCAATCCGAAGTTAATTGGTAGTAGGATAGAGTCTATAGCGGCTTAATACAATGTGGCGTTCAATATTGACTAGGTCCCGGGGTTTTTCTGCATCTGCGGTTTCCTTGTTAACAAAATTCTGGTATCTGTGTTATTTCTTTTCCGCATTATATTTTGTTATATAATTGAAATATCACAGGTTGTGCGTTAAGATCAATCAATTAGAATATCCAACCCTTGGTTGTTGATTTAAATTGATTGACACTTGGAACATTGGTTTTTGGTGCCGTTCAAGTTGTTTCACATAATAATCAGGCTCGCGGATTTCTATCTGTTTGATTTGCTGATTACATTGTGAAACATAGATATTAAACTCCTTGATATACTTTACTCTAGATTGAGTCTGACTTTCTAGTTAAGTCTCTAGAAAGTATATTGGAGTAAGTCCTCTCAGATTCCCAAACGAATTCTTGGTGTGGTTGTTAGACCCCCGCATTTTCACTAAACGTGTACACTTAGTTGGTTCAAAAATAGTTAACCAATGGTTAGCCATATGAGAACTTTCATATCAACCTTATTCATCTTCACCATAACTAGTTCAAATGACTCAAATGAACTAGTTAGAGAGTTTTTCAATTGCTTAGATCTCATAGAAGTATACAAGACACAATCGAAGCAAAATTGATTTTGATTCACTCGAATCGATTCATGAAAATTATAGCCACGGCTTGCAAAGATTGCATTCCTTATTATATAAATGTTTTAGTTCATGAACAAACCGATTTTAGAAAGTAACCTACCTAAGTATGCGAACAGGTACGCGTACTTAAGTAACCGGATTAAGTTTGTTTTTTTACTTTCAAACTCCAGCAGAAATTCACGGACGTGAACTTTCCGCCAGTACACGTACGCACGCATACTCTCCTGGATTTCCAACAACCGCCAGTACGCGTACGGGTACGCATACTTTGGGTTCCCGGTTTTGGACGTTTACACAAATGTGAGAACAAACTATGTTTATATCCAAAGATGGTTACAAGTTCTAAACTCTCATTTCAATCATTGGAACTTTCTTAGAGGATGTTATATAGTTGTTATTCACAAACTATTTTTCATCAAAGCGATTTTCAAGTTATTGAAATAATCAACATCACTTTCGTTACGAGTAAAGATGAACTTGGCCAAAGCGAAAGCTTACTAACACATATTTCTAGAAATAGATAAGCGAGATAAACTTGGCTCGAAATAGCAAATGTGTATAATCAAAGTCTATATAGCAATAAGACTTTTGTCTCAAGATAGGAGATAGAATAGATATACTTTTGAGTGATAGATAAGTTCAAGTCTCCACATACCTTTTTGTCGATGAAGTTCCACCAGTTCCTTGAGTAATTCTTCGTCTTTGCATGATGAACACCGTGGAGTCTAGATCTCAACTACACTTACTATCCTAGTCCGAGACTTAGCTATAAGTAAACTAGAAATCAAGACTTATAGTTTTGGCAACTAAACTTGACAAACAAGGTTGAGATAGTAACTCTTGCGAGTTTGACCGAGCATTGGTTTAACAATCTCCCCCTTTGTCAATTTTAGTGAAAAAACTATCGATACATATGAAATATAAAATAAATAAACTTTGCAGCTTCTCATCCACATGCTTGATCTCCTTGGTTCTTCAACATTACTTGAAATCTTCGTCACTTCC
This sequence comes from Papaver armeniacum, assembly GCA_023531295.1. NCBI lineage: Eukaryota > Viridiplantae > Streptophyta > Magnoliopsida > Ranunculales > Papaveraceae > Papaver > Papaver armeniacum. The sequence continues at coordinate 7,215 of JAJJWW010017456.1, forward strand.
AAGTACTCCAATGATTCCAAAGGTATTCAATTCAACATCATCGTTGTTGAATATTCGTAACCATAACAATGAGAAAAAAATATCTCTCAATCATTGTTATACATTGTCATAGTATTATTACACATCATCAAAGTTCAATTGTATCACAACTTCGACAACAATACTATGGTCATATGTATCACTCCCCCTTAGTCAATACTTCATCTCACATGAAAACCACTCCCCCTTACATAATGATCCGAAAACCATATGTATTTGTAGTGTGAACTACACATTAATTCTCCCCCCCTTTTGTCAATAAAATTGGCAAAGGTACGAAAACTAGTGGGATCCTAATAAAATTTCCATAGAGACACTTCATGACCAAAAGAAAGCGCATATCAACTTTTTTAGATGCAATCATATAGCCGAAACTAAATGCACTCATCAAGGAGTTTATAAAGATATAGGATAACCCCTAAAATATTCCACAGCCGCACTCCCCACAAAGATTTGGCAATTAAACACGAGTTCAATTAAGAACTCTCCCCCATAAAATGTTATTCCCGAAAGAACAACAAGAGCGACCTTACTTTCACAAGAAAATAAGGATTTCTTTGGACATTAACAAATCACATGAAACATGAATTTGTATCCAAAAATCTGAATTCAATTAACCACAAGAGAACCTATGATTAATTTAATCGGAAATGCTCACATAAGAGAACTTACGGAGCCGCACAGTATTTACATAAAAATATGGATCATGGAAGATCAATACTGCGAAATAAACAAATATTCATTCTATTTCTCATCATCATTTGCACAATGACATATAATAGACTTAATCTTTGTAAACAAAAGCTCATCCTATCTTCCATCGATATTTTCATAATGACATAATAGGCTTATCTTTTGTTTGTGAAAAGTTCATTCTATCTTTTATCAATACTTTCATATTGACATGTAATAGAGATAACATTTGAACCTGTTCATCTATACTCATTATGGACTCAGCACATTTAGCAGTTTAATTGAAAGAAAAAAGATCATTCAAGGCTAAGGTGCCATTAAAGTTATTACATCACAATAGAGATAACTTAAGTTCAACATAAGAAATTTAAACATATAACAATAGATAGTAGTCAACATAAGTATTTCAACAACCCATCAACAAGAAGTACAGAGATTAGTTACTTAATATAATCCCTAACAATTTCATAAAATTTCTCCGTCAGTTCAGAATGGGCTTGTTTATGAGTGAAAACTATTTTTGCCGGTTTTGGTAATTTGAGGTGTGTGGATGAGAAATGAGTCTAAACCTTAAATAAATGCACTACACAGGAGTGCTTGTAGATTCGAGAAATCAATCTGTGCAAATCCGACCTAAACCAAGAAATGGTCGTTCCAGACTTGTTTCGGTCACAAAGTGAAGGAGATGGGGTTGATCTTAGGGAGGGAAGCGAAGAAGGTGTTGAGATTGTGAAGGTGTTGGCTGTGTGTGACTTGTATCAGAAAGCTGAACTGGCTTACAGGATGTAAGCTATCAGTTCCGGTGTTTGAATACGATGGTATCAACAATTGCCTCTGTTGTCTGGACTTGCTCTGTTGTTTTTTGGAAATAGGGAGGAGAACCTATTTATACAAGTCATTTGAGCCTTATTCACGTCTCTCGTGGGAAGTGGAGGAAGTGGAGTGATGGAGTAGTGGAGTTGTGTGTTGGTGTTACACGACCCGTCCTTGCCCACTTCTCCTGTCATCTCTAACCGTCCATGACTTCCTCGACACGTTCTTGTGATGGCGCATTGCACGCCGCACGCCGTAAACCGCTGGACCAATACCCCCAGTATGTATCCCCAGTTTGTGACATGATTGATGTCTCGAGTGTGTGGATCATGGGACCCACAGAAAGTAGCATGTAATGCTAGACTAAATAACTAAATTATTTAGGAAGTCGATACTTGTGAAGTATCGTGTGTATTCAACGCAGGTACTGCATCGAGTATATTTAGCATGTATGAAGCATCGTTGTTTTTAAGGCTTACCAGAGTAAGTCACGAATTTAAGCGTCTTAAAATAGCATCATGTCCAGCTATCTTCGAGTGATCGTTTGGAGGCTATACAGGTAAGCCCTGACTTGACCGATCACTCCATGTGGAAGAGTGGTGGACGGTGATTGTGGTAACGCCTCATTGATAGCCTAACTCATGTCTTAGGCTGTCCATCCAAGATGGTAAAGTTGGACGGACGAGATGACTTTCAACCCTCTTCTGCGACCGTCAGATTGGGGTTTAAGAGGTACGCAAGTTCCTTCTTTCAGCTTGGTCGAATCCAAGCATGGGAAGTGTTTTATAGAGGACCGATCATGAATGTGTGTAGACGACATGCTGGTGTCCATGTTTATACTTCACTATCCCACGAAGATGCGATCTAGGCCACTCAAGTTTACTGGTAAAGAAGAGCGGTTGAGATCGATTTGCAACAGAAATCCCATGCTGCAAAGGATTCCTAAAGGGGCGTGGCATGCCACCTTCAGGGCGCACGAACCAAAACATCTAGCCAGGGTTTGTCTTGGTCGGCGGACATGGAGATAGATGGGCCCACATTGATCATGTTGATACTCTCCGGACCTGCTTAATCTATTCCTGGACCCTTCATCCAAGATGGTGGAAACAGACGCTCGTGATCGATTAACAACACATATAATATGCTGCAAACCCTAATTAGGGTTTTGGATTGGTCGTGCGTACACAACTTCAACCTAAAGATTTGGTAGGCTAAGCTCCCCCTTTAGGGAGCCCGACCATGTGGGACCCATATTGGGACTGTGGTGATCATGGTGATACCTGACTGACAGTCATGGGCTTGATCTAGGCCATCCAGATTCGCCGGCGAAGTTGGATGGCCGTGATCAGTTTAAGACCCTTAGCGACCCTTAAAGCATCACGCCAGCCAGGTTATGGGTGAACGTTCACTCCTCCCTGGTTAGGTCATGAGATGGTCGGCTATGAAGGTAGAAAGGGGTCCCGCCGGTGTGCAGGACAAGCTTGTCCGACCGGTCATGGGGTAATCTACGCCGTCCAATTATGCCGGTGAAGTTGGACGGCCGTGGCCGTTTTGAGACTGCCGTTGGCGGTCTTGTACGCACAAGCTTTTCCAAGCTGCTCCACACCAGTCCAACCATCCTACTTTAGGATGGTGTTCGGTGGTTATTTGGGGGCATGGTATGTATTCAACCGACCAGGGCATAAACGGGCCCGCTGGTGGTCATTAAGGTGGTGAATATTCCAATACATGTTTGGGGTCATGGATTTAATCTAAGCCATCCAATCATGCTGGTGAGGTTTGATGGTCGTGATCGTTTCTGAGACTGATATGGTCAGTTCAGGTTCAAACATGCTCAATCGGGCTAGTATAACACACCGAGAGTTGTAGCCTGTATGGGTATTTCGTACATGTTTTATTATTAATGCTTGGAGATTCGTGTTGCTCTGCTGAGAACAATACTCAGTCGTCATGCCGCACCGGTAATGAGTACATGAAATACGAGGCTGGTCATGCATTAATTAATAATGCTGTAAATTCACAGGGTATATGGGATTGTTGCTACATGCTCCAACCTGGATGAATTTTGTGTATTTAATTCACAAAATACTGGGATTGTTGCCACATGCTCTATACTAGGTGAATTAGTAAAGTGAAGAAGTATTCATCACTTATTAATGGCTTTATCTTTTGCAAGATGTTAGCGCATAGTTTTGGCTTTTACTATTTCAGCCCTTAAATGAAAATCCACCATCAACATTAAGTCCCCTGCCTAGCGCATTATGGTTACACTATTGTGGGGTAGGCATAAGATGGTGACAAGTTTGTATACAGAAATGACCAAGCTAAGGTGAATATACATTTACCGCATAGGCCGACATCGTCAGGTGTTGTCCCAGAACTGGTCGGTCCTGATTAGGATGGTGGAGGAGCAGGGCTTGATCTGGCGAGTCGCTTTGGTTTCCTCCGCGCTATCTGGACAGAGCTTGGCCTATCCCTTGGACTAGGTGTACTCCCCTTTGTTACACTGCAGCTTTCCTCAGATATATATCCGATAAGCATCATTAACCGCTATCTTGAATCGGTAACCTTTATAGGTGGCAAGTAGAGACTCCTTTTCTCCTGGGATTCTGTTGACTTGCTAGATTATAAAGAAAAATTCTAAGGATTCTTCTCATCACATAGTCGTTCCTTTTGTATCTCAGGTATTGCTTCGTACTCATCTGATCTTCTGATTGACTGATGATGATACACATATTTTTGTGTGCCCATAATTTCTTTTTTCTTTGCAGCCTATCATGGAAGCAGCGGGCGATGATCATTCTGTAACTTCTCCAGAAGAGAGTTTCGAAGTTGACAAACCTGAGACTAATGCGCACGAGGAGGTAATGGCTAAAATTGATCTCCCACTTCGTGAAGTTGGTCGTGATATACATGGGATGTCTGTTCTGCACCTGCATATCACCAATGGACGCATATGTGCCCTTTCAGCTGTGATCGACATGGAAGAACGGTGGAGGCATGAGGAAGCGTTGCGAGCACCAGTAAGCGCAAGGGCAGAAAGATTTGCAGCGCGGTTAAAGAGGCGGAGAGTGGAGCATAAACGGCCTCCGGATGAAGATAGGCGTGATTATCCAATCCAGGACGGTGTGATAATCCTTGATTCTGACACGGACGGACCTGAGTGTTCGAAAGCAATCAGCGCAAACCCTAATGTTGTTGTGGGCTTTGAGGAAGACTCGGAAGCTGTTCCCGCCGATGATGTTAGGACGGAGAACGTTGCTGCAGAAACATCTGAAGCGGAAGCTGAGGCTCTTAAGGGAGAAGCGGTAGCAGGTGATGGCGTTGAAGCAGGACCCAGCAGTGGTGCAGGCGCGGTTATTCTTCTTGACGGCTAAACCTCTTTGATTCTTTTTCTCTTTTCAAGTGTATTCCCGTAATTTTTGAACCTCTTTCTTGTACTCAGTGGCGGCTGTGTTCAAGATCTTTTCTTCTATTTGCTTACCATTGAATAAAGGTTTATGTCATAACCCCTCGTTAAGATTACATCTGTATGTTCTCCTGACATGAGATCTCCTTGGTCTTGCTGGGGCAGATGGCTCAAATCATTTTCCTTTTGTGCACACATTCTATTTCCTTCTTCCCATGAGATGTTTGCTTAGGGTTTCCTTCCTTTCTCTAGTGGGTTGATTTAGGTTGACTCAGGACTTTGTGTTTTTAGGGGTAGAGAGGTTCTCAGATGGAAATAACATTTCAATTAAATTGAAAATTGAAAATTGAAACTCTAACTATGAATGCAAGTATTGCAATCATTTTCTGGAGGAATTACAAATATGACATGAAATTGTAAAAGGAAACATGCTGGAGGAAATAGCACAGCGTTTTAAAGTGTGGAGGATGCTGGAAAGTGGTAGCACAACGTCTTAAGTTCGGTAGGGTTTGAGCCATTGTGAGTGAATTGTTATGCCTTCTAGTTTATCAGTATTGATTAGCTTGCAGTAGCCGCCCAGGATAACATCTGCTACAAGGTACGGTTCATCTTCTCTTTCGGTGGGTGAGTCAGGTGGAGTGGTCATTTTCACCGTCATGCTCCCAACCTTGAATGCAGTCGTCTTCGTTACCAGATCTCCAATTCCAAATGGGTTTGGGCGTGCAGATACCTGGACCTTGGCCTTATCATCTTTGACCAAGACAACCTCTAAGCTCTTGATAAAACGTTTGAAGGAGCCGGCTTCCCATTCACATCTCTTAGCCGGGGTTGGTTTGTTGGTTGGAGCCAGTCCCCAGGACTTATCAGAGTGAGGAGTGATTGGTTGCAAGAAGGGTTGCGTGATGAGACTTACTTGAGCTCGGAACCTCTTAATGTATCTTTGATGGGCTCTCTCCAGAAATTGTGTCGCATTGGCAAGCTGCAGGTGCGGCAACGGACAGCCTTCGGGTCCAGACGGCTTGTTAGAGATCCTTTCAGGTGTCGTAACCGGTAGAGGGAAAACTCCCAGTGTTGCCTTGTTGTCGTGTACCCAAGAGCGTCCTAGGATTATGTCGTAATTCGGATGATCTCTGACTATGTAGAACTTTGCTTGTGTCGAGGCATCGCCCAATTTTACTTCAAGATCGATGTATCCATATGCATCTCTGAGTTCTCCTTCTGGAGTCTTAATCACAATTGGGTTGCGAGTAGCCTCCTGTTTTGAAATCTTTGTTGCTTTTAAGGTCTGGAGAGTGATGATGTTGAATTCAGAGGCCATATCGATCAATGTGTTATCGAACTCGATGTCCTTCAAACGGGCAACGGTTAAGAGTCCCCAATTTCCTTGCTTGCATATTCCAAAGAAGGATCGAGGTTTCGAGACCGCTTCCTCTTCCAGATACAAGCGCCTGCCTGAGACAACGCGGTTGAGGGCTGCAAATATGTCCTGACGTTGTTCTTTGGAGAAGTACAAGATCTCGCATAAATGTTCCATCATAGATTGTACAGTCTTGCGAACGGAATCCCCAGAAATCATGCAGTTCCTGACAGGAAGAGGATCTCTACGAACACATTCATTTCCAAGCTGGAGTTCTCCCGTCTCTATCTTTTCCCTGAAGATTTGTTTCAGCCTGTTGCAGTCTTTGGTTGTATGGTGAATGATCCTATGGTAGCGACAGTACTTGGGATACGCCATATCTTTCTCAGTTGGTGGACGTCTGATAGGAGGCAGTTTGATGGCATCGTCTTGAATCCATGCCTCCAAGAGTTCCACTACTTCATTCATGGGGAATGGGAAACCTGTATGTTCGGTGTCTTGTGCAGGGGTCTTGCCCGCTCCCTTTTGAGAAGAAGTCATGTGCGCTGGAGCCGCACGCTTGGGTTGTTGTTCTGTTGCTGAAGCTTTCCTTTTTCCTCCTTCGCCTACCACGCTCACAGAAGGACCACTGTTGTATTGTTTGTTTGTGAGGCGTCTGATTCCTCGACTCTCACGTGGATCTTTATTTCGAACGACCTTGGTTCTCTCTAGCAACGCCGGGGCGGTTGTGGCTGACCGTTTGTCAGCTTCATGGAGTTCGGAGAACGTCTGAAAGCCCAGATTCTCTAGTAAAGAGCGATATATGGGTATCATCCCGTTGATGCACAGCTCCACCAGCTGACGTTCAGTGATGTTCGGATCATGACAATCTAGCGCTTGAGTTCTGAACCTCTTAACGAAGTCGTTCGGATGCTCGTTATTCCGCTGAGAGACTCTCCCTAGATCTGAAAAGGTGATCTGCTCGGACACGAAGAAGTATTTCCTGTAGAAAGCACCGACCATCTCCCCCCAATTGGATATGCTGTCAGGTGTGATGTTGTTGTACTAGGTGTACGCCCGTCCCGTAAGTGATTTTGAGAACTCTTTCAGGCGGAGAACATGATTGTACTCATGCTCTCCCAAGGATTCCAAAAATCGAGAAACATGTTCACGAGCGTTACCAATACCATCGTAGAGGGAGAACTAAGGAGAGGTGTACCCTCTTGGAAGAGGGATTCGTTGCATATATTGAGGGTACGGCGGTTGATGTTGGTGTGCATCCATCAGATTTCCTTTGCCTCGGTTTTTTTGGAGAAGTCGTTCCAGGTCCTCACGTGTGATGAAGTTGGATGGCTGGTCCCTCTCTCTTGGGCGTTCAGGAGCAACACGAGCTTCTTCACTCATGTGGGTCCGAGTGGAAACGCCTGCTCCGGGTGTATTGAAGGCATATCTTGCTGGCTCTAAGGGTTGCCGTGAATCTTGTGGCAATCGTTCAGTTAAAGTTTTAAGGAAAGTGAGTACCTCTTTCTGAGTTGCGGACATATCCGTTTGAGTCTTAGCAAGAATTTCCTGCTTCTCCATCAAGTCTACAATGTTAATAGACGGTGGCCCTCCTCTTGTGCCTCCGGCTCCTCGTCCTGATGAAGGAGTGAAAGTTGTTGCTCTGGTGACCACTGGAGGCGTTACACTTGAGGATATGCCGGGATTTGCGTCTGCTCTGGCTCTAGTGATGGGGGGTGTTACACCCACTGGAATGTCTCCTGCTCCGCTAGCGTTGGTGATAGGAGTAACGGCTCCACGAGATGTATTGACCATTGTAGCTCCACTGACAGGTACATCGACATTGGGAGTGTTATCCGTACTAGCTCCATCAGGGTTGATTGCTGATCCAGACCTGAGCTCTACCATCTTGAAATGAAATGCTGATTGAATTGATTCTAAGATCTACCCTTTTGAAATTGATAAAATTGGATCGGATTTCGAAGAAATTGACTTTACAACCGAGAGATTATCCTCCCACTGTGGTCGCCAATTGTTTATGAGTGAAAACTATTTCTGCCGGTTTTGGTAATTTGAGGTGTGTGGATGAGAAATGAGTCTAAACCTTAAACAAATGCACTACACGGGAGTGCTTGTAGATTCGAGAAATCAATCTGTGCAAATCCGTCCTAAACCAATAAATGGCCGTTCCAGACTTGTTTCGGTCACAAAGTGAAAGAGATGGGGTTGATCTTAGGGAGGGAAGCGAAGAAGGTGTTGAGATTGTGAAGGTGTTGGCTATGTGTGACTTGTATCAGAAAGCTGAACTGGCTTGCAGGATGTAAGCTATCAGTTCCGGTGTTTGAATACGATTGTATCAACACTTGCCTCTGTTGTCTGGACTTGCTCTGTTGTTTTTGGAAATAGGGAGGAGAACCTATTTATACAAGTCATTTGAGCCTTATTCACGTCTCTCGTGGGAAGTGGAGGAAGTCGAGTGATGGAGTAGTGGAGTTGTGTGTTGTTGTTACACGACCAGTCTTGCCCACTTCTCCTGTCATCTCTAACCGTCCATGACTTCCTGACACGTTCTTGTGATGGCGCATTGCACGCTGCACGCTGTAAACCGCCGAGACCAATACCCCAAGTATGTATCCCCCGGTTTGTGACATGATTGATGTCTCGAGTGTGTGGATCGTGGGACCCACAGAAAGTAGCATGTAATGCTAGACTAATTAACTAAATTATTTAGGAAGTCGATACTTGTGAAGTATCGTGTGTATTCAACGCAGGTACTGCATCGAGTATATTCAGCATGTATGAAGCATCGCTGTTTTTAAGGCTTACCGGAGTAAGTCACGAATTTAAGCGTCTTAAAATAGCATCATGTCCAGCCATCTTCGAGTGATCGTTTGGAGGCTATACAGGTAATCCCTGACTTGACCGATCACTCCATGTGGAAGAGTGGTGGACGATGATTATGGTGACGCCTCATTGATAGCCTAACTCATGTCTTAGGCTGTCCGTCCAAGCTGGTAAAGTTGGACGGACGAGATGACTTGCAACCCTCTTCTGCGACCGTCGGATTGGGGTTTAAGAGGTACGCAAGTTCCTTCTTTCAGCTTGGTCGAATCCAAGCATGGGAAGTGTTTTATAGAGGACTGATCATGCATGTGTGTAGACGACATGCTGGTGTCCATGTTTATACTTCACTATCCCACGAAGATGCGATCTAGGCCACTCAAGTTTATTGGTAAAGAAGAGCGGTTGAGATCGATTTGCAACAGAAATCCCATGTTGCAAAGAATTCCTAAAGGGGCGTGGCATGCCACCTTCAGGGCGCACGAACCAAAACATCTAGCCAGGTTTGTCTTGGTCGGTCGGACATGGAGATAGATGGGCCCACATTGATCATGTTGATACTCTCCGGACCTGCTTAATCTATTCCTGGACCCTTCATCCAAGATGGTGGAAACGGATGCTCGTGATCGATTAGCGACACGTGTAATATGCTGCAAACCCTAATTAGGGTTTTGGATTGGTCGTGCGTACACAACTTCAACCTAACGATTTGGTAGGCTAAGATCCCCCTTTTGGGAGCCCGACCATGTGCGACCCATATTGGGACCGTGGTGATCATGGTGATACCTGACTGACGGTCATGGGCTTGATGTAGGCCATCCAGATACGCCGGCGAAGTTGGATGGTCGTGATCAGTTTAAGACCCTTAGCGACCCTTAAAGCATCACGCCAGCCAGGTTTGGGTGAACGTTCACTCCTCCCTGGTTAGGTCATGAGATGGTCGGCTATGCAGGTAGAAAGGGGGCCCGCCGGTGTGCAGGACAAGCTTGTCCGACCGGTCATGGGGTAATCTGCGCCGTCCAATTATGCCGGTGAAGTTGGACGGCCGTGGCCGTTTTGAGACTGCCGTTGGCGGTCTTGTGCGCATAAGCTTTTCCAAGCTGCTCCACACTAGTCCAACCATCCTACTTTAGGCTGGTGTTCGGTGGTTATTTGGGAGGCATGGTATGTATTCAACCGACCAGGGCATAAATGGGCCCGCTGGTGGTCATTAAGGTGGTGAATATTCCAATACCTGTTTTGGGTCATGGATTTAATCTAAGCCATCCAATCATGCTGATGAGGTTGGATGGTCGTGATCATTTCTGAGACTGATATGGTCAGTTCAGGTTCAAACATGCTCAATCGGGATAGTATAACACACCGAGAGTTGTAGCCTGTATGGGTATTTCGTACATGTTTTATTATTAATGCTTTGAGATTCGTGTTGCTCTGCTGAGAACAATACTCAGTTGTCATGCCGCACCGGTAATGAGTACATGAAATACGAGGCTGGTCATGCATTAATTAATAATGTCAGAAATTGTGGTATATGGGATTGTTGCTACATGCTCCAACCTGGATGAATTTTGTGTATTTAATTCACAGAATACTGGGATTGTTGCCACATGCTCTATTCTAGGTGAATTAGTAAAGTGAAGAAGTATTCATCACTTATTAATGGCTTTATCTTTTGCAAGATGTTAGCGCATAATTTTGGCTTTTACTATTTCATCCCTTAAATGAAAATCCACCATCAACAGGGCTGTCTCTGCATAATCCAACTGTTCTTTCAAAATCTCAACTTCTTGCTGGAGACGAGAGAGTTCAGAGTTGGGTGCTGCGGGATCTCTGGACATTTTTCCAATATTGTTCATGGTCAAGACCTTTGGTCCTCCAAGATTGGTCCCAACAGCAACAATTCCAAATTGACTGCAGATCCTTGAGATAAGACAAGGAAACCCATGAGTCTTCCTTGAAATCTGTCTAACACTTATCATCTGACGAATAATGAGGCCACATAAATCAATGTTACTCCCTTCAACAACATAATAAACCAGTTCTGCAAGAGACTTAGTCCATAATTGTCTGTCAATTGAGCTAGGCATCAAGTTAGCTACCAATAATTTTTCAGCAGCTTTGAGGAATAGTGCAGCATCATGAACATCAATCTTTCCATCACTCCAGGAAACATCCCTTGCAAGAAGGAAGTTTGAGAGCACACTTGGAGAGGGTCTCAAGTGCTCAGGAGGAGGTAAGAGAAAGTCACCAACATGAGTCAAGTCCAAGAGATTAGCAATAACTTGACGATCCACCACAAACACTTTTCCTTCAACAATGGTCTTGAAGGTGCAATTTACATAATCAGGCTCATGCAGGTTTGCATAAAATTGGGGTGTCAGTTCCATGTAGGCAGTACCCATGAGACGGTAAATAATTCCCCATTCATGATTCTCAAAGAACCTAGGGAGACCCTCTACTCTAATTTCAACGGGATTATAAATCTTTTCAGTGATAGGCTTCTTAGTACTATACTCCACATAGTAATCACGAGCCTTAGTGTTCACGAACCTAATTCTCAAGCTCGGATCTGTTGATGGTGGTTTTTAGCTTAGGGTTAAAATCGTCAAACGTACATCTGACATGACGTCACTATGACCGCTAGCGCATTTATTGAATCAATCAGCATGCCTACTGTTTGTGGGTGAAAATGGTTTCTGCTGATTTTGGTAATTTCGGGTGTATGGGTGAGAAACGAATTTAAACCCTAAACAATGTACTGCAAGGGAGTACTTTAGATTCGAGAGATCAATCTGTACAAGTCTGTCCTAAACCAAGAAATGGTCGTTCCAGACTTGCTTCGGTCATAAAGTGGAGGAGAATGGTTGGTTTTGGGGAGGGAAGCAAGGAAAGTGATGAGACCAGAATAGTTGATTCTGGAAGAGTAGTTGTGTTACGACTTGTATCCGAAAGTGGGAAGCTAGCAAATGAACAGCTAGTAAACGTTTTCTGAGTGGTGTATGCTCCTGACTGAACTTGTTGTTCGATGGAAATAGGTAAGACCTATTTATACAAGTCGAAGTGAAACGTACTCTGGTCTCATTAAGGAATGGAAAAATGGGTGAGTAAATGGGAGGAGGTGGTAACGTTAACGCATGGAATTGATGTTCCATAAAACTGTTAACGCATGGAATTGATGTTCCATAAAAAGAACGTTTCACCATTAACTCCCTGTATTTACTAACCGCCTCATCCTTATGACACTTCCTTATGACGGGTGTAGTGTACGCCGCACGCTGTAAACCGCCAAACCAATACCCAAAGAGGATCCCCAGTTTGTGATATGTGTTGATGTCTCGAATGTTTTTATGGAAAACATGTAGCATATTGTTGTTGCCTGGCAAGTCGTGCTTGGGAGACTTGCTAGCTTGGTAACCTCCGACGGTCGAGATTTTGCATCTTAAGACGAGAGGTAGCCGTTGATCGTTGCACGCTTTCGTTTTGGTGGCCGTATGGGGAAGGCCAGCATGTGGCGCGGCAAGGTTGGCATGCCCTTGGCGCGGTTTAGCGTGGCCAAACTAGGGTTTTGGGTCAAAGGTTACCATGTGTTGTCTGCTAACCTTGGATGGCTAGGATTTGCTCCTGGGATTGAAGGACGACCGTTGATTGTCGCACGCTTTCGTTTTGGTAGTCGTGTAGGGAAGGCCGGCATGGTGGCGCGGCTAGGTTGGCATGGCATGGTTTGGCATGGCCAAACTTAGGTTTTCGGGACAAAGGTTACCATGCGTTGTCTGGTAACCTTAGATGGCTAGGATTTGCTCCTGGGATTGAAGGGCGACCGTTGATTGTCGCATGCCTTCGTTTTGGTATCCGTGTAGGGAAGGCCAGCATGGTGGCGCGACTAGGTTGGCATGCCGTTGGCATGGCATGGTTTGGTGTGTCCAAACGTAGGTTTTCGGGCCAAAGGTTACCATGCATTATCTGGTAACCTTGGATGGCTAGGATTTTCTCCTGGGATTGAAGGGCGACCGTTGATTGTCGCACGTCTTCGTTTTGGTAGCCGTGTAGGGAAGGCCAGCATGGTGGCATGGCTAGGTGCGTTTGGCATGGTGGGGCCAAGGGCTTAGCATGTCGTTGGCACATGGTGTGGCTAGCATGGCTAGGGCCAAGGAAAGGTGCGGTTTGGCTTGGCATGTTGGGGCCACGGGTTTGGCATGCCGTTGGCACATGGTGCGGCTAGCATGGCTAGGGCCAAGGAAAGGTGCAGTTTGGCTTGGCATGTTGGGGCCAAGGGTTTGGCACGCCGTTGGCACATGGTGCGGCTAGCATGGCTAGGGCCAAGTCAAGGTGCGGTTTGGCTTGGCATGTTGGGGCCAAGGGTTTGGCATGCCGTTGGAACATGGTGCGGCTAGCATGGCTAGGTCCAAGGAAAGGTGCGGTTTGGCTTGGCATGTTGGGGCCAAGGGTTTGGCATGCCGTTGGCACATGGTGCGGCTAGCATGGCTAGGGCCAAGGCAAGGTACGGTTTGGCTTGGCATGGTGGGGCCAAGGGTTTGGTCGTGCCGTTGGCACATGGTGCGGCTAGCATGGCTAGGGCCAAGGCAAGGTGTGGTTTGGCTTGGCATGTTGGGGCCAAGGGTTTGGCATGCCGTTGGCACATGGTGCGGCTAGCATGGCTAGGGCCAAGGCAAGGCAAGGTGCGGTTTGGCTTGGCATAGTGGGGCCAAGGGTTTGGCGTGACCAAGCTAGGACCGTGACCAAGCTAGGGTTTTTGGGTTAAAGATTACCATGCGTTGTCTGGCAACCTTGGACGGCTAAGATTCGCGTCTTAGATAGAAATATGGCCGTAGATTGTTGGCATGCTTTAGCGAGAAGGTGTGGCTGGCATGGTTTGCCATTGGCACAGGGGTGCGGCTAGCATTGTTGGCATGCCTTGGCGCGGTAGGTTTGGCTGGCACGGTTTGCCATTAGCACATGGGTGCGGCTAGCATGGTTAGCATGCCTTGGCGCGGTAGGTGTGGCTGGCACGGTTTGCCATTGGCACAGGGGTGCGGCTAGCATGGTTGGAATGCCTTGGCACGGTAGGTGTGGCTGGCACGGTTTGCCATTGGCACAGGGGTGCGGCTAGCATTATAGGATCAGAATATCGCAACACCAACGCTCTTGCGAAATCCATAAACGACATATTGCGAAGACATCGCAGATGAGTAATATAAATGACGCAACGGATGACGACGGCGTAACACGAGAAAGATGTGAAGACCTCGCGAGATTTAGGAGTGTTGCGAGGTTTTACATTTGTACACTTGCGAGGATGTCGCAAGTCAGATCCGAAAATAAAGGATAACTTAGTTGTCATCCATTATGTAATGTCCTATATAAAGAGCCGAATAGGCTTATGAAAGGAGAGAAAGTTTAGAGGAGAGAGAAAGTCTAGAGTAGCAATAACATTCTTGATTTCACTTCCTTCTTGTAAAATTTCTAACTCAATTAATAAAGAGATTGGTTATTGATCTTAAATATGTGTTAGATATTATGAATTCTTGTGAGGTGTGTATTGTAGGATTTCCTGCAATTACATATGGCGCTAGAAACAGGGATTGATTGAAGATAGATATTGTGATTTGAAAGAATTTGGATTAAATTTCTTATAATTTTCAACAATTCATTAAAATTGAAAAATGGCTAGAAGAAGACATGCATCAAAACAACCAACAACTGTTAGAAGGAGTAGGAGACTTGCTGGAGAAGGGAGAGACGAAATAGAGGCATCTTCAAGAATGAATACAAGGAACAATGGAGAAAATTGAGTTCAACCGCCAATTCAACGTACACCAATACAAAATAGAACTATGGATTATGACAAAGTGAGTGTACATACTTGACGATCAGATTCTGTAGATGAAATGGGAGAAGAGCAGCAATTATGAGGCAATGGACAAGAGGAGGGAGACCAAGAAGTAATTGGAGGAATAATTCATGGAAATGAAGAGATTGCAGCATTAGAGGCATTGAGGCAAATAATACATGAAGAAAGGCGGTTAGAAGCAGAAGAACGTGCGAATTTGACAAGGCAAAATCATGAATTGAGGATGGAAAACATGAGATTACAAAATAGGAGGTCAAGAAGCACTACAAGATCAAGTTCAAGATCAGTTAGAGAAGAAATAAGATAAAATTTGCCTATAGAAAATGTTAATGAAGAAACTCGAGAGGGAATACAAAATCCAGGCGAAGAACGTCGCGAAGGAAGAGAAATAATGGAAGATCGTTATATCCAACGTGCTGAAACTCTTCAAAACGGGCAAAATGATAGAAATCAAGGAAATAGACATCGTCAGGGGAGAAATAATCAAGATGGCAAAGAAAATCAGGAAGAAGGAAGGAGAATATTACATGGGAGAGAAAAGAAATGAACGAGTAATTGAGGATGAAATTGAAAGACACTATGCTGAACAAACACATTTAGCTCGCGAGAGAGAAAGACTAAGAGCAGAAGTGGAGAACAAGAGCTACAAGAGGCAATTCGACAGAATAACCATGATAATCGAGAAAGGAGGCGTGAGCGAAACCGTAATAATGCTAATATCAATGAAGAATATGATAGAGTACAAAGGAGAATTGAAAGACGGCGAAGGGGAGAAAATGAGAGATATGACGGAGTGCGAATTAATGAAAGAAGTGAAAGAGAAGATCGCAGAGAAAGACGAGAAGAAAATGATGAACAAGGAAGTCAAAATAGAGATGAGCATAGGAGAAGAGAGGCGGAGTTGAAAAGACCAATGGATCCAAATTCTGGTATAAATGAACAAATTTTGAGAGAGTTAGCGGAAATGAGAGGAATGATAAATAATAAGAGAGGAGGAGGTAAGAGACAATTATATGAAGCCATAGAGGAAGCTGCGAAAACTCCATTTACACAAGAAGTACAATTAGGAGGAATACCCCCAAAATACAATTTGCCTGCGTTAACCAGCATTTTTGATGGAACAACTTGTGCAGTCCAATACATCAAAGCTTATGTGAGATGTATGCTACAATGGGAGAACCATGATGCAATATTATGCAAGTATTTCGCATCAAGTTTAACAGGAGAGGCATTAAAATGGTTTGAAGGTTTGCCAAAAAATACTATAACCTCTTTCAACCACTTGTAAACTATATTTTTAGGGGCATATATAAGTAACAATTCCTCGCGACCTGGCATTGAAGATGTATTTGGGTTGAAGCAAAAGGTTGGCGAAAGTTTGAAGCATCTAACTGTGAGGTGGAAGACAATGTGTAGTGATATGGCTGGTCGTGTGGACGAAAGATATCTCATTCTATCATTCATCAATGCTATGTTCGCAACCAATCTGTTATACATTCAGATTTTCAGAATAAAAAATACAATCACAATGACTGAGTTGCGAGAACTACAGGAGGAGTATATTGCTCTTGAGGAAAAGCAAAACGAGATGGAATCATACCCTATTGCGAACACAAGTTCAAGAGAAGCGAATGCAAGCTTATTACCCAAGTTAATAAATACAGTGGCGAGCACCTCGCAAGGACAACAAGAGAGAGTAATGGGAGATGGACATCAAAAGCTAGTAGCTATGGAAAGCCGTGATCAAGAAGAATTTGAGAGAGAGAGAAACTTCTATAGCCGTGGTGGAAATAACAAAATCCAAAGACTTGATCAGCCACAAGAAACTTATGGAGGTCATCAACCGCAAGGAACTTATGGAGGTAAGAGGCAAAACTTTCACAGAGGACAGCGAAATCCAAAAATAATATGGGAAGAAATCAAAATGCCACCTTTGAATGCTAGTGTGGAGAAGATATGGGAAGCTATAATCCTAATGGAAAACATACCTGCACTGTGGAACATGGGGAGCGAACCACCTCCAAGCTACAGAAGTAATGAATTTTGCTCTTATCATCACTTCCATGGACATACAACAAATGACTGCAGAAATATAAAGAGAATCATTCTCAGGATGATAGATCAGGGAAAATTAAATCACTTTCTGGTAGGACAAACGCAAACTCAAGCATTACCACCTCCTCCAGATATTCACAAGCCAAATACAGCAAAAGAAAGAGAAACATTTGTGATTGAAGTTGGCGCAAAGGCAAAAAATCTATTTTGTAACTCCATTGTACACTCATACAAGACAATTGAAGATTTTCACAATAACACTCTCAACAGGGTTTTCGCAAGAGATGCTGATGATAAAGAAATAATGAACATTGCGAAGACATCGCCACTGGAAGAATGGCAAAAGCAGACTATCTCTTTTACCGCAGAAGAAGTACCTGAGGGTGGAGAAATGCATGACAACCCATTGGTGGTAAGATTGGAGATCAACCCAAAACCTAGTGAGGATAAAGATGATGAAGCTGAGAATTCATGGGCAATCAACATAATTTTGATTGATACTGGGAGTTCCGTGAATATACTTTTTTATCATACTTATAAAACTATGGGAGGGAAAGATGAAGATCTAATACCTTCAACGTACAAAATCTATGGTTTTAACGGTACTGCAAATAAGCCAAAATGAGAAGTTCATATGCGAATTCCACTGAAAGGATTATCTTACTGAAATTTTATTCTGTGTAGTTGATGTGGAATCACCATACAACGCGCTGATCGGACGACCATGGTTACATGAGATCTTAGGTGTGGCATCGACTTTCCATCAATGTATCAAGTTCCCTCATCCCACTGGTGTTGGCATCATAAAGGGAGATTGGGTTGAAGGAAAGAAATGTTATGAAATTGATATAGAATCCTGCGAAGAGAGAGCTGCGAAGAAGAAGAATTGGAAACACAACATCAAAGAAAAACAAAGAGGTGAAAGATTAATGGTAGATGTAATAGAACAAAGAGAGGAAGAAATATTGCGAAACCAAAAAATGATGAAGATAGGAGGTAGCGAAGGCTTCGCAACAGACAAGAAAACGACAGGAAAATTCAAGAATGCAGAGGCAGAAAGTAGCAGAAGTAAGAGACTCAAAGAATAAATGTAGTTGTTGATTGTCAAAGAAAAAATTGGGAGGAAGACAAGAAATGTAAGTTGGGTTTAAAAAAAAAAAGTTGATATGCAGAAGAAGAGAATATATTATGAAATATAAAGATATGATTGCGAGATTGCACAAATAAAGAAAGAACATGCGAAAATCTCGCACAGATAATGACAAGAGATAATCAAAAATCAATGACATATCAGAAAGAGGCAAACCTGCTATGGCGTACACCCTAGTTCGCGAAATCAAAATTTCTCAAGAGGCAAATGTAAGACCTAAAGTACGTCATAAAAGGGGGTACCTGTTAACATGGCTCAGGGAAAAGGTTACACCGCCCCTGGAACCTGAGTCATGGAGAATTGGGGTCAATAAAGCCCATCCAGGGGAGATACTTTGGATTTTCAATCTAAGCTTAAGACTTGGATTGGACGACCGAGGGTCTCTTCTAAGGAGTCAGCATTTGACCAAGGCGCCGAGGTACATGGTTGAGCCAAGAGTGCCTGGGGTATTTGAAGTGTCTCGGCCAATCTTGGCAAGTCTCGGCATATGCTGCACTCGACCCGAAGAAAACTCCACTTAGGGTGCAGTCTCGTAACCATAAGCCCTATTGGCAAAAGGGATAAGAGGCTGCGAAAACAACTGGTTGTTGTTAAGACCGGATGGGGGGAGCTAGCCTTGTATGGCAGAAGTACGCCTCCTTAAAGGGGCAACCAGGGAGATGATAATGGCGGCACCCTCCATTAGGGAGCTGATAAGTGTCTTAAGACACAAATGTCATGAGGCTTTATTTTCGTAAATTTAGGCTTGTCATATTTGTGTGACAATCCTGAAGAGGAAATAATACAAAAAATAAAGATAAGACGAGATCAATGGGTCAATACATGAAAGTGTAAGGACGTCCTGCGATTTCGTCGCAAGACGGCAATGTCATGGGGCTTTATTTTCGCAAGGATTTTTAGGCTTGTCATATTGTCCCAACAAAACTATCCTGCAGAGGCAACAATACTAAAGAAATGATAAGGCAACATCAAGGGGTCATTACATGAAAGTGTAAAGACGTCCTGCGATTTTGTCGCAATGACAAGAGGTGGCACAGTAAGACCTTTAACTAGGAAGGAAAAATTAGACCACATAAGAGAAAAAAAAAAAAAAAAAGGAAATCTTGGAAGAAACCAAGATTTCCTTACTTGCGAAAATTCAGCAGCAACAGTTGCGAGATTGAGGCATGAACACATATCACTATTCGAAAGTAACTTGCTTAATCTCTCATTTGAACGCAAATAACAGAGGTAAGTATGGGAATGTGTAGAATAAAAACATGTTATTTGTCTTCATATGATAGATTTACGCGCTCATAAAATGAAAGATTGATTTTATATTGAATAACTGTATTGCAAAAAAGAATTGTTCTTTTCACATGTGCAGAAAGGAACAACAAAGGTAGAAATCATATTTGAAGATCCAAGAAATTCGCAACAAAAGATTACAAAAATAGAAGATTAAAAGAAGGAATGTACAAATATTACAAAAAGAGAAAGAAGAAAAAAGAATTATTTCTTGGTCGATTCTTCCTCTTCATTTTCTTCGTCTTCATCAGATTCTTCTACTTCTTCACCTTCATTTGATTCCTCTTCTTCGCTAGCATCACTGTCAGAGATATCCAAAGAAGGCACATTCTCAGGGATTTCATCAAGGAGACAAGGGTATGAAGAATGAGGAATGTTGTTGTCATCACAGACTGTCTTAATAGTCTGATTGCGGAAGAGAACAACATCATTTTTTGAAATTCGCTACAGTAATTTGTAGTTGCTTCTTCAATTTGGAATATTTGTCATTTCGAAGAGAGAAATCCTTTGCGAGCTGTTCTTTCTCAGACTCAAGTTCTTCAATTCTTTTGCGAAATCTCTGCTCAGCCTCTGCGAACATATGACAATGAATTAGTAACTTAATGACAGCTTCATAAAAAATAAATAGTAATTATCAAAAATCATATCCCTAATCAAGGCCGTATGCTCAGCTTGAAGGCTAACGTTAACACCTAAATTATTTCTGGCATCATCTAGAACCTTCGCAGCCCAAGCGAATTCATCGTCATTGTTTATGAGAAGAAGGGAGAGAATTTGATTCTCTCTTTCGCTAAGTATAGCATTTTGGCGGATGGATTCATCCCGTTCAACTTGAACTTCAAGAAGAGTTTTTTGGAATTTCGCTAATGCTTGGGCACCTTGACTAGCGATGCGATCTTTGTCATCTATAAGATCACTAATTTTCTTTCTTAAAGTATTAATTTTCTCTTTGGAACTAAGACACAGATGTTTAAGTTGGTTGGCTAAGCCTAAACTAGATCTATGATCAATTTCTAAGAGGCGAAATTTGGATTAAAGTTCGTTTAGAGGAAGAGATTTAATGTTGTTATTTGAAAAGCTATCCAAAAAATCGTTGAGATGAGCAAGAAGAGCATCATTATCCATAGGTTCAGGAAATGAGTGAAGAAGGATGGCTTCATCAGAAAGGTTATAAACGTCTGCGAAAATGGTAAGTTAGAT
Organism: Papaver armeniacum; assembly: GCA_023531295.1. Taxonomy (NCBI): domain Eukaryota; kingdom Viridiplantae; phylum Streptophyta; class Magnoliopsida; order Ranunculales; family Papaveraceae; genus Papaver; species Papaver armeniacum. The sequence goes on from JAJJWW010017456.1 coordinate 27,886, forward strand.
AAGGGAAGATAATGAGAGAACAAAACAAAGGAAAAAGAGAAGAGTCTCATACCATAAAGTTGTTGATTGGTGCTCTGAAGACTAGATATCTTATTCTTCTGAGTAGAAGAATCAACTTCCAGTTGTTTGGTCTTCTCGCGAAGAGTAATAGTTTCATTTTCAAATTCTTCATTTCTCTTGCGAAGAGCAACAGCTTCAGTTTCCAATTCTTCATTCTTATTGCGAAGTTGAAGATTCTTCTTTTCAAGAATGCTTCTCCTTTTCTCAAGATCTGAGGCAACAGCAAAGGAAGCTCTCCCAGACTATAAAGGAAAATAAATAAATTATCAAGATATAATTTAAAATCGAAATTATGAAGAAATAAGGGAATAAAGACATACCAAGACACCAAGTGCATTTAGGAAGCTAGGAGTCACCAATCTGGAGACCCCATGAAGAGAATCATCACCCTCTATTAAAGGAGCATCACAGATACTCGCGAGAGCCTCGCACATACTAGAAAGACGATCATCTCCAATTCCTTGCATGGAGTCAGAGAAGATGCGAGACAGTTGCGCCATAGAAGATTCAGTTGGAGGATTCTCCTTTGCGAGAGAAATATCAACATCATTATTATCTTCACCAGAGCTTTCGCTAGATTGAGGACTTGAAGGAGAAGAGGAATGGATCTTTCGTTTCTTAGAAGGTGGGACAGTAGACTTTTCCTTGCGAAGAGAACCTTTACCTTTACCTTTGGCCTTCTTAGGATTTTCTTCCTATTCAGCGATCTCAGCACCAACCTTCGCACACAAATGAAGATAAGAAACAGAGGCAACAATATTGTTAAAAATAATAAAGAAAAGTATTTCTTACTTCATCCGTGATCGAACGGAGTGCTGCTAAAGTACTCTCCTTAGAATTTCTTTTATAACTCTTCCTCAACTTGATAATCTGAAAATTTCGCAAGGTTAGTAGGTATAAAAAGGAGAGAAGATTTCAAATTGAGCAAAATTTAGGAAGCATACCTATTTTGCTTTCTTAGACCAATTAAATACCCAAGGCTGATAATTGGCGAGATTCGCAGGAAGCACATTTGAACCTGAAATATAAGGTCCATTCAAAAGTAGTGGAAAGACGCACCATTTGTCGTCTTTGGAATGGCGAGGAACATTGTTCTTACCAGAATTCCAATCGATATCCTGCATAAGTATTTTGTCGCTGGGAATATTTTCTTTTCTCTTCAAACGTGCACCCCAGCGAGTTCTATCGTTCTTCATATTTATTATTTCATAATTTTCAAAGAAACTCTTCACTGAATACTTTACAACGAATATCTCTAAGTCCTCAAATTTAGGATCCCTGACTTCTTTGGAGTAAAGGGATCCTTTATCGGCACCACGGTTGGCGAACTCAAGCATTAAGCGGATACAATCCCCGCTTAATTGATAGATGGCTCGCGAGAATTTCGCATGAGCAAGAATTTCATAAAACAAGGGGAGATCAGGGTTGTAGAGAGGAATGGGAAGACCTGCGAGAATCTGACCTAGCGAAATTATGATTTTTTGATCATCACAATGATGATCAACAAACAATTTGGCAGAGAGAATGGATTTAGATTCTTGATTGGGAATAATGGATAATGTAAAACCTTTCTCTAGCAAATCTTTTTGAACTTCTTCCAAAAGATGTTCATATCTACGACCAACTGGAGGCATCTTTCAGAGTATGGTAATGAAGAGAAGATGGAAGATCAAAAGAAGTAAAAAGAAGAAGATTTACAGTAGCAGGAGCGGAAATTACGGAGAGATAAAGAAGAGAAATTGCAGAGAAAACAAGAAAGAGAGTAAAAAAGAAGAAGAGAGGAGTAAGAAAAATATATATAGAGAGAAGGATTCTCGAAAAGGCAAACACATTTAATGCGAACAGTAGACATGAACGGTTGAGAGAGGACGGTTGAAAAAGGCGTGTCAAGAAATGGATGGAAGAAGGGATACGTGTAATAAATTTTGTGTAAAAGTACGGAGTCATGTCAAAACAGATAAGAATGAAAGAATAAGCAGTTGCGGCATTTTGAATAGATTAGTTCTCATGACATTCTCTCCTTCGTAGAGAAGACATGAGAAGAGGCAAGATGTAGGATCAGAATATCACAACACCAACGCTCTTGCGAAATCCATAAACGACACATTGTGAAGACATCGCAGATGAGTAATATAAATGACGCAACGGATGACGACAGCTAGAAAACGAGAAAGATGTGAAGACCTAGCGAGATTTAGGAGTGTTGCGAGGTTTTACATTTGTACACTTGCGAGAATGTCGCAAGTCAAATCCGAAAATAAAGGATAACTTAGATGTCATCCATTATGTAATGTCCTATATAAAGAGCCAAATAGGCTTATGAAAGGAGAGAAAGTTTAGAGGAGAGAGAAAGTCTAGAGTAGCAATAACATTCTTGATTTCACTTCCTTCTTGTAAAATTTCTAACTAAATTAATAAAGAGATTGGTTATTGATCTTAAATATGTGTTAGATATTATGAATTCTTGTGAGGTGTGTATTGTAGGATTTCCTACAATTACAAGCATGGTTGGCATGCCTTGGCGCGGTGGGTATGGCTGGCACAGTTTTCCATTGGCACATGTGGCGTGGGAATTAGGGTTTTGGCCCATCGAAACCCTAATTAGTAATTAATTAAAAAAAGGTACCCTGGTAATTTTCTCGCAGACATATTAAAGGGTTCAATAAATGCGTTTAAGTCCTGTGACTTAACTGTCTGACTAGGGTTTTACGACTTTACCCCTAAGTTAAAAACCACCATCAACATTAAGTCCCATGCTTAGCTCGGAACAGGGGCGTTGTTGCGAGGTAAGCATAAGATGGTGACAAACAAGGACAGAATCGAAACGTAAATCATGCAAGATGGTCAGGAAGATTCGTCTAACCTTTTTTGGGAAGTAAGGAGTGGTACTGCAGGTTAGGATGGAACGGAGCCGCTAGTGTAGATTTGGTGTGAAGGGAAGCTGCTAGCACCGGTTGGCTTGGACTTGGAGCCGTTAGCACTGTATCGGCTTGGAATGGGAGCCGCAGGTATCATGCGGCTTGGAATTGAGCCGCGAGCGTTGGATTGGCTTGGAATGGGAGCCGCAGGTATCATGCGGCTTGGAATGGAGCCGCGAGCGTTGGATTGGCTTGGAACGAGCCGTCAGCATTGGTCAACTTGGAATGGGAGCCGCTAGCGTAAATTTGGCGCGGGCGTTGATCTGTTGGCCTGGAATGGCGTGAGCGTTGGCTTCTGGAAGACAACAACTTGCTTCAGTTCCGTGGGAAGGTGACGACTTTTTCGAGAGGTAAGGAGAGTTCATGATCCCCGTGTTTGGGAAGCCTTACATAGATTCTATTTGTAGTGTAGACCGTGAAGCGGTGAGATGAAGATCGTCGGCTTAGTCTGGATATGCATCATCTTGGCTGGGTTAAGGAACATCATGACGCTGGCTCGGCGAGTTGTTGGTGTTGGCGCATTAGCATGAAAGGCGCGGATTGTTGCAAAAACTGAACGTGGAGCGCTGGCAAGACTGGCACTGGCAAGGAAAGCGCGGATGTCTTGGGAGTGGCAAGGCTTTCTCTTGTGGGACCGATTGCCTTTCTTCATGCGCGGCTTTAACAGTGAATTCTTTCCTTATTCAAAAAATCTGGAAGCGTTACACCCATAAGAGAGCGTTACTTCTCCTTTCCCCTTTTTAGGGTTTGTGCAATACATATATTGCTGGTGAAATTGTATCATCTTCCTCTTTCCAGTTGTTCGTTGGTGAAGGTAGGGTAAAGCTCGTTCCTCCTACTGGTTTGGTACTGTGATGGAATCTCCTAGCAACGATCGTACCTCCTTTTTCCGAGAGATAAGTAGAATCCGCGATCCTTGCGCCTTGCGGCCTTTGCGTAAATCCGGTATGGTTGTGCGTCTTGTGGCTAGGCTTTTGGAACGCGAGGCGGAGCTGCTAGCATAGACTTGGTATGAAAGGGACCCATTAGAACTGATTTGGCTTGGAATGGGCGTGGGCTGCTTGACAAAGCGTTGCCCAAGCATGGCGTTGACGAAGCAAAGGTACGGACTGTTTACACGGTGGTGGCTTGTCTTCGCGAGACTGGTTGTCTTTCCTCCTTACTTAGCCAAAATAGGAAATCCTTTCCTTATCCAAATTCCGAGAGTGTTATGCTTTCGGATGGAAACTTTGCTGCCCGAGAGATTGCTGGGTAAAGTGCTTGAAGAAGCTCTGAAAGGGGCGTTGGCAACTCGCGCACCCGCTTTCTATGACCAGTTTCCCCTTTTTGCTGTTTTTCTTTGTTCTATAGACGTCTTGGTGCTTTTGCAGACTTATTGTTATCTTCTTGGTATTCATGGCGAAGTTAGGGTTTCGCCAATTAGCATCCCGCTTGCGGTTTCACATCTTTGAATAAAACTTCTTATTTGAAAGACTTCAATCTTCCATTAGAATATGTTGTTCGATCTTCCATTCCCTTCAGAACTCCTGAGTGATTGAATAAGGCGCTTCCTGGACGTTTTCAGCTTTTCTAGTCGTGACCTGATGGTTGATCGTGTCTTCTGAGCTTTGACAGTGAAAGGATTTCGTGTAGATCCCTAGTCCCCAAGTATGGTTTACATATTTCCATCTTGTATGATCAGTGGGTTGACCATAATAGAGATATCACCATCGTGCGTTCGTACTGGTGATTTGGTTACTTCTTCCACGTGAAACTAAAATATGGAGGAGTACGGGTTACCTTCATAGTGATTGTTGCTGCGGTGAGGCTCTGACTGGTATAAAAAAATGAGCGGCAATAGTTCTTGGTAGAAGATGTAAACAGAAGAGACTATATTGTCGTGGAAACAAAGTAGGTTGGCTAGAATTGTATGGGCATCCATGGAAGTAAAAGGATGGGCTGGATGCGTAAGTGAGCAAACTATCCATGGTCATGAGTTTTGGCGGGATGGATCAAAAGGTGGCCATGACTATGAAGATTGGCTGGTTGCGATCATGATCCTTAATATGGTGAGCGTGGTGGCACGACCCTTAGCAGGAATGAGTGGTGTTGAAGAGAACGTTGAAGCGGAGCCGCTGCTGGAGAACGTTGAAGCGGAGCCACTTCTGGAGAGAACGTTGAAATGACGCCTTGCAACTCTCAGAGCTTTGACGGTGATCATGTTGAAGTCGGAGGCTGTGTAACGTTCTGTCAAACTCGACATCCCTCAAGTGAACAGAGGTTAGGAGTCCCCAGTTCCATCTATCAATTGTGTTTTCCAGGAGAGGTTGGAGTTTGAGAACGGCTTCCCTATCTGAAAACGCCCGCTTTCCTGATGCAGTGCGGTTGAGGGATGCAAATATGTCTTGATGCTACGCTTTGGAGAAATATAGAATCTCACATAAATGTTTCATCATAGACTGTACGACTTTGTGGGCGAAGTTCCCATCGTGCAGGTAGTGACGGGAAGAGGGTCTCTGTGAACTCAGGAGGGTTGCTGATTTCCTTGGCTTTCGATTTTGGAGAAATCTTCCTGATCTTTACGTGTGATGAAATTGGATTACTGATCCCCTTCTACTGGGTGTTCAAGAGCAACGCGAGCCTCTTCATCTATAAACGCACTTCCTGCTGAAGTGTTTTTTGTCTTTTCATCAAATCAACAGTGGTAAAAGGAGGTCGGCTTATTTCGGCTCTTCCAGTATGTTGCCCTGATGGTGGAGTAGCGTCTCTGATGACGGTTGGAACTGTCATGCTTGAAGAAACATTGGGGTGGCGGAAGCAGCTCTGCTTCTAGTGGTCGTGCAGAGATGGCACGGTTTTGATCACGGAGTGCTGGAGCCATGGCACTGTTTCGAAGGGTGAGGATGGCGCTGCTTTGGATGGTTGTGGAGCGGAGAAGATGGTGCTGGAAGGGCGGAAAATGTTAGCGCTGAAAGGAAGCAAGCCGTTAGCGCAGGGTGTGGTATTGTGGCTGGCATGCGCATGTGGCATGTGTGCCTGGCATGCGCGTCTGGTAAGCGCATCTGGTATGTGTGTCTGGTAAGCGCGTCTGGCATGCGCGTCTGGTAAGCGCGTCTGGTAAGCGTGTTTGGTATGCGCGTCTGGCAGGCGCGTCTGGTATGCGCGTCTGGCAAGCGCGTCTGGTAAGCGCGCCTGGTAAGCGCGCATCTGGTAAGCGCGCCTGGTATGCGCGTCTGGTAAGCGCGTCTGGTATGTGCTTCTGGCAAGCACGTCTGGTATGCGCGTCTGGCAAGCGCGTCTGGTATGCGCTTCTGGAAAGCGCGTCTGGTAGGCGCGTATGGTAAGGGGGTGGAGGAAGCTTTGTCTTCGATTGACGACATGTGCAACGTGACTGGTCATACTTTTTCTGAGGATGTAATCTTGAGGTGGAGGTTCCATCGTGATATGTGCATAAAGTTCGAGTTTAATGCTCCTTCGTTCATTGACGGTTTCTCCTAGGTTGAAAAGTTGCTGGTCAAAACAGTCGAAGGTCCTTCCGCAGACATGGTGAAGAAACAGGAAGCGGAATTCAAAAAATTGTGCAGGCAGCTGAAGTTGAAAAGGGTGGCTCTCCAGAGCACGAGGGAGGACTTCGCCAAGAGGAGCAAGCCGCGGCTGGGAAACTTTCCTTGAATACATTTATGTCTTCTGAACTTCTTATTTTTAGGTTTTTTTTTTTTTTTTGAAAGGCAAATGAAACGCCTAGTTCATGGTTTTGATTTTCTGGAAAAAAAATTTTTGGGTTGATACACAAGTGTTAGCTATGAGGGTTTTGGATTATTATTCGGGATGAACCGTTTTAGGATGAGTCTGTTTTTTGGTTATGATTGAAAGTGTTGCAGGCATCCTAGGAAAACCATGGAACTCTGCGTTTGGTAGATGACATGGGGTGAAACATAACATGGCTATTGGTTTTATCATTCCCGTGAAAACTTGAAAGAGAGCACCACGTATCTTGTCTAGGTAGGACTTACTTGGTTTTTAGGTCTCCTGATGAAAAGGAAACCTTCCGGGTGCACAACCGAGTTTTATGGGAAGCACCGCCGTGATTGTAGAAAGTCCCCAGTCGTTACTGTGTTTCCTGATAACCGAGTCGCTGATTCTCGGGCGGATCGTTTGCTTCAATTTTCTTGGAAGTCCCCAGTCATCCCTTGTCGTGTCATGACGGATAATCGAGTCGTCCGGTAACTGAGTTGTTGATCCTTGAGCGGATCGCCTGCTTCTACCATATTGATGTCTGGGTCGAAACATGAGATCGATGGTCGAAAATTGACATTGTAACCGAAAGATCAATCTCCCACTGTGGTCGCCAATTGTTTGTGGGTGAAAATGGTTTCTGCTGATTTCGGTAATTTCGGGTGTGTGGGTGAGAAATGAATTTAAACCCTAAACAATGTACTGCAAGGGAGTACTTTAGATTCGAGAGATCAATCTGTACAAGTCCATCCCTAAACCAAGAAATGGCCATTCCAGACTTGCTTCGGTCACAAAGTGGAGGAGAATGGGTTGGTTTTTGGGAGGGAAGCAAGGAAAGTGATGAGACCAGAATAGTTGATTCTGGAAGAGTAGTTGTGTTACGACTTGTATCAGAAAGTGGGAAGCTAGCATATGAAAAGCTAGTAAACGTTTTCTGAGTGGTGTATGCTCCTGACTGAACTTGTTGTTCGATGGAAATAAGTAAGACCTATTTATACAAGTCGAAGTGAAACGTACTCTGGTCTCATTAAGAAATGGAAAAATGGGTGAGTAAATGGGAGTAGGTGGTAACATTAACGCATGGAATTAATGTTCCATAAAACTGTTAACGCATGGAATTGATGTTCCATAAAAAGAACGTTTCACCATTAACTCCCTGTATTTACTAACCGCCTCATCCGTATGACACTTCCTTATGACGGGCGTAGTGTACGCCGCACGTTGTAAACCGCCAAACCAATACCCAAAGAGGATCCCCCAGTTTGTGATAAGTGTTGATGTCTCGAATGTTTTTGTGGAAAACACGTAGCATATTGTTGTTGCCTGGCAAGTCGTGCTTGGGAAGCTTGCTAGCTTGATGACCTCCGACGGTCGAGATTTTGCATCTTAAGACGAGAGGTAGTCGTTGATCGTTGCATACTTTCGTTTTGGTGGCCGTATGGGTAAGGCCAGCATGTGGCGCGACAAGGTTGGCATGGCATGCCTTGGCGCGGTTTGGCGTGGCCAAACTAGTGTTTTGGGTCAAAGGTTACCATGTGTTGTCTGGTAACCTTGGACGGCTAGGATTTTATCCTGGGATTGAAGGGCGACCGTTGATTGTCGCACGCCTTCGTTTTGGTAGTCGTGTAGGGAAGGCCAGCATGGTGGAGCGGATAGGTTGGCATGCAGTTGGCATGGCATGGCTTGGCGTGGTCAAACTTAGGTTTTCGGGCCAAAGGTTACCATGCGTTGTCTGGTAACCTTGGATGGCTAGGATTTTCTCCAGGGATTCAAGGGCGACCGTTGATTGTCGCACGCTTTCGTTTTGGTAGCCGTGTAGGGAAGGCCAGCATGGTGGCACGACTAGGTTGGCATGTCGTTGGCATGGCATGGTTTGGTGTGGCCAAACTTAGGTTTTCGGGCCAAAGGTTACGATGCGTTGTCTGGTAACCTTGGATGGATAAGATTTGCTCCTGGGATTGAAGGGCGACCGTTGATTGTCGCACGCCTTCGTTTTGGTACCGTGTAGGGAAGGCCAGCATGGTGGCGTGGCTAGGTGCGTTTGGCATGGTGGGGCCAAGGGCTTAGCATGCCGTTGGCACATGGTGTGGCTAGCATGGCTAGGGCCAAGGCAAGGTGCGGTTTGGCTTGGCATGTTGGGGCCAAGGGTTTGGCATGCCGTTGGCACATGGTTCGGCTAGCATGGCTAGGGCCAAGGTAGGGTGCGGTTTGGCTTGGCATGTTGGGGCCAAGGGTTTGGCATGCCGTTGGCACATGGTGCGGCTAGCATGGCTAGGGCCAAGGCAAGATGCGGTTTGGCTTGGCATGTTGGGGCCAAGAGTTTGGCATGCCGTTGGCACATGGTGTGGCTAGCATGACTAGGGCCAAGGCAAGGTGCGGTTTGGCTTGGCATGGTGGGGCCAAGGGCTTAGCATGCCATTGGCACATGGTGCGGCTAGCATGGCTAGGGCCAAGGCAAGGTGCGGTTTGGCTTGGCATGTTGGGGCCAAGGGTTTGGCATGCCGTTGGCACATGGTGCGGCTAGCATGGCTAGGGCCAAGGCAAGGTGCGGTTTGGCTTGGCATGCTGGGGCCAAGGGTTTGGCATGCCGTTGGCACATGGTGCGACTAGCATGGCTAGGGCCAAGGCAAGGTGCGGTTTGGCTTGGCATGTTGGGGTCAAGGGTTTGGAATGCCGTTGGCACATGGTGCGGATAGCATGGCTAGGGCCAAGGCAAGGTGCGGTTTGGCTTGGCATATTGGGGCCATGGGTTTGTCATGCCGTTGGCACATGGTGCGGCTAGCATGGCTAGGGCCAAGGCAAGGTGCGGTTTGGCTTGGCATGGTGGGGCCAAGGGTTTGGTCGTGCCGTTGGCACCTGGTGCGGCTAGCATGGCCAGGGCCAAGGCAAGGTGCGGTTTGGCTTGGCATGTTGGGGCCAAGGGTTTGGCATGCCGTTGGCACATGGTGCGGCTAGCATGGCTAGGGCCAAGGCAAGGTGCGGTTTGGTTGGCATGTTGGGGCCAAGGGTTTGGCATGTCGTTGGCACATGGTGCGGCTAGCATGACTAGGGCCAAGGAAAGGTGCGGTTTGGCTTGGCATGGTGGGGCCAAGGGCTTAGCATGCCGTTGGCACATGGTGCGGCTAGCATGGCTAGGGCCAAGGCAAGGTGCGGTTTGGCTTGGCATGTTGGGGCCAAGGGTTTGGCATGCCGTTGGCACATGGTGCTGCTAGCATGGCTAGGGCCAAGGCAAGGTGCGATTTGGCTTGGCATGTTGGGGCCAAGGGTTTGGCATGCCGTTGGCACATGGTGCGGATAGCATGGCTAGGGCCAAGGCAAGGTGCGGTTTGGCTTGGCATGTTGGGGCCAAGGGTTTGGCATGCCGTTGGCACATGGTGCGACTAGCATGGCTAGGGCCAAGGCAAGGTGCGGTTTGTCTTGGCATGGTGGGGCCAAGGGTTTGGTCGTGCCGTTGGCACATGGTGCGGCTAGCATGGCTAGGGCCAAGGCAAGGTGCGGTTTGGCTTGGCATGTTGGGGCCAAGGGTTTGGCATGTCGTTGGCACATGGTGCGGCTAGCATGGCTAGGGACTAGGTATTACGGTACTGCAAGTGACGCACAATGATTACGCGTTACAGAGTTGCATGCCAAGTCAGAATTCCGCCGTAATGGTGCAATGCGAAGCCATAATAGCGCAACGCAGGCCATAATAGCAGTATACTGTATAGACTGTCAAGCACTAAGATAGTGGCACCCTGCAGGTCCAGTGAAGCGCAAAGGTGGCGCTACATTGTAAATATATTTGGCTAAGTAATGGAGCTTATTGGTCGACACAATGAAGCTTCATTTTAGGAAAGGCAAGACGAGGCCAAAGTTGACAGATGCAACATACGATGTTGGCATCGATGCATATCCGTGGAATTGAGTTGGCCCAAACTCAAGGATGATGCAAGAGTGAAGTATAGGCCAGGAGTTGGTCTATGGCATAGTTCTAAGCTTTGGACAAGTCTTAGACAATGCATATGCAATAATGACGGGGCCAAATGCGCCATTGGTATCAATTGCTCAGGCAAAAGGAGATGCAAGTGATACATATGAAGCATGAAGATTGAACTAAGCAAGTCAAGACTCAGTTCGCATAATATTTTGATGTTGGCATCCAAATGAGCTAAGTGCACAATGCAAGCTATAATAGTGCAATGCAAGCCATAATAGCGCAATGCAAGCCATAATAGCGGTATTTGGCAGAAGCGCAAGCTGAGTTGCATGTTACGATTTATGCGGGACTTGAGTGCATGTGCCAGATGCGAAGAGTGTGTGCATCACACGCATGCCAAATTAGAAGATCAAGTTGGAGACGGTTATAAAGGAGCTTTGTAACCGAGTTTGGCATGTCCTAACCGTTCAAGACAAGTGTGGCGCAATTCTGCAAGCCAACACTAAAGTTGGCAGTTAAAAAGTAAAGCTGGCGGTTAGGGGAACTACCCATGGACAGATGGCTGTTCATGGGACGTGCAATTGGCCCTAGTTCTTGGCATTATAAATAGCCAGAGAACCCTTGTAAATGAGTGTTGTTCAATTGAGAGAAGAACCACTAATGTAGAGAGTGTTTTAGGCATTCACCAAGAGGGTGAATGACCTGTTTGGTCCATGTGATGGACTGTTTTGTGTAATCTTCGTTAATGCAATAAAATGGGTTTATTGTGTTAGTTCTTTGTGTTCATTATGTTGCTGATCTTGTGAAGTTGTCAATTGGTTTGATGCATGGCAGAACCTCTTATGCTTATGGGAGCATGAAGAGTTAGAGAGAAAGAAGAAAAGACTTTCGTTGTGCAAAGCCTTATGAGTGAAGGCAGATGCGTACTTTGATGTGAGTATGCAAGGCTGAGTGATTGTAGGTGAAGTTGATTCAGTGAACCACAATCATTGCCGGTCATGTCCCATGAAAATTTTAGGCGATTAAATGGGCGTGTGACAGCAGGTATAAGAGCTGTGTTAGGGGACACAGTTGCTGATTTTTCTCTCTTTTACTCATGTTAATGTCATTTGTATGTCAAATTCAGTGAAGAATTTTTTGGGTTTCGCTAGTACGGAGACTAGAAGAAGTTGGTCTTGTGTGGAAAGATGAATTGGAATGAACTTTGAAGCTTGATGTAGCAGCAGGCCATGAAAGTTTATGACAAAGGTGTTAAAATTCCAGCCCAAAGTGTTAGGCGAACGCGCAAGAATCATTGAAAACCGGGTTTTCAAGTGATGGCATGACAAAACTATGGAGTATGCTGACTTCTATAGTGCAAGTCAGGTGTTAAAGTCCATGTCTCTCACAAATATGCGAAGATAATGTATTTGGAATGCATTGTTTCGTAGTGTTATCAGTAGCGAGTACATTACAAGTTGTAATGGGAATTTTGCGAAAATTCTGGAATGCAAAGTTGTTGTTAGCCTTTGCAGTGGCAAAGAAGATGAAGAACATGTCTATGCGATAGATTGAAGGTGTTTTCATCTTAGCCGGTTGGATGGAAGATTAATGTTATCTCTCTCGAATGCATGTACCTTGGTGGTAATGCAAAGTCTGGTTGCGAACCAGCATGTTTGTGGCAATGTGATGCCATGAAGGAAGAATTGGATGGCCAATTCTTATCTAGCATAAATCTTATTGAAAGGTTGAAGAAAGAAGTGCAAGTTAGGGGAAAACCGATACACCACGGTATTGCGTTTACAAAGAGTTCTTCATTGATGCTAGATTAGCACAAGGAGTGTGCTTGCACCTGGTTTATGAGTGGGATCAATATGCTTGGACAAGGGTGTCCAAAGACCTGCATTTGATCATAACCACAAGCGGATGTTCTTGTCGACTGCAAATCAACAATTATTGCTACTAAAGTTGATTTTGGCAAAGGGGAAAGACAAGAGTAACCAGTTGTGCATAGGCAGTATAATGAGTTCCAAGTTTAAAGAAGAATGTAACATTCTTGCTTTATGGAACGTAGGCAGTGGCGCCTCATTTGCAAGGATTGTGCCTTGTTAATATTGTCCAAGAAAATTGTCCGCGGAAGTCATTGAGTGATATGACTTTGATGAGCTCTATGGTGATGCTCAGAGTCACTAAGTAAAGTCCGTTCCAGTTGAGCAAAGGTGCATAAGTTTGTGTCAAGATTTGGGTGCTAATTGGCATAGCATGTATGCAACAGTAGCATGAACCAAATGGGATTTGGGCATGGCCAGAATGCATAATGCGTGAAGAAATGCAAGTTAGGCGAATTGTAGATGCATGGAAAAGAAGGACAAAGTAGTGATGATGCATAAAGATGACATGTGGCCATTATTGAAGAAATCTTCATGAAAGCTAAAGCAAAATCATAGCATCAGTCTAAAAGGAGTATTCAACTAATTGTTAATTATAGTGTGCTTCGTTATGGGAGTTGCATACGAACGTTGATAGTTGGAAGAATGCATGTGGCAAAGTGAATTGCTACATTGGGGACAGTAGGTGCTGTCTCGCTTCCTTTGTTGCTTAGAAGCGAAGTTGAAGTCAGTATTGCAAGGCTTGTTAGGTCTTACAAGTTGCAATCAGTTGGCGCGAGTATTTGCTCAAGTTTGAGTAACTTTCAGTTTAGGTCGAGTGGACCTTGGTGTTGGAAATGAAGTCTCTCTATGTAAGGTAATAGTGAATGAGGGTATTTGAAGTGAAAGATCTTGCCTCTTTCGTTCAAAGTAAAGCTAGTTCGCGTGGAAGATGCTACATAGCATATTAAGCTAAAATATTCAATAGAAGACGCTGAAAGTGAAAAAAAAACAAATAGAGGAGTTGGTGGCATAGTCGAGTTTGCTGTTGAGAGTTATGTGGAAGTGCAACGACATATGGCAGCGATAGCATGGAGTAATGCAGCAAGAATGGAGATGTAAGTCCATCAAGTATGTGAGTTAATAGTAACTCATAGTTTGGAAGAACATGATGTTGTTTTTCCGCTACATTAAAGCGTAGCAGTTTGAAAGAGCAAGTGATGCTTAAGTTGTTGGTTTCAAAGGCGCGTGAAGAGGATGCCTGGTCTAAAGAGACGGTCTGATGTCAGGGGTATCCTAAGTCATGACTATACCAGAGTCATGCATTTCAATCATGATGTTGCGACAATTCAAGCAAAGAACAGCAAGGTGCAGGTTCTTTGGCATACAAATAGTGCAAAGCTAGGAGGCGTAATTTACAACATGATTTGGAGGCCAAATCTAAAGTAAGAATTGTTGCATTGCTGAAGACATCAAAGGCTATGGATTGTGGCGCATACCATAGTGGTATGGAATCATATCATGCATACCTTAAGGCATGGCATGATTTGGTGTAGGCGCATATGATTGAAGAATGAGGCCAAGTCTTGTATAAGTCCTGTTATGTTGCATGGTGCAAATAAAGTCGGAAAATGAAGGCAAAAGACTATGGCAATTTTCATAGAGATCAATTGGGAGGAATCATTACTTGTGTACACTTAGGCACGTATGATTCATGCGAAGTTTAAGCACAATTCAGGGAATTGGCTAAGGAGAATTTCAGTTTGCATTTGAGTATTGGTATGCGGCTTGGAAAAGAGTTGGAACGTATGCGCAACGTAACAACAAAAGTTCAAGATCAGTAGGATCAATGGCAAGGTAGTAAAGCTAAGTGATACGGATGCAATCAGAGGGGACCATTGGCGAGGGTTTAGCCAAAAGTAGTTGCCGATTTTCAGAAAAGGTTCTGAAAGCAAGTGAAGCAAAGTTAAGACAAGTATGGTGTTCATACTGAGTCACGTTCAACGAGGGCGTTGAACGGATTAGGTGGGGGAGGTCTATTACGGTACTGCAAGTGACGCACAATGATTACGCATTACGAGAGTTTCTTTTGAATGGTGCCAATGAGTTCCGCCGTAATGGTGCAATGTGAAGCCATAATAGCGCAATGCAAAGGGCCATAATAGCGGTATAAAAGGTGTATGAATAATTGTGAGAAAAGATCAAGCACTAAGATAGTGGCATTCAAATCTGCAGACAAATGATTGAATAAATTGATAAAATGAATGAATGAGGAATGAAGCGCAAAGGTGGTGCTACATTGTAAAGACATTTGGATAAGTAATGAAGCTTATTGGCGACGACAATGAATGAAGCTTCATTGAAGGAAAGGCAAAGGAGGCCAAAGTTGACAGGCAAGTGTGAAGTTATAATTATAAAGAAGGGTTGTTTGATGCAAATGCGATGTTGGCATCGATGCATATCCGTGGAATTGAGTTGGCCAAAAGAAAATGTTTCTTACTTCATCCGTGAGTGATCGGGGGATAGGATCCTCTTTATTTATTTCTTTCTCACGATGACCTAAAATTTTTCTAAAAAGTTAATGAAGGAAAGAAATGGAAGACATAGCAAAGCAAATCTAAAATGAATGATATGTATATACCTCTTTTGTCTTCTCGAGCCACTTAAATTCCCAAGGCGATAATTCGCGAGATTGGTGGGAGTACATTTGAGCACTGCGATATAAGGTCCACTCGAAGGAGAGGAACAACCCACCACTTTTCATCCTTGGAGTAGCGAGGATATTATTTTTACCCGAATGCCGTCAATGTCCGCATAGCGATTTGTCGACATCAACATTATCATTTTTCTTCAATCAAGCAGGCTTGTTGAGATTTATCGTTTCTCATAGTTATGGTGAATAATTTGCAAAGAAATTATCCACGGTATACTTCTGCGGCAATGGTATATTCGCAAATTGGGGATTTCTAACATTGTCGGGATATAAAGATCCTTTACGGCACCACGAGAGGCGAATTCAAGCATCGGCAAACTCAAGGATGATGTACATTCACGATCATTCGCGAGACGTTTGAAAATAAGGGAATATATTTGTCATCCACTATGTAATACCCTATATAAAGGGTCGCTGTTGAGGGAGGTCTTTTGAATGGTGAAACAAGTCATTAGAGAGAGAAAGTTAAGAGTGATTGTAATTTCTTTAGCTTTGTTCTATATTTTCTTTGTAAATCTTTCAAGAAAACAATTAATAAACATATCATTCTTCATCTTCAAATGAGTTGATTTAGCGATTTGAGTGAGGGTGTAGTGTGGGAAATCCTGCAACTACACAAGAGTGCGAGGCCAAAAGATGCAAAATGCGATGTTGGCATCGATGCATATCCGTGGACTGTATGCAAGAGTGAAGGATAGGCCAAGAGTTGGTCTATGACATAGTTCTAAGCTTTGGCCAAGGCTTAGACAATGCATATGCAACAATGGCGGGGCCAAACGAGCCATTGGTATCAATTGCTCAGGCAAAAGGAGATGCAAGTGATGCATATGAAGCATGAAGATTGAACTAAGCAAGTCAAGACTCAGTTGGCATAATATTTGGATGTTGGCATCCAAATGAGCTAAGTGCACAATGCAAGCTATAATAGTGCAATGCAAGCCATAATAGCACAATGCAAGCCATAATAACAGTATTTGGCAGAAGCGCAAGCTGAGTTGCATGTTGCGATGTTGCGGGACTTGAGTGCATGTGCCAGATGCGAAGAGTGTGTGCATCACACGCATGCCAAAGTAGAAGATCAAGTTGGAGACGGTTATAAAGGAGCTTTGTAACCGAGTTTGGCATGTCCTAACCGTTCAAGACAAGTGTGACGCAATTCTGCAAGCCAACACTAAAGTTGGCAGTTAAAAAGTAAAGCTGGCGGTTACGGGAACTACCCATGGATAGATGTTCATGGGACGTGCAACTGTGTTGCATACGGATTGTCCCTGGTTCTTGGCATTATAAATAGCCAGAGAACCCTTGTAAATGAGTGTTGTTCAATTGAGAGAAGAACCACTAATGCAGAGTGTTTTAGGCATTCACCAAGAGGGTGAATGGCATGTTTGGTCCATGTGATGAATTGTTTTGTATAATCTTCCTTAATGCAATAAAATGGGTTTATTGTGTTAGTTCTTTGTATTCATTATGTTGCTGATCTTGTGAAGTTGTCAATTGGTTTGATGCATGGAAGAACCTCTTATGCTTATGGGAGCATGAAGAGTTAGAGAGAAAGAAGAAAAGACTTCCGTTGTGCAAAGCCTTATGAGTGAAGGCAGATGCGTACTTTGATGCGAGTATGCAAGGCTGAGTGATTATGGGTGAAGTTGATTCAGTGAACCACAATCATTGTCGGTCATGTCTCATGAAAATTTTAGGCGATTAAATGGGTGTGTGACACTAGGCAAGGTGCGGTTTGGCTTGGCATGTTGGGGCCAAGGGTTTGGCATGCCGTTGGCACATGGTGCGGCTAGCATGTCTAGGGCCAAGGCAAAGTGCGGTTTGGCTTGGCATAGTGGGGCCAAGGGTTTGGCGTGTCCAAGCTAGGACCGTGACCAATCTAGGGTATTTGGGTTAAAGGTTACCATGCATTGTCTGGTAAACTTGGACGGCTAAGATTCGCGTCTTAGATAGAAGGATGGTCGTAGATTGTTGATATGCTTTAGCGAGAAGGTGTGGCTGGCATGGTTTGCCATTGGCATAGGGGTGCGGCTAGCATGGTTGGCATGCCTTGGCGCGGTAGGTGTGGCTGGCACGGTTTGCCATTGGCACAGAGGTGCGGCTAGCATGGTTGGAATGCCTTGGCGCGGTCGGTGTGGCTGGCACGGTTTGCCATTGGCACAGGGTGCGGCTAGCATGGTTGGCATGCCTTGGCGTGGTAGGTGTGGCTGGCACGGTTTGCCATTGGCACAGGGGTGTGACTAGCATGGTTGGCATGCCTTGGCGCGGTGGGTGTGGCTGGCACGGTTTGCCATAGGCACATGTGGTGTGGGAATTAGGGTTTTGGCCCATCGAAACCCTAATTAGTAATTAATTTAAAAAAAGGTACCATGGTAATTTTCTCGTAGACATATTAAAGAGTTCAATAAATGCGTTTAAGTCCTGTGACGTCACTGTCTGACTAGGGTTTTATGACTTTACCCCTTAAAAACCACCATCAACACCTACGTAAGAATCACCAGGGTACCTTTTTTTTTAATATATACATGTGTCATGTTCCACGGCAGAACCCTTAGTATTGACCGACAACATCTTCGTATATACCAAACCCTAATTCTCTCACCACCGTGCCAATGGAAAACCATGCCAGCCACATCTCCGCACCAAGGCATGTCGACCATGCCAGCCGCACCACTGTGCCAATGGCAAACCATGCCAGCCACGTCTCCGCGCCAAGGCATGCCAACCATGCCAGCCGCACCACCGTGCCAATGGCAAACCATGCCAGCCACGTCTCCGCGCCAAGGCATTCCAACCATGCCAGCCACGTCTCTGCGCCAAGGCATGCCAACCATGCCAGCCGCACTACCGTGCCAATGGCAAACCATGCCAGCCCCACGCCAAGGCATCAACCGCGCCAAGGCATGCCAACCATGCCAGCCACGTCTCCGCGCCAAGG
This sequence comes from Papaver armeniacum, assembly GCA_023531295.1. Classification (NCBI taxonomy): domain Eukaryota; kingdom Viridiplantae; phylum Streptophyta; class Magnoliopsida; order Ranunculales; family Papaveraceae; genus Papaver; species Papaver armeniacum. The sequence continues at coordinate 45,992 of JAJJWW010017456.1, forward strand.
CATGCCACCATGCCCGCACCACCGCCAATGGCAAACCATGCCAGCCACGTCTCCGCGCCAAGGCATGCCGACCATGCCAGCCGCACCACCGTGCCAATGGAAAACCATGCCATCCACGTCTCCGCACCAAGGCATGCCGACCATGCCAGCCGCACCACCGTGCCAATGGCAAACCATGCCAGCCACGTCTCCGCGCCAAGGCATGCCGAACATGCCAGCCGCACCACCGTGCCAATGGCAAACCATGCCAGCCACGTCTCCGCGCCAAGGCATGCCAACCATGCCAGCCGCAACACCCTGCCAATGACAAACCATGCCAGCCACGTCTCCGCGCCAAGGCATACATACCATGCCAGCCGCACCACCGTGCCAATGGCAAACCATTCCAGCCACGTCTCCGCGCCAAGGAATAACGACCATGCCAGCCACACCACCGTGCCAATGGCAAACCATGCCAGTCACATCTCCATAGGAACGGTGGTGCCGGCCCTACCACATGCCGCTGGCTTCCAAACGAAGGGTTGTAACGATCAACGGCTGCCCTTCCATCTGAGATGCAGATCTCAGCCGTCCAAGTTCGCCACCTAACGCATGACAACTTCTAGCCAAAGACCAAACATCACGGTTTGTACCAAACCCTAATTTTGGACGCGCCAAAACTATGCCAAAGCTTGCTGGTTCCCTACTTTCATTGACCAATCAGGTTGCTCCAAACCTGCCACGGTCTCAAAAGAGGCTAGCTTCCCAAAACACGCTAGCTTCCCAAAACACGCTAGCTTCCCAAAACCATGCCAACATGCCGCACGCGCATACCAAAAAGACATGCCATCCATGCCGCCATGACACAGGCGTGGCTATGCCACCTCGGGCTCGCAACATCCCTCCTGAATTCTTCCTGAGTTTTACTGTCGGGCTGTTTTCACCTCCCGAACCAGCTCAAAACCTAAATATCCCCGCAATTGGAGATACGAAATTATTTTCCGGTCGAATGGAGGGGCGGACCGTCAAAATCCGAGTCCGTACGAGAATTCTACATCGATTCTAGTAAAGGGCGCTAATTAGGGCTTCACCATGCCAAACCCTAATTTAGACAAAGTTTCTAGGCTACAAACGGAAGGTAGCCATGATCAACGGCTACCCTTTCTCTTGAGATGAAAATCTTAGCCGTCCAAGTTCGCCACCCAACGCGTGGCAACTTCTGGCCCAAAGCCAAAACACACGGTTTGCACCTAAACCCTAATTTGGCCGCGCCTACTCTATGGCAAAGCCATGACTCAACGCTGGCTGCTACAAACGAAGGGTTGAAATAATCAATGGCTACCCTTCTCTTTGAGATGCAGATCTTGACCACACAAGTTTACCACCTGACGCATGGCAACTTGCGGCCCAAAGCCAAAACACACGGTTTGCACCTAAACCCTAATTTGGCCGCGCCTACTCTATGGCAAAGCCATGCTCAACGCTGGCTGCTAAAACGAAGGGTTGCAATAATCAACGACTACCCTTCTCTTTGAGATGCATATCTCGACCACACAAGTTCGCCACCTGACGCATGGCAACTTGCGGCCCAAAGCCAAAACACACGGTTTGCACCTAAACCTTAATTTGGCTGCGCCTACTCTATGGCAAAGCCATGCTCAACGTTGGATACTAAAATGGAGGGTTGCAATAATCAACGGCTATCCTTCCCTTTGAGACGTGGATCTCGACCGTTCAAGTTCGCCACCTAACTTACGGCCCAAAGCCAAAACATCACGGTTTGCATCTGAACCCCAAATTTGGCCGCGCCTATTCTTTGGCAAAGCCATGTCGACTCTACCATGGACACTTGATCGAATTTTAGATAGTGGTAAATAGAGTTGTCGTTCACTCGGACTTGATGAGATTGATTTTAAGAATTAATAAACTAAAATAAAAATATATACAAAATATTGTCACGGGATGAAGAATTTACTGGGTCTCGGGATTATACTGTTTTTCATGTTCATGGGTTCATAAATTAATCCTAGGCAATTATATCTCAAAACAAAATAAACAATAACTCTATTATTTGCCAAAGTAGATTTCATAAAACATTAGTTGTAAGTTGTGAGCATGACGCATCAAAAGTAATTAAAACTAAGCGTGCGACATCAAACAAAATAACAAATAATTAATAGAAATCATAAAACAATTAAATTCTATGCAAATAGTTATAAAAGAATTATTTTAATTACCACATGAATGAAAAAAAGCCTCCTCCGTCGTCCCAGTAATAGGGTCTAGCTCATCATATTGGAAACGCGCTCAAAGTGTGATTTCATTGCTCAAAAAGGTGCTTACAAGGATGAAATTGGAGAAAGTAATTAAAGCAGCGAGTTTGCAACGCTTTTTGGACGTTACAGACTCGCTGTACAAAACTGGTGTTGCGAACTGAAGATAAACGATGCTAATAGACTGTTACAGAAGACAGAAATATAAGACGCTAAAAACGACTGTTCTTCGCAGCATTATGTTCTTCATGTTCATCTTGTTGCAGCAGCAGAAGAATTGATCTGCAACTCTATTTTCTCGCTCTGGTTCTTCTCCCTAACTCCCCCTCCCCTCTATGACTCCTCAGGATCCTTTTTATACCTAGTAGCACCATCGAATCTCGTAGTTAACTCAAGAATAATCCTCTTTTACTCCCCTGCCATTTACGTGAAATATTTCCTTATTTTTTCTCTGCACGCATCTGCTGGTGATTTCCATGCATCAAAAACTCTTCAAACACGTGCCATACACTTACTAGAATGAGTAGAACTCTTGCAGGGAAGAAATATCCACGTAACTTCCACAAAATAACTCGAGAAAATCCCGAGAATATTGCCTTCTCTGTTTTGAGTAATGACCGAAAATATGAAGATTTTGGTTCCTATTTTAGCTCTTTAACACGTCAATTGTTTCCCATTCTTTCCAAACCTGATGGATGCAAATCTTGCGAGAATTATCTTCTCCCAATTGCCGGAAATACCACCAACCAATCCCGAGTATCTCTCTGCCCTGTTTAATGTTCGCACGTGTCTCTTTTAAGCAATCATACTCCAGCATATTTCCCACACCTTCAGAATCTGTCCGACACGTTCTGGCCTCATCAAAACTTCCCAAAATAATCAAAAATCCCGAGAACGTTTCTTCACGTACCATACTTCCCCTGTTTATCTCCAATCCGATGTTTTAGCCAAATCTGACCAAATGTAACGACCATACCTTCCATGTTTCGTTCATCCAAGTTATCTCAACAAAATTCAGCAGTTGAGTCTCATTAAAAACCATCCAAATCTCGAACCCTAAAATCTGTTCAGCTGCAAAGATATTTCCTGCCAAAAACTTGAATTCGAATTGTTGAAGATGACCTCCCCTTATCCGGGCTAGGGGGTGTGAATAGCAAATGATTACCCCTTATGAACTGGGTGCCCCTTATCTAAACTGAGAGTCCGAATAACACGCGTCCTCCGGGTGCTTTAGACAACTTTTCGAGCCGATTTTTCCAAAAATGTTTATTGCCCAAAAATACCTACATACACATAATAAGTACAAAATATAATACCAACAATACAAAAAATTAAGGACAATGTAGACACAAAAATGTGTCTATCAAATACCCCCAAACTTATTATTTGCTAGTCCTCGAGCAAAACTAATCTTGAAAATAAAATTCTAACTCACTAGGTGGCCTTAGTGACCGAGATATAGTCTCGGGAGGGTTTACCAGAGGTGTACCCACAAAAATTTTACTCCAGACCCTAGTTATTTACGCAGAACCTTGGAAGGCACTAAAGAATCTCCTTGGTTGGCATAAAATTATTGACTATAGGAGGAAGTACCCTGATACGAAATTCCAATTGTTGTACACGAGTTTGCACTCAAGAATACTAAAATTCATATATAAGTGACATAGCTCTACTCAGATAGTTTCTGGACATCATAACCGGAGTCAACCAATCACATGGATAGATTAAGAAGATGGATGTAGAGAAAAATGTAGATGGTTTTGATGTTGACTAAGGTGAACGGTGTTTCCCATATCTGTCTGAAGGCCATTGCCAAGATGAACCTATCCTAATGGACTGAGATACCGTTCTGACTAATATCAACACAACTGGCATATACAAAGGGACCAGTGGTCGATAATCCTAACTCTAGGTCAACACAACTGGCATATACAAGGGAACCAGCGGTCGACTTTATTGAATTTATTCTGGTTGGTCTAATGGTCTGGTCTCAATTTCTTTTTTTTTTCTTTTTTTGTTGGGTATCTCAATCACTCTATTTCACCCTAGCAATGGTAACAACTTGAATCGTGTGCCCCACCAAATCACTTATAAGAAAAGAAAAATAAAAACAGAAGGTGAAAAGGATTCAACGAGATATGGCGAAACTACCATGTTTTTTTTTTTTTCCTAACACCTGAGCTCTGTGCTTTTATGAATAGACTCTATAGATGTTACCATCTAATCAGATTGGTTCCTCAACTCCTACAACCAAGATGTTTCCATCCACTTAGATTGGTTAGTGCCAACATTAATAAGCATAAATTTCTAGGCTCTGGAGTTTATTTATTTATACTGCAACTAAAAAGTTTCTCCCATACACCCAAACTTAAATCTAACATTGTCCTCAATGTTCTAAAGATGAAATTAAAAGCATGAACAATGAGAAACTTTACCACTTGAATAAAAGAGTAAGGAAAGATATTACCATGTTGCATGAGCATGGGTTACCTCCCAAGAAGTGCTAAGTTTAAAGTCTTCAGCCAGACTAAGAAAGAACTAGTCACCTTGTAGAATCATATATCAGTAACCGAAATAACTGTGGGTCATCTGGATCAAAAAGTATTACCCAAAAGAAGAGAAAATTGCAACAGACCATGAAGATGTCGAACATACCCTTATTTAACTTTTTGTTTAAGACAACTATATCTAGTTGTGGCTCAGGTTCAGGCTCTATAAACGGGTCTAAATAAAATGTTTTCATGGGATGGACTTCCTCAAAAGAAGGATTCTTAAGATCAGGTTGTAGAATCTGGAAATACTCAATTAGGAACTTAGAAGCACATAACAATAACCTGAATAATTGGGGATCCCCTAAGTCAATCAGATTTGACTCACACAGTTGACCACAAAAAGAGTGGTGGTCTTACTTAAACAAATGTGTCGACCCTAATCTCCTAAAGTAATTAGGTTTAGTCTTAAAACTTAATATTTGACACATTTGAATTTCATAAGTTCCCACAATTGAAGAAAAATTTTTTGGTGGGAAAACAAAGTCAATCGAGGTATCGTAGCCTGGGCTAACCACATCAACCAGAGGATGGGTTTCTAACAACTGAACTTCTTTCTGGACATCATTAGGTTCATGAAAACGTGTATGAAGATAATCTTGTAAAATGGTTGAGGCATACATGTCAAGTCCCAAGTGAGGGACCTTTCTAAGAGTTAAAGCACATGGAGAATGATAATCACCCCCAAACTTAGAGTTTTCTGTGTCTCTAGAAAGACTAGTCACAACTTCCCTAATTTCTAGGTCATCAGATTCCTGAAAATGGTCAATTGATTCTTCTAAGTCAGGTTCATCCTCACTCATCTCTACGAGTTCATTTTATTTTTCTAAGTCTAATGTTTCTAAATCGCTAGACTCTAAAACAATATTCTCAGAATAAACTCGTTCCTCAAAACTATCATCGGCTTCGTGAAAACGAAATACTATATCGTCTAAAACGGGGGTATTTCTAGTCAAATCCTCATCCTTTTGAATAGGTGAATAATTATTAAAATTATTTGGATTTGAACCAGAAATATTACTGTCATTATAAAGCTCAATTGGAGTAACAAATTCCTGATCACTATGCCTACATATTTCAGATTCTTCATTAGCACTATCCTCATCATAATCATCATAATAGCATGAAAATGGTTGAACCTCATCTAAATAGGTAGTGTTACCAATTTTAACCTCGTCATCTTGATTATGTAAATAACTATCCCCATTTTCAAGGGTACTATTGGAAACACTATATTGGAAATTATGATTATTTTGAGCAGTTCTTTTCTGGGCCTCTAACAAAAGGTTCTGAGTCGACTCACATGACTTCCTGATTGAATCTAGGAAATAAAGTTCACTCGTTGTATTTATTTCGTCCATAACTAAGTTGTTCATTTCTGTTAACTTACGTGTCGACTCAGCTAACTTACGTGTTGACTCTAGTAGAGAGGAATTTTGCTCGTACGACCGGTTGGCGTGTGGATAGTAATTGGGCTCACCATGGTATGGACCATATCCTTCAAAAGTTTGATGTTCCCAACCACTATTCACACTATGGTCAAAGTAATGTCCATTTTGAAAATCAGTCGGATATTCGTTGTATTGGTTATTGTAATACCAGTTCGACATTCTATTTTTGCACGGGTTTGTGTTGTCAAATAAAACCCACTGACAGGGGATTCGTGGGTGGATAGAGTCTTACCTCCCGTACCAGACGGGCGATGAACCGTTGAAGTCGACTCAGGCCACCAACTCCTATGTCAGTGTACGAACTAGAGGGGCCGAGACAGTATCGTAACTGTCATCCTTCCCTGCAAACAATTTTATTTAAATTTTTTTAACCCTTCCTTAGGGTTTTAAAAATAATGTCCAAGCCCAAAAATAAAGTCCAGAAAGTGTCCAAAAATAAAAAGAAAAATTACAACAATGAAACCCCTATTTACAGTTTCTAAAAATAAAAAGAAATAAAATAACTATATACAAAATCTTCTTCTTCACTCATTTCGGATTCCTATTTTCTTTCCTTCTTTGGCGATGCTTTCCTTTTATAGCACTTTTTTGTTTCCTTGTAGCTTCGTTCCAAATCTGAAAAGAATCGAACAATACCAAAGGCGTAAAAGAGAACAAAAAAATAATAAAAATAAACCTAAAACAAATCTAAATACAAGTCCCCGTCGGCGGCGCCAAAAATTAATCGACTTTTAGATACTGATAAATAGAGTTGTCGTTCACTCGGACTTGATGAGATTGATTTTAAGAATTAATAAACTAAAATAAAAGAAAAATATATACAAAATATTGTCACGGGATGAAGAATTTACTGGGTCTCGGGATTATACTGTTTTTCATGTTCATGGGTTCATAAATTAATCCTAGGCAATTATAGCTCAAAACAAAACAAACAATAACTCTATTCTTTGCCAAAGTAGATTTCATAAAACATTAGTTGTAAGTTGTGAGCATGACGCATCAAAAGTAATTAAAACTAAGCATGCGACATCAAACAAAATAACAAATAATTAATAGAAATCATAAAACAATTAAATTCTATGCAAATAGTTATAAAAGAATTATTTTAATTACCACATGAATGAAAAACAGCCTCCTCCGTCGTCCCAGTGATAGGGTCTAGCTCATCATATTGGAAACACGCTCAAAGTGTGATTTCATTGCTCAAAAAGGTGCTTACAAGGATGAAATTGGAGAAAATAATTAAAGCAGCGAGTTTGCAACGCTTTTTGGACGTTACAGACTCGCTGTACAAAACAGGTGTTGCGAACTGAAGATAAACGATGCTAATAGACTGTTACAGAAGATAGAAATATAAGACGCTAAAAACGACTGTTCTTCACAGCATTATGTTCTTCATGTTCATCTTGTTGCAGCATCAGAAGAATTGCTCTGCAACTCTATTTTCTCGCTCTGGTTCTTCTCCCTAACTCCCCCTCCCCTCTATGACTCCTCAGGATCCTTTTTATACCCAGTAGCACCATCGAATCTCGTACTTAACTCAAGAATAATCCTCTTTTACTCCCCTGCCATTTACGTGAAATATTTCCTTCTTTTTTCTCTGCACGTATCTACTGGTGATTCCCATGCATCAAAAACTCTTCAAACACGTGCCATACACTTCCTAGAATAAGTAGAACTCTTGCAGGGAATAAATATCCACGTAACTTCCACAAAACAACTCGAGAAAATCCCAAGAATATTGCCTTCTCTGTTTTGAGTAATGACCGAAAATATGAAGATTTTGGTTCCTCTTTTAGCTCTCAAACACGTCAACTGTTTCCCATTCTTTCCAAACCTGATGGATGCAAATCCTGCGAGAATTATCTTCTCCCAATTGTCGGAAATACCACCAACCAATCCCGAGTATCTCTCTGCCCTGTTTAATGTTCGCACGCGTCTCTTTTAAGCAATCATACTCCAGCATATTTCCCACACCTTCAGAATCTGTCCGACGCGTTCTGGCCTCATCAAAACTTCCCAAAATAATCAAAAATCCCGAGAACGTTTCTTCACGTAACCATACTTCCCATGTTTATCTCTGATCCGATGTTTTAGCCAAATCTGACCAAATGTAACGACCATACCTTCCCTGTTTCGTTCATCCAAGTCATCTCAACAAAATTCAGCAGTTGAATCTCATTAAAAACCATCCGAATCTCGAACCCTAAAATCTGTTCAGCTGCAAAGATATTTCCCACCAAAAACTTGAATTTGAATTGTTGAAGATGACCTCCCCTTATCCGGGCTAGGGGTGTGAATATCAAATGGTTACCCCTTATTAACTGGGTGCCCCTTATCCAAACTGAGAGTCCGAATAACACGCGTCCTCCGGGTGCTTTAGACAACTTTTTGAGCCGATTTTTCCAAAAATGTTTATTGCCCAAAAATACCTACATAGACATAAAACACTATAATAAGTACAAAATCGAGTACCAACAATACAGAAAATTAAGGACAATGTAGACACAAAAATGTGCCTATCACCACTGGCATGCCACCATGCCACACGCAACACCTTGCTACACGTTTTCCTATGAAAACACTCGAGACATCTAACACATGTCACAAACTGGGGGATGCTCATAAAAGGTATTGGTTTGGCGGTTTACAGTGTGCGGCGTACACTACGCCCGTTACATGAAAGTGTCATAAGAATGAGTCGGTTAGTAAATACAAGGAATAATGGTGAAACGCTCCTTTCATTATGGAACATCCATTCCAGGCGTTACCCATTTATCACCTCCTTCCACTTTACTCAGCCGTTTCCATTTTCTACGAGACCAGAGTACGTTATGTTACGACTTGTATAAATAGGTCTTACCTATTTCCACCAAACAACAAGTTTTGGGTCAGGAGCATACAACACTCAGAAACCACTTGCTAGCTTTCCCATCTGTTAGCTTTCACTTTATGATACAAGTAAAACAACTACTCTTCCAGAATCAACTATTCTGGTCTCAACACTTTCTTCGCTTCCCTCCCTAAAACCAACCCTTCTCCTTAACTTTGTGACCGAAGCAAGTCTAGAACGGCCATTTCTTGGTTTAGGCCGAATTTGTACAGATTGATCTCTCGAATCTAAAGTACTCCCTTGCAGTACATTTGTTGATGGTGGGTTTTCATTTGAGGTTAAAATTTTAAAAACCGGAAAAAATTATGCGCTGACATCTTGTAAAAGATAAAGCCATTAATAAGTGTTGGATACTCCCTCACTTAATTCACCAAGAATGGAGCATGTGGCAACAATCCCATTCTGTGAATACATGAAATTCCTCCAGGTTGGAGCATGTGGCAACAATCCCTTCCCGTGAATTTCATATCAGCCTTGTATTTCAAAGTACTCATTATCGAGTGTGGCATGACGGTCGAGTGTTACTCTTACGAGTAACACGAACCTCCAAGCACTATAATTAAACCATGTACGAAATACCCGTATGGCTGACTCTCGGTGTGTTATACTAGCCCGATTGAGCCCCTCTCGGTGTGTTATACTAGCCCGATTGAGCATCCGGACTGACCGTATCAGTCCGGATATGATTTGATCGCAGTCATCCAACTCCATAAGCATGATTGGATGACCCCAGATCAATTCCATCACCCCCAAGCAGGTATGGAATACCCACGACCTACCCCGCATGGTCGGTCATTGGCCTAGCTTGCCAAGAAACCGTCCATACCAAGCATTATGGACGGAAAACCCTAAATTAGGGTTTGCGGCATATTACATGTGTTGCAAAGCAGTCTCAACCGTCCATCTTCGCAGGTATAGATGGAGGGTGTAGATGTAGATTCAAAGGGCCCAGAGCACGTCAACACGATCACCGTGGGCCCGCCTACACACTTGAGTAATCGGTCAAAACCAACCATACTTGGTTGCAACAAATTCGTACGCCCAAAGAGAGCATGGTCACACGGCTATGAAAGCCAAAATTAGGGTTTCAAGCCATCACGAGCGTCCATCTTCTCCGGCACGAATGGAGGGCCACAGATTAGATTAAGCAGGTCTGGTCATACCAGCATGACCACCGTGGGCCCGCCTATCCCCTCACTTGATCGGCCAAGGAATATCATGCCTGGCCATTCCAAAACGCACGTCCAAACTTGCGTGGTCACACCTCCCAAACCGCAAACTAATCTCGACCGCTCAACTTCGCCGGACGATTTGAGTGGTTCAGATCACGTTTTCATGGGATAATCAGGTGTAGGCGTAAACACCAGCCTACCACCTTCACGCCAGGCCAACCGACCAAGTCCGACCAAGATTGGTCGTCTTGGAACGCGCGCCTGAAGAGGGTGTGACGAGCGGCCCTTGCGGCATTGGTTTTCTATCGCAAATTGATCCCGACCACTCGATTTCACCGGACGAATTGAGTGACCCAGATCATAATTTCGTGAGGGAATGGAGTACAGGCGCCTACACCGTTATGCCGTCTACACGCATGTATGGTCGGCCTGGCCAAAATTGTATCCCATGCTTGGTTTCGACCAAGCTGAAGAGTGATGCCTGCACACCTCTTCAAAACCCTAATTTCATTAACGGTCGCAGATGAGTGTCTCAAAGATCATCTTATCCGTCCAACTTCACCGACTTGGTTATACAACCACGGTCGAGAGTTAATTGGTCGTGAGGCGTCATTACCCATCACTTTACCACACCATGATGCAAAGACTGCATAAAATACACACGGTACTTCACAAGTATCGACTTCCCGAATAACGCAGATTATTCAATTCAAAGATTACATGCTATCTTTCTTTCGTGGATCCACGATCCACACATTCCAGACATCAATCATGTCACAAACTGGGGGATACATACTGGGGTATTAGTCTGGCGGTTTACAGCGTGCAACGTGCAACGCGCCATCACAAGAACGTGTCAGGAGGTCATGGACGGTTAGAGATGAACAGGAGAAGTGGGCAAGACTGGTCGTGTGGCACCGACGCACAACTCCACTACTCCATCACTCCACTTCCTCCACTTCCCACGAGAGACGTGAATAAGGCTCAATGACTTGTATAAATAGGTTCTCCGCCCTATTTCAAACAACAACACAAGTCCAGACGAGACAGAAAACCAAGTGTTAATACAAAACGTATTCCAACACCCAGAGCTTGCTTGCATCAATCACAAGCCTGCTCACCTTTCTGTTACAAGTCATAAGCAAGCCAAAACCTTCACAATCTCAACACCTTCTTCGCTTCCCTCCCTAAGATCAACCCCATCTCCTTCACTTTGTGACCGAAACAAGTCAGGAACGGCCATTTCTTGGTTTAGGCCGGACTTGCTGCATTGATCTCTCGAATGTACAAGCACTCACCATGTGATGCATTTGTTTAAGGTTTAAATTCATTCCTCATCCACACCCCAAATTACCAAATTCTCAGGAGTAGTTTTCACCCATAAACAATTGGCGACCACGGTGGGAGGTTGATCTCTCGGTTGTAAAGTCAATCTCTTCAATACCGTTCAATCAATTCTGAGATGGTTGGTCTTAGGACCGCTTCGACAGTCTCAAATCCTGATGGCTTCTCCAACGGAGATACCCCCCCTCCTAACGGTGTATCCGACGGCACAATCAGAAGACTTCCAACATTAAGCGAACTAGCATGGGTACAGGAGATTCACACGAAGAACATGGAGCTAATCAAAGAAGCGGTAAACGGCATACTTGATCTCCTCATCAAGATGACGTCAGAAATGAGCATTCAGGAGATTTCTACATTGGGGACTAATTCCCCTCAGATCAACAGTTTTACTACGAACCAGAGACCAGTGGATCAGGAAGCGGCATCTCTAGTAGAAAGCTTGTGTGAACTCTTGCACCTCTCGAGGAATCAACGGGCAGAGACGTTTGCTGCAATTAATAAAATGGCTCTAGATGCACACCTGACTCCTTCTCGTCCAGAAGTCCTAGCTGCGTCGGAAATATCTGTAAACAATGTCACATTTACGGAATACGACATGATGGCAGAGGAGGGTCACAACCGGGCCCTACATGTTACCGCACACATCAAGGGTTCGGAGTTCGGGAAGGGCCCTCGTCGACACAGAGCATCTTCGAACGTAATTACTCTCAAGACTCTCAAGACAGCCAAGGTTAGCCTATGCGAGATTGTACGACAGCCCACCACGATGACGGACTTCGAAGGAAATCAAACTTGCACATACGGGTATGTCAATCTGAACTTATCAGTAGGACCCGTTCAATCAAGGGCAAAGTTTGAGGTCATAGAAAAAGAGCCGGACTACCATATGATACTGGGGAGACCATGGCTTCACGACAACAAGGTCATTCCCTCGACGTATCACCAGTGCCTGAAGACGATGCTAAACGAGAAAGTCATCCGCATTCCCGCATCATTGTCTCCGTATGCACCAATATGCGGAGTGGAGCTGTTCGAGCCAAAAGGTACCACACAGGGAGGATCAGACAAAGTCATGTGCACCCCACTACCCACGTGGGCTTCAATCAAGGAAGGAGACCGACTTACACCACCGGGAGGCCAAACACTACAAAGACACGTTACGTAACGAGGCGTCCATCTCTATCCGGTGAGACTCCAACTCATGCTCACACCAAAAGGGGACGCACTTTCGAGGTGAAACGTGATCGAAGGGGAGAACAATATACCGCGCGCCATTTGTTAGAAATTAGCGGAGAGAGACTGGAACCCGGCCTCTCCGCCCAATTGAATGCCGCAAGAATGATGAAACACAAGATGAGGTACCGGGACGCCCGCAACAACTACAAGATGGAACCAATTCCACAACCGACGAGCTCGAGACTCGTTGACATCGGGAATGAAGAATCTCCCGTGCCGGTCTCTATCGGTTCGACTCTATCCACAAACGAACGTACGAGTCTTGTTCAACTACTCAAGGAGTACCAAGATGTGTTCCTGGACATACGAGGAAATGCCTGGTGCGGATGAAAAATTGGTCACCCATCACTTACATGTCATACCCGGATCCAAGCCAATCAAGCAATCTCCGAGGCAATTCGGACATGAAGTAGAGGAACAAATCAAGAACGAAATTCGAAAGTCGCTAGCTGCTGGCTTCATCGAGCCTATTCATCATCCAACCTGGTTAGCCAATGTGGTCCCGGTAAAGAAGAAAAACGGACAGATCCGGTCTTTGCGTAGATTTCAGAGACTTGAACAAGTGCTGCCCCAAGGACGACTTTCCTCTACCTAACATCGACATGTTAGTAGACGCCACCAGCGGACACGGCATGTTCTCCTTCATGGATGGTTACAGCGGATACAATCAGATAAGGATGTATGAGCACGATGCGAGTAAGACAGCTTTCCGAACCCCTCTTGGAAATTTTTACTATACTGTTATGCCATTCGGTTTAAAGAACGCCGGCGCAACGTACCAACGTGCTATGACGGAAATATTCCACGACATGATGCATAAACAAGTAGAAGACTATGTAGATGATATCGTGGTCAAGTCAAGGGCTCGAGCAGATCACACCAACGTCTTACGGCAAGTATTTGAGAGGTGTCGGGAATACAAGTTAAAGATGAATCCTTTGAAATACGCTTTCGGTGTCTCCTCAGGTAAATTTCTAGGATTCCAAGTGACTGCAGAAGGAATAAAGGTAGACCCGTCCAAGACTCAGGCTATCCTCACAATGCCGCCTCCCCGAACTGTGAAGGAGCTCCAGAGTTTCATGGGCAAGGTGAACTACATTCGAAGTTTTATACCTGGTTTAGCCCAACTTACCGCCTCGTTCACCCCCTTATTGAAGAAAGGAGCCGGCTTCGTTTGGACCGCAACTTTCAAAGAAGCTTTTCGAAAGATCCAACGAATACTATCATATCCAGCCATCATGAAGTCTCATGTACAAGGAAGTCTTTGTGTCTTTACACTGCCTTGGTGACACCTGCATGGGGGCTCTACTCGCTCGGGGAAGACAACGAGGGAATTGAACGTCCCATATACTATTTCAGCCGAATATTGAGGGACGCCGAACTCGAGATACCCCAGAGCGAGTAAAAGGCATGTTTAGCTTTGATCCATTCCATTCAGAAGTTTAGGCATTACCTACTTGTCTAATAGGGTGATACTCGTGTCTAAATCCGATCTGCAAAGTTTTTACTTCAAAAAGGTCTGTCCCGAGGAAGGACAGGAAAATGGCTTCTCCAAATGGCAGAGCTGGACATAACGTGCGCGTCACCTAGAGCTATCAAGGGTCGCGATTTGCAGACTTATCGGCAGCATTTCTGGAGAAGGCACTCTGAGAACTACATGAAGACCTCCCGGAGAATTTCCAGACGTTTCTGCTTTGGAGGAAGAAGTATGGCTCCTGTATTTTGATGGCTCAGCTACCCCTAGCAGTAATACTGGAGGAGCGGGCGTGGTGTTAGTCTCTCCAACCGGAGAAGTATTTTCACATTCTTTCAAGTTAGACTTTGAATGCACCAACAACTCAGTGAGAATATGAAGCTTTCCTCATAGGGCTTTCAATAGCTAAACAAGCAGGAGTCACGCGTCTGGAGATAAGAGGTGACTCCAAACTACTGGTAAACCAGATGAATGGAGTATACGCATTGAAGGAAGTAACACTAGCTCCATACCGGTCAGAAGCACAAAAGTTATTAAATTATTTTGCCGATGCAACCATAATCCATGTTAGTCGCAGCAACAATAAACATGCCGATTGTCTGGAAACATTGGCTTCCAAACTAAAGTTCGAATGAGCAGAAGAAACCCTGACAGTGAAGAGGAGAACCATAGAGTCGACATGGCTGTCACAATACAAAGACACCAGGACTGATGATTGGCGAACTCCGATCATTCAGGAGCTCAACAACCCACTCTCCCAAGGAAAGGTCGGTCTCAAAACTCTGCAAAACTTCTTCATGCTTCATGGTATGTTGTACTATCGAAACCCGGATGGTTCTCTGTCGAGATGTCTTGGAGATGACGAAGCACAGCTACAACTGAGTCGTGTTCACAATGAAATTTGTGGGCAATCATTGGTGGTAACGCTTTACCGATGACTCCAGCGTCTGGGTTAATACTGGCCGGAGATGGAGACTCAATCCAGACTACTTCAGAAGTCCTGCTCAAATTGCCAAGCACCGCCACACCAATCGGAGGTTTTTAGTGTGAACGACACTGGGGACTGGAGAGAGCCATACATCAACTATCTTCGTGATGGAGCAACTTTCGCCGATCAAAGGGATGCCATCAAGATAAAGCAAAAGGCCAAGCGATTCGTATACCACGAAGGGATCCTGTACCGCAAGATTTTTGGAGGTAATCTATTAAGATGTCTGGCTGGGTTAGAAATTCCAATCATTTTGAAGGAAACACACGAAGGGGAACATCAAGGAAAGAGGAAACTGTTCCTCCAGATACACGAGAAATATTACTGGCCGACCATGGAGGATGACGCGGCCGCTTTTGTTCAAAGCTGCCACAATTGTCAAATTCATGGAGACCTTTTTCACACACCTTCCACCCCCTTGCACTCGATAAGCAGTCCGTGGCCATTCTACAGCTGAGGACTAGACATCATCGGGAAAATCAACCCGCCCTCATCGAAGCAACACGAGTACGTCATAACTGCAACGGAATACTTCACCAAATGGGTAGAAGCCATCCCACTGCGAGGAACTACAGGAGCAACCATTGCGGCTTTCATTAAAGAACACATCATTTGTCGTTTCGGTATACCAAAGCATATTATCACCGATAACGGCACTCCCTTCGCCAATAAACAGGTACGAGAGTTACTTGAGAGGTATGGCATTAAACAGGTTTTCTCCACCATCTACTATCCTCGGGGAATGGACAGTGAAAGTACCAACAAGACGCCGATCCGGATCATCGATCAAACTGTACATGACAATCCTAGAGAATGGCATGACCGATTACCAATGGCGTTGTGGGCATACCGTACGTCACCTAGAAGCTCCATTGGGGTCTTCCCATATTCACTTGTTTACGGAGCAGACGCAATTCTCCCAGCAGAAATCAAAATCCCATCAGCCAGGATTACAGCGATGACCGGGATCCATTGGGACGAGGATGAAGCCTCTAACTCTCGAATAGCGGAGTTAGACACTTTGGATTCCAGGAGAAACAAAGCGGAATAACGTACTCAGATATACAGGAACAAAATTTCCAGGGCATATAACAAGACTGTGAGACCACGTATTTTCAAAGTGGGAGATTTGGTCCTAAAAACGGCCAAGCATATCCAGCAAGACATGTCTGCACTGAAATTCTCACCAAAATGGGAAGGTCCCTACACGGTCACCAAGGCCTACAATACGAGTTACTACAAGATCATTAAGGTGGACGGAGGCGAGGATGGAAGCAGATCATCAATGGAAAGTGGCTCAAGGCATATCATGCCTGACCACTATCCGCTGTGTCAACAATACGGGCATTTATTTTCATTACATGTTTGAATCCTCAATTATATTCAGAGATGTGTCAATGAAAAAACCTGTTTCACCAATCAAAAACCAATGCAGTTTATTTCGCAAAGACGTTCAAAAACTCTTGACATAAACATCATTAACAACAAAGGAATGAAGTTTAGAAGAGGCCGTCTAGAAGATTATAGTTCCTTAAGAGCATCATCTCCAGTCTAGCGTGATATCTTTCTGTTCTTTTCTTCAAGTCCTGCACAGCCTGCTCTACCTTCTCCGATTCTGCAGCCAGAGCCTTCTCCTCTTCCAAAATAACCTTCGCGGCAGGAACAACATTTACAAGGATACCAGCTCGATCAACCTTGATGATATCAAGACGCTGCCGCAACCAGCCCACGTTGAACTCCATGGATTCACAGGTAGATACCATATTCTCCCACTTTTCGAGGCTTGATTCAAAGAACGTTGCGGATAGAAATACTCTCCATCTCAACAATCATGGGAAGAAGGCAGTTTATCGCGGTGACCAAAGCAGAGGAACAGTGTCGGACCACGTTTCTGGTTGCGATATGGCCGTACTTCCTCCATAACTTTGTGTACAAAGGCACAAACTCCTTCCGCACCAGGAATCTACCGACATCTCGGTAGCTGGAGGATAAACATTTCACGCAAACATCGAATGAAAGACCTGCATTTGGATATTCATAAGATGAGATACCCAAGTCGGCGTCTTCAAGGTTCACAGGGGTGAATGTGTTTGAATTTGAAGGAAGAGGACTGGTTAAGTCATCATCATCGATAACCGTGACACATGTTCCGGTAGGGTATCTCTGCAAGAATGAAGGGATTATTTACTTGATCATTACGACGAACAAGCAATGGTTCAGAAAAGGAAAAAGAGACAAACCGGTATGATCTTCTTGACTCGGAGAACACGAGCAGGGGATTGATCATGAAGCTCAGACGCAGGTCGTGCACGTTTAACGGAAGATCCTGGATGGTATGAAGAAGACGATCCACTGTTGTTCGACATGATGAGGAAACGGAGTTTACGTGGGAAAGCCCTATTGAAAAATCGCAAAAATGGTTCAAAACCTCTACACACTGCATATATCTTTGAGAAAACCCTAAAACGATTACGGCGCCCGATATGCGAGGATTCAACACCGACCAAGTCAGGCTTTCTTTTGAACCCTAATCAAGAATCAGAAGAGCATTTGGATACGAGCAATTCAACCGGCGGTGTGCAAGCACCCACGCCCAGGATCAGTAAAGAAAAGAAGAATCCTATTCCGACTCAAACACCAAAGGGAGAAAGCCGGTTCATCAAAGGCCTGTGGTCACGCACGTATGGAGGATTGCCCACGGCTTTAATCCCTCCCGAGTAGACTTCTTTTATTTTGTCTCCTTACGTTTGTATATGCCACCATCTCATGCCTACCACACAATAGTGTAACCATTATGTGCTAGGCAGGGGACTTAATGTTGATGGTGGGTTTTCATTTGAGGTTAAAATTGTAAAACGGAAAAAATTATGCGCCGACATCTTGTAAAAGATAAAGCCATTAATAAGTGTTGGATACTCCCTCACTTAATTCACCAAGAATGGAGCATGTGGCAACAATCCCATTCTCGTGAATACATGAAATTCCTCCAGGTTGGAGCATGTGGCAACAATCCCTTCTGTGAATTTCATATCAGCCTTGTATTTCCAGTACTCATTATCAGTGTGGCATGACGACCGAGTGTTATCCTTACGAGTAACACGAACCTCCAAGCACTATAATGAAACCATGTACGAAATACATGCACAGGTGACTCTCGGTGTGTTATACTAGCCCGATTGAGCCCCTCTCGGTGTGTTATAGTAGCCGATTGAGCATCCTGACTGACCGTCCGGATATGATCTCGATCGCAGTCATCCAACTCCATAAGCATGATTGGATGACCCCGAGATCAATTCCATCACCCCAAGCAGGTATGGAATACCCACGACCGACCCCGCATGGTCGGTCATTGGCCTAGCTTGCCAAGAAACCGTCCATACCAAGCATTATGGACGGAAAACCCTAAATTAGGGTTTGCGGCATATTACATGTGTTGCAAAGCAGTCTCAACCGTCCATCTTCGCAGGTATAGATGGAGGGTGTAGATGTAAATTCAAAGGGCCCAGAGCACGTCAACACGATCACCGTGGGCCCGCCTACACACTTGACCAATTGGTCAAAACCAACCATACTTGGTTGCAACAAATTCGTACGCCCAAAGAGAGCATGGCCACACGGCTATGAAAGCCAAAATTAGGGTTTCAAGCCATCACGAGCGTCCATCTTCTCCGGCACGAATGGAGGGTCACAGATTAGATTAGCGGTCCGGTCATACCAAAGATGACCACCGTGGCCCCGCCTATCCCCTCACTTGATCGGCCAAGGCATATCATGCCTGGCCATTCCAAAACGCACGTCCAAACTTGCGTGGTCACACCTCCCAAACCGCAAATTAATCTCGACCGCTCAACTTCGCCGGACGATTTGAGTGGTTCAGATCACGTTTTCATGGGATAATCAGGTGTAGGCGTAAACACCAGCCTACCACCTTCACGCAAGGCCAACCGACCAAGTCCGACCAAGATTGGTCGTCTTGGAACGCGCGCCTGAAGAGGGTGTGACGAGCGGCCCTTGCGGCATTGGTTTTCTATCGCAAATTGAGCCCGACCACTCGATTTCACCGGACGAATTGAGTGACCCAGATCATACTTTCGTGAGGGAATTGAGTACAGGCGCCTACACCGTCATGCCGTCTACACGCATGTATAGTCGGCCTGGCCAAAATTGTATCCCATGCTTGGTTTCGACCAAGCTGAAGAGTGATGCCTGCACACCTCTTCAAAACCCTAATTTCATTAACGGTCGCAGATGAGTTTCTCAAAGATCATCTTATCCGTCCAACTTCACCAGCTTGGTTATACAACCACGGTCAGGAGTTAATTGGTCGGTGAGGCGTCATTACCCATCACTTTACCACACCATGATGATGCAGACTCGCATAAAAAAACACACGGTACTTCACAAGTATCGACTTCCGAATAACGCAGTTATTCAATTCAAAGATTACATGCTATCTTTCTTTCGTGGATCCACGATCCACACATTCCGGACATCAATCATGTCACAAATCGGGGGATACATACTGGGGTATTGGTCTGGCGGTTTACAGCGTGCAGCGTGCAACGCGCCATCACAAGAACGTGTCAGGAGGTCATGGACGGTTAGAGATGAACAAGAGAAGTGGGCAAGACTGGTCGTGTGGCACCGACGCACAACTCCACTACTCTATCACTCCACTTCCTCCACTTCCCACGAGAGACGTGAATAAGGCTCAATGACTTGTATAAATAGGTTCTCCGCCCTATTTCAAACAACAACACAAGTCCAGACGAGACAGAAAACCAAGTGTTAATACAAAACGTATTCCAACACCCAGAGCTTGCTTGCATCAATCACAAGCCCGCTCACCTTTCACATTACAAGTCATAAGCAAGCCAACACCTTCACAATCTCAACACCTTCTTCGCTTCCCTCCCTAAGATCAACCCCATCTCCTTCACTTTGTGACCGAAACAAGTCCGGAACGACCATTTCTTGGTTTAGGACGGACTTGCACTGCATTGATCTCTCGAATCTACAAGCACTCACCGCGCAGTGCATTTGTTTAAGGTTTAAATTCATTCCTCATCCACACCCCAAATTACCAAATTCTGCAGGAGTAGTTTTCACCCATAAACAACATTGTTTAGGGTTTAGACTCAGTTTCTCACCCACTCACGCGAAATTACCGAAATCAGCAGAAACCGTTTTCACCCTCAAACAATTGGCGACCGCAGCGGGAGGATTGATCTTTCGGTCACACTGTCAATTTTCAACTCTCGATCTCATTGTTTGACTTAGATCTCAGAACGGTAGAAACGAATGATCCGATTAGAGATCAACGACCTAGTTACCAGTCGTAACAGTTATCAGGTGTAATACAACAAGAGCTGACTGGGGACTCCCAAGGTGGAAAAGGCAAAAAATCCGCTCAGGATCGGCGACCCAGTCATCAATAATCACGCAACGAGGAACAACTGGGGACTTCTCAAGGCAATTCGAAGCCGCCCATAAAACACGGACTTGCGTTTTGGGATCCGATTTATTGAAGCGGGTGATAAAAAAAAAGTCCGGTCAGGATACATAACCGATTACTATAGGTTTCCACGTTGAAACCAAACACCATGTTATTCCCAAGTTTCATCTCATACTTTCCCGTCATGCAACATTCACGATTTCATGATTTTCATAGATGATTTTCTACCTACACTTGCAACTCAGACTTTAACATATCAAAAGACTATTATCCCAAAATAATCCAAAAACTCTTATAAAAAAGCGATCATCTATCAATCCAAAAAAAAAAAACTAAGGAAAGGAGTTTCAGAAAAGTAACACGCTCAAGGAAAATCGCTCAACAACGGCTCGTTCTTCTTGGAAAAAACGTTCTTCATACTTTGAAGGGCCGCCTGCTTCAGTTTCAACTCCTGAGATAACTTCTCCAGCTCCTGGGACAACTTATCGACTTCTGCCTCCTGACGATTAATCGAATCCGCAGAAGGACCATCAACCGTTTCAGCCTGCAGTCATTGGATCTCAGAAGCCCTTGCAGAACCAGGAGACATTAAAATCAAAGTCTACGCACATATCCCAGTGAAACTTCCAGTTTGAGATCACATCTCCGGAAACAGTGTGACCAGTCACGTTGCACAGATGATGAATTGAAGATAAAGCTTCTTCCACACGCTTGACCAACTCAAATCGGCTAGTGAGCTTTTTGGTTGTGGCAATATGTCCGTATTTTTCCCATATCCTGGTATACAACTCTGCACGCTTAGCTGGTACACTGAAGCCTCCAATCAACATGTGGTCTTCATGGAGAGTCAAATATAGAGAAGTAAAAATGGCTCCCGCAACTGAATCCGTGACTGGCGGATTCCCGGCTACGATTGCGCCAACAGTCGCCGGAATACTTTCCAACATCTGGGTCGTAGTGTTATCAACCTCCATTTCCAAACCACCAGCAGGCGCGGTTTTCACGGTTGGATCTTCATCGTGACGGGTCCCCACCTCAAGGCCATCTTCGGAAACGATTCCTTCCTGCGACATTACGTTTTAGTTTTGTTTCAAAAAACAAAAAGAAGAAGGAGGAGAAGAACGCGTAAACTTACCGACTCATTTGCGGGCTCGCCGGAGGAAGACTCAGCGTTACTTTCAGAAGCGTTTTCATCATCTTCATTAATGGCTCAGTCACCAAACGGCTCAGTTACCAGTTATCACACGACAAGGAGTGACTGGGAAGTTCTCGCAGTCAGCACGGCGTCGCCCGTAAAACTATGGCGGACATGCCTATGGCTAGGGTTTGCACCAACAACAGAAGAGCAAACAGAAAGAAAAAACACGGAGATACGTACCTGGAATATGTTCACCTGCTTTATTGCTACCACTCTGCCGCTAGCACCAAGATATGGAAATAAAGCCAATAATACGAGCGCTAACAGCTTGCGTCCTTCTAGCGCCGACATCTTGCATCTCTTCCAGTGCTAACAGCTTACATATTTCCAACGCCAGCAGCTTGCACCTTTCCAGCACAACTTCTCCGCCCATAGACGATTGCACCGACAGCTCCGCGTCCCAAGCTGAGCGACCGACGTTGACGGCTCACCAAGCCAAGATGGCGCACGCCGAGCCAATGCTAGCGGCTCCACTTCAAAAACCAACACCAGCGGCTCCATGTCAAACCGACGCCAACAGCTCGCGTCCTAGCTAACAGCGCCATGAGCCATTCCTTAGCCACCCGGGGCAGCGCCATCCCCCTTTTCCATAGCCAGCCAGAGCACCATCTCATGGACCAAGTTGCAGTGCCACCGCTACCGATCAGTAGCCAAAGTTGCAGCGCTGCCGCCAACACTTAATGGCCAAAAATTTTTTATGCCAAGCCGCGAATGCAAGGATCGCAGATTCTTCATGCCTCCTAATAAAGTGACGTTAATACGCCACTTGTCAACACCAGCGACGCAGAAAATGTTCCTTCAGGTGTTACACCTCCAGTCACCAGAGCCAGGGCCGTTGCTTCCCCAACGTTTCTTCAAACGTGACATCTCCAACCGTCACCAGAAGCCGCTCCGCTTCAATATTCTCTCGGGAAGCCGCTCCGTTTCCAGAGCCAGAAGACGCTCCGCTTCATCATTCTCTCAATAAGTTGCTCCAGGATCCGAAGCCGAAGCTTCAGCGTTTCCCTCCATAAGCTTCAACATCCTCTCCAAGAGCCGAATCCGCTTCAACGCCACTTCTTCCTGCCAAAGATCGTGTCTAGCCACCACACTCCTCCATGTCAAAGATCGTGATCACAGCCAGCCACGGATCGCAGTTGTGGACACTTTTTGATCCATCTCGCTAAACCTCGTAGCCGTGGGCAGTTTACTCTCTTATGCATACAGCCAATCCCTTTGCTTCCATGGACGCCCGTGCAATTCTAGCCGACCTATTTTGTTGCTACGACAATGTAGTCTCTACGATCACAGCTGCTTCCAAGAACCGCTGCTCATTTGTTGATACCAGCCAGAGCTTGACCATAACAACAACTGCTAAATGGGTAATCCGTACTCCTCCATATTTCAGTTTCACATAGAAGAAGTAATAGAGTCACCAGTACGGATGCGAGATGGTAATATCTTTATCATGGTCAACCCGACGACCATACCAGATATAAACATGTAAACTACACATGGGGACTATCAGCATGGGACGCTTTCACTCCCCTCAACCTGGTTATTTCTGATTTCAACATCATCACTGCCGAAGTTTTACGAGCCGCAGGAATTTCTCAACATGAAGCCGTACATGTGCATCGAAGACTCCAAAGGCACGCCACAAAGATGCATTCACATATTCGGCCATGACATCAGATCTAATAGAAATATAACCAGGGACTGCTCACCGCATCCCATTCCACACGGTAGTCCATGATTCAGAAGCTGGTTCGAAGGATATCTCTTGGAACAAAGTCCTTGAAGACTTGATAGCAGCACATCGGCAACAGAATGTCTCCCAACTCATTAATTTCATCATGTGGCTTTGGAAGATTTATACCATACAATCATCCATAACATATCATCATCGCGATTAGAAGGTACAGACACTGAACAACCTAAAGTCAAGGATGGACCGACAACGCAACTACAATCTCCAAGATTAGCCCTGACATAATCGTTACCAGCATATATTTCATCCATCCATCCCAAGAATGCAATGGAGTTTGGTAAATTTTGGAATCCACTGGATAGACACTGCAAACGAAAGCACGGATCCGGAGCAAATGAGAAGCGTAAGAGGGTCGATACCTCTTTTCATGCGGGCGGAGTTTCTAGAGTTTGAACAGAATAAAGGTTCCTTCTCGCTCCATGAACGGGAATAGATGACTGGGCGCGACTATGCCAACTCGGGCCCGCAACATCCCTCCTGATTTCCTCCTGAGTTTTACTGTCGGGCTGTTTTCGCCTCCTAAACGAACACAAAACCTAAATATTCCCGGGAGATAGGAAATTCTTTTCCGATCGTAATGGAGGGGAGATAGGAAATTCTTTTCCGATCGAATGGAGGGGCGGACCGTCAAAATCCGAGTTCGTAAGAAGAGATTGAATGAGAATTCTACAACGATTCTAGTATTTCTAGAAGAAGAAAGTAAGGCGTTAATTAGGGTTTCGACATACCAAACCCTAATTTAGACAAAGTTTCCATCATTCCATGGAAGAATCATGAATTGAGGATGGAAAATATAAGGTTACAAAATAGGAGATCCGTGAGATCAAGTTCTAGATCGAACAGAGAAGAGAGAAGAAGAGTCTTACCAACGGAGAATACCGAGGAAACACAAGATCGTCATCCTTCCACAAAATGGTAAAAATAGGGAAAATCAAGAAGAAAGTTGCCATCATCCCCGAGAAATCGAGGAACAAGCCAATCGTCATCATTCCACGGAACTGAAGCAAGTTGCCATCATTCCACAGAGAAGAAAATAACGAGCAAGAAGGCAAAATAGCACTCAAGCCGAGGCAAATGCTTAAGAGCCCGTGCCAAGTTTATGATAGCGTCTCCTTTCCAAGCCGACCAATAGGAGAAGCACTAAAGTGGTTTGAAAGTCTACCAAGGAAATTTCCTTTCCAAGCCGACCATGTATTCGGAGTTGAAACGCCGATGCCTCCATTCCAAGCCGCGCAATGCAAGATGGGAACAGATTAGGATGCTCCACCGAATGCTAGCGTTGAAAAGATGGGAAGCTATACTTGTGATGGAAAATGTACCAAAGACCTTGGAATGTTGGAATGGAACCACCGGTGAGATAGAAGTCATGAGTTTTGTTCTTACCATCGCTTCCATGGGCTCCCATTCCAAGGTAACACATGACCAAACCAAGCTGACATGAAAAAATGAAAGCCTATCCGATTCCCAACATCTCAACCAACAACCGCATCTACTATTTCACGATTACTTCCATCCAAGGAGATAGACTCCGTCTGATATATCTCCAATTCGTTTCCGGTTTAATCTTTTGGGGGACGGCGAGAGCATACCTTTAATTCTTCATTCTTCTTCGAAGGAATGGAGACTATTGCACTTCGCGGTCATAACCTCGGAGATCATCCTTGACTTACTAATTTCTTGAACCAAAGACCAGACCTTATCAGACCAAGGTGCTTACTTAAAATCTCAGACGTTGGATTTGATAGATCAGTTGGATTCCTCTTGGCATCATTCACGAGACCCGAAAGAACCTTAAAGGCTACATCTATACCCTCCAAATTTTCCGCCCAGAGGAATTTTCAAAAAAGATGAATCACGAAAGAACCTCATGAGGAGAGGATTCTACATTGATAGCAGAGGGTGGTATAACATCGTTGGTAGGGGACGTAAGGAACTTGATCTATGAGGAGTAGGCATAGAAATATTGTCATTGGTAGTAGTACGGAGGAAGGCACAGTTATCTTGCTAAGATTTTGCAAATATTTAAGATGTGAATGAAGGAAATGGAACCTAAGGCTTTTTTTAGTTTTACAAAGACAAATTTAAAAAGCAGAGAGGCAACAATGTATTGTTGATAAAAAATAAATGTTTCTTGAATATCATTCTTTTTGAAGTCATAGATTTTACTCTAAGTGGGAAGGGGGTTCTTGCCCAAGCCCAAAGAAAGAAGAGGGTCCTTCACGATAAATCATGGTTCTTCAACAATGGCAGAAAAAGAACTACAAAGTTAATCATACCAATGTGATTTCAAAGAAGGTTAATCTCAAATCCGATCAACAACAAAAAAGTATGCCAAATCGGACGTCATCGGGTAGAGAATAGCAGAAGAACACTTGCGGATCGATGAAGAAGATGAAAGAGGAAAGGAAAATTCCACGGGGGTGCTCCTATAAATAGATGAGAAAAACATTATGACCGGATAACGTTAAATGCAATTTAAAAGAGGTAAATATAGACACGTGTAAACTATCACTACCCAAATCCAAGGAATGACGAAAAGAATTCAAATATACAAGATATTTCCTAATAAGCGAGAAGAGATTGCGAACTCGATTATTCTCTCACGTAACATATGAGGCAAGAAATGACACTTGAATATAGGAGCTTGGCAGACTTCGCAAAGAATAGAGGCAAGTACGTACTTTTCCAGCTTCATTCCTCATCAACAAAAACCAAAGATCATTACAACAACAGATTTTTCCTTCAAGATCGCTCTTCAAGCAATATTCAAGGAAAAAGAGGCAAGATGAGGATCATATATCGCAATGCATAGGTCTCATGGATCTTTCAGAAACTAAAATGAACGACGCAATGAGAAACGACACACAAAACAACCGAAAGACATGGAACTCGGCGAGGGTTAAGAAGTGTCGCGAGATTGAATTTCCTTTCCGAGACATTCGAAAAATAAAGGATAGCTTAGCTGTCATCCACTATGTATTACCCTATATAAAGGGTCGAGTGAGTCATTGTAGGGGGGCTCATTAGAGAGAGAAAGTTTAAGAGTGTTTTATTTTGTAATTCTACTTCTCTTGTGTAGAACTCATGAAATTAATCAATAAACATTCTCAATTATGCAACTTTCAATGGACTAATTAATCGAAATATAGTGAGGGGTGTAGTGTGGGAAAACCTGCTACTACATTAGGGTTTCGACATACCAAACCCTAATTTAGACAAAGTTTCCATCATTCCCAAGGAATCAAGAAAGTTGCCATCATCCTAATTTTAATCAAGACCGTCATCATTCCAAACCAAGCTGCCATCATTCCCGACACTCAAGCCGCGCGTGCCAAGTTTATGATAGCGTCTCCTTTCCAAGCCTAGCTCCATTCTCGCGCAACTATCCAAGGTAACACATGACCAAACCAAGCTGACATACTGCATCTCAACCAACAACCGCATCTACTATTTCACGGTCTAGCCAGTAACGACGCCAGTAGAATTCATGCAAGGCCGCCAACACAAGGATCACGGATTCTCAAAACACTCTCGAAAAAGGTTAGACGAATCTTCCTAGCCATCTTTCATGACTTGCCGTTTCGATTTTGTCCTTGCCTGTCACCATCTTATGCTTACCCCGCAACAATGCTCCTGTTCCGAGCTAAGCAGGGGACTTAATGTTGATGGTGGTTTTTAGCTTAGGGTTAAAATCATAAAACGTACATCTGACATGACGTCACTATGACCGCTAGCGCATTTATTGAATCAATCATCATGCCTACGTAAGAATTACCAGGGTACCTTTTTTTAATATATACATGTGTCATGTTCCACGGCAGAACCCTTAGTATTGACCAACAACATCTTCGTATATACCAAACCCTAATTCTCTCACCACCGTGCCAATGGCAAACTATGCCAGCCACGTCTCCGCCAAGGCATGCCGACCATGCCAGCCGCACCACTGTGCCAATGGCAAACCATGCCAGCCACGTCTTCGCGCCAAGGCATGCCAACCATGCCAGCCGCACCACCGTGCCAATGACAAACCATGCCAGCCACGTCTCCGGGCCAAGGCATGCCAACCATGCCAGCCGCACCACCGTGCCAATGGCAAACCATGCCAGACACGTCTCCGCGCCTAGGCATGCCAACCATGCCAGCCACGTCTCCGCGCCAAGGCATGCCAACCATGCCAGCCACACCACCGTGCCAATGGCAAACCATTCCAGCCACGTCTCCACGCCAAGGCATGCCAACCATGCCAGCCGCGCCACCGTGCCAATGGCAAACCATGCCAGCCACGTCTCCGCGTGAAGGCATGCCGACCATGCCAGCCGCACCACCGTGCCAATGGCAAACCATGCCAGCCACGTCTCCGCGCCAAGGCATGCCAACCATGTCAGCCGCACCACCGTGGCAATGGCAAACCATGCCAGCCACGTCTCCACGCCAAGGCATGCCGACCATGCCAGCCGCACCACCGTGCCAATGGCAAACCATGCCAGCCACGTCTCCGCGCCAAGGCATGCCGACCATGCCATCCGCACCACCGTGCCAATGGAAAACCATGCCAGCCACGTCTCCGCGCCAAGGCATGCCTACCATGCCAGCCGCACCACCGTGCCAATGGAAAACCATGCCAGCCACGTCTCCGCGCCAAGGCATGCCGACCATGCCAGCCGCACCACCGTGCCAATGGCAAACCATGCCAGTCACATCTCCATTCCAAAGCTATGCCGTCCCTACCACATGTCGCTGGCTGCCAAACGGAGGGTTGCAACGATCAACGGCTACCCTTCCATATGAGATACAGATCTCAGTCGTCCAAGTTCGCCACCTAACGCATGGAAACTTCTAGCCCAAGGCAAAACATCACGGTTTGTACCAAACCCTAATTTTGGCCGCGCCTAAACTATGCCAAAGCTTGCTGGTCCCCTACTTTCATTGACCAATCAGGTTGCTCCAAAACCTGCCACGGTCTCAAAAGAGGCTAGCTTACCAAAACATGCTAGCTTCCCAAAACACGCTAGTTTCCCAAAACGCGCTAGCTTCCCAAAACCACGCCAACATGCCGCACATGCATACCAAAAAGCCATGCCATCCATGCCTCCATGACACAGGCGCGGCTATGCCACCTCAGGCCCGCAACATCCCTCCTGAATTCTTTCTGAGTTTTACTTTCGGACTATTTTCACCTTCCAAACGAGCTCAAAACCTAAATATCCCCTCGCGTGGAGATAGGAAATTCTTTTCCGGTCGAGTGGAGGAGCATACCGTCAAAATCCGAGTATGTACGAGAATTCTACAACGATTCTAGTAAAGGGCGCTAATTAGGGTTTCAGCATGCCAAACCCTAATTTGGACAAAGTTGCCAGGCTACAAACAGAAGGTAGCCACGATCAACGGCTGCCCTTTCTCCTGAGATGGAAATCTCAGCCGTCCAAGTTCGCCACCCAATGCGTGGCAACTTCTGGCCCAAAGCCAAAACACACGTTTTGCACCTAAAACCTAATTTGGTCGCGCCTACTCTATGGCAAAGCCATGACTCAGCGCTGGGTGCTACAAACGAAGGGTTGCAATAATCAACGGCTACCCTTCTCTTTGAGATGCAGATCTCAACCACACAAGTTCGCCACCTGATGCATGGCAACTTGCGGCCCAAAGCCAAAACATACGGTCTGCACCTAAACCCTAATTTGGCCGCGCCTACTCTATGGCAAAGCCATGCTCAACGCTGGCTGCTACAAACGAAGGGTTGAAATAATCAACGGCTATCCTTCCCTCTGGGATGCGGATCTCGACCGTTCAAGTTCGCCACCTAACTTACGGCCCAAAGCCAAAACATCACAGTTTGCATCTAAACCCCAAATTTGGCCGCACCTATTCTTTGGCAAAGCCATGGCCACTGGCATGCCACCATGCCACACGTAACACCTTGCTACACGTTTTCCCATGAAAACACTCGAGACATCTAACACATGTCACAAACTGGGGGATGCTCATAAAGGGTATTGGTTTGGCGGTTTATAGCGTGCGGCGTACACTACGCCTGTTACATGAAAGTGTCATAAGAATGAGTCGGTTAGTAAATACAAGGAATAATGGTGAAACGCTCCTTTCATTATGGAACTTCAATTCAAGGCGTTACCCATTTATCACCTCCTTCCACTTTACTCTGTCGTTTCCATTTTCTACGAGACCGGAATACGTTATGTTACGACATGTATAAATAGGTTTTACCTATTTCCACCAAACAACAAGTTTTGGGTCAGGAGCATACAACACTCAGAAACCACTTGCTAGCTTTCCCATCTGTTAGCTTTCACTTTTTGATACAAGTAAAACAACTACTCTTCCAGAATCAACTATTCTGGTCTCAACACTTTCTTCGCTTCCCTCCCTAAAACCAACCCTTCTCCTTCACTTTGTGACCGAAGTAAGTCTGGAACGGCCATTTCTTGGTTTAGGCCGGATTTGTACAGATTGATCTCTCGAATCTAAAGTACTCCGTTGCAGTACATTGTTTAGGGTTTAGACACAGTTTCTCACCCACTCACGCGAAATTATCGAAATCAGCAGAAACCGTTTTCACCCTCAAACAGGATCATAAAAGGTTCCATCACGATTTTGAGCATTTGAACATTCACCACGGCTATGTCTCCTCATAGAACTCATAGTGACGAACTAATTCACAAAGTGAAATTGAGAGACTTACTTGGTACACGAACTGATGCAAATGGTGAAACTCCGGAATCGCAATGAAATGAGAAACAAGAATCAACCCGTGGTGTGCATTTTTGTTGTGAAGACAAAGATACCAAGAACGCCCGAAACAGCTGAGAATTGAGGTTTTGGAAATCAGAAGTTCACGAACTGTTTGAGTTTCTCCCTTTTTTTTTTTTTTTTTTTTTGCTCATGAACTGAGGAAGAAGAGGCGAGGTGAACGAAGAGAGTTCCTTTTCCTTTTAAGTGTCAAGAGGTGGACCACGAACCAGTTAGGTTAGAGCCTAAAGTGTACTTGTCTTGTCTAAAGTTTAAGGTCTAAGTTATTATCTGAATAATTAGAGCCTGATTAGAAAAATAAATTTAATTCTGATCTTTATTTTGGTCTTATCGAAATAAGCGATTGTATTTGTGCAATCGGTTTAGCAAGGGAACTAAGTTTCTCAGTCAATTTATTACACTATTAGGGAAAATTACTTCGGGCAATTGTTTCCTTGTTAACTAATTAAAACCAAATTACTTGTAGTTTCGGTTTTGATATTGGTTATCTAAAATGGTATGTGAAACCTTCGTGCTTAATACTTATAGGTTGTACCATTTTTTTAGATTTGTAAGATCCTTTCTGTTTTGGTATTTGCTCGAACCTTTGTCATTTTGTGACAAAAAGGGGGAGAAATATATGGAGTAAACAAGTGATTTGTAATCACTTAGGAAATGACAATTGTGTTTAAACGTTATATCTAACGAAAGAGTAAAGCATTGACTAAGGGGGACAAACATATTATATGATGATTGTAGTTATTTGGACTACAAAAGGGAAATAACAAAGATGTGTGGATTGAAAATCTACCTATGTCACCTTTAGGGGGAGTATTAGCTTTGTTATTTAAATGTCAACAACGACATTTATGGATTGAATATATGCAGGTTATTGTGTTGTTGAAACTTGGAATCAAGTGCATGTATAATGAATTTTTGTAATTTGTTTATCCATATGTTGTAGGACCAGAATATCGCGACAACAATATTTCACGAGATCAATATATAACAGCACTGCGAAGGTGTCGCAAGTAAATAATTTAAATGACGCATCAAATGACGACAACCAGAATATGAGAAAAGTGTGAAGACTTGGCGAGATTTAGGGGTGTCGCGAGGACAAGCAGTTACACACTCGCGAGGATTCGCAAGTTATTTCCAGAAAATAAAGGACAACCTTATTTGTCATCCACTATGTAATACCCTATATAAAGGGTCGAGTAAGTCTGTTGTGGGAGAGGTCTTTTGAGTTGTGAAACAAGTCATTAGGAGGGAGAAAATTAAGAGTGATTGTAATTTCTTTAGCTTTGTTCTACATTTCATTGTAAATCTTTCAAGAAAACAATTAATAAAACACATTATTATTCATCTTCTAATGGATTGATTAAACAGATTTGAGTGAGGGGTGTAGTGTGGGAAATCCTGCAACTACATATGCGCTAGAAACAGGGACGAACAAGATTGAAGATTGAAGAGTACAATTAAAATCGCTTAAATCAAGAAAATGAGAAAGGAAAAGGTTAAATCAGATGAGATAGAAGAATTAAGAAGCAAGGAACATAGTGAAGAAATGGAATACAATTCAATTACAAAAGCAATGGTTAATGAATTCCATGAAAATATTAGAGGAAGGATACATAAACGAGATTTCGAAGGAAAGAAGATTATAGATGAGGAGAAGACATCGTCTTTGAAGGAATGGGAAAAGCAGAAAATAACATTCACAGCCGCGGAAGTTCCTAGAGAAAATTTGAATCATACATCTCCACTAGTGATTACGATAAATGCAAGCAAAAAAAGAGAAGAATCGGCAAAGGAAGCGGAAGAATGGGAAATAAATAGAACTTTGGTGGATACGGGGAGTTTGGTGAGTATCATGTT
>JAJJWW010017457.1:0-106059 GCA_023531295.1 Papaver armeniacum
AAAGCTGGAGGTTTCCCTGTCCCCCATTCTTCCTGCATTGCGCCAAACAGAACCCTTTGGTGGATTCCTGAACATATAATGCAAGGTTTACCTATGAGAGTGGTGGCTTTCCCGGAGCCTTGCCTGGAAGCGAGAAGTAGTTTGTTTGTTTGATTTGATGTAGCTGATAGCCCATGTAGGACTATGGTGCTGCAATCGCAAGACTGCCATCAAGAGACTTCCATCAATTTTTGTTTAGCTGATAGCCCATATAGGGCTATTAGTTTTGAGCATCCAATTCACAGCCGATTGGCATGCAGCACTCCAATCCTAATACCATATAAACATAGTTCTCACAATCGTATCCCCCAATGTGGGACTATTTTTGAGCGCTTATCACACGTTCATACTCAGAGCACATTAAGGAGTGATCTTCATGACTCTTGAGGACAAAAACTGTGAACCAGTTGGATGGCATGTTCAAAATAATCAATAAATCCAAATTCAACTCTCAAACCAATTCTTTTATCAGCCGGAAAAAGAAAATCTCAGTACATGTCAAGTAGGTTACAGGGACTATCTTCAATGTCAGCCACGAAAGAATCACCAGGGAATATCGACAATGTCAAGATTTTGAATTAGCAACTGAAGATAGTCCCTGGTGATTTTTGGTCTTAAAAATTATGTTTTGGTCCTGGGGTATTGTCCACCCACACGGAATATTCTTTTTCTGTTACCAAAACACCCCTGCACGTGCTCAATTTATCGTTTGGTCCTAAATTTTTATTATTTGGTCCTTTTACCGACATATATAAGCATAAAACCTCTCGATTTCGGTTTATTTTCTCTCTCGTTAAGTTCTTCTCTCCATACAAATTTTTTTTTCTAGGGTTTACGAAATCTTGGGAGATTTTGATCTTGATACCAAGATCGATTCGATTTACAGTGATTAACTTGGTTATGAAGATTGATTTGATTTCGGAGTTAATTTGATTACGGAGGTTGATTTGGAATTGATTTTGATTACGGAGGTTGATTTGATTTTTGAAGATTCGAGGCTTTTATTATTGATTCGGTTGGAGTTGATTTTTTTGGAATCACAGATTC
The DNA here is from genome assembly GCA_023531295.1 of Papaver armeniacum. Lineage (NCBI taxonomy): Eukaryota > Viridiplantae > Streptophyta > Magnoliopsida > Ranunculales > Papaveraceae > Papaver > Papaver armeniacum. The sequence goes on from JAJJWW010017457.1 coordinate 1,087, forward strand.
AAAGATTGGTGTTTGGAATCACAGATTCGGAGATTCAGAGATTGGTATTTTCCTACCGGAGATTGGTGTTTTGCTTGCTTGATTCTTCACTCGTTGTTCGTTCTGCTCAACTTTCTTATGCTCAGCGTTCTTCTCCTCATTTAGTTGTTCTTTCCTTTGCAGTCTCAATCTGAACTTCAGTTTCGATTCACTGTAGTCCGATCCACTGATGTACTATTTTCCAAGCACATTTGTTGCCTTTTTGCCCCTTGTAGTCATCCTGTCTTTTCAACAACTTTAATTGGGTTTTTATCGATTATCCGAAGAACCAAGACCATATTTATTCAAATCGCCAACTATCTCGTGACATCGTCTCAATGTTGTTTGTTGGCTCAACAACTTCTTCATCATTCAAATCTTGTCTTTCAACAACTACCCCGTGATAACTGACTCAATGTTGTTTGCTTGCTCAACAACTGTCGGTGTCATGCCAATCGAGAAACTAGAGGACTACAAGTTGATTTGATTTATCGTAGATTTTTGGTTGACCCTGGTTGATGGTGTCGCCTTCTTCATTATTCAATTCTTCATTCTTCTCATTCTGTCATCAATAACTGCAGACTCACATGCTCTTCTATCGACGAACATATCATCTCTTTCTCTTCCGCTATAAATAATTCAAAAATACAAATATAAAACAATTGAATAATGATATTGTGCATCAAAATCGAGTTCACCCCTCTAATGAACCCCTAACATCTATATGTGACTTCATTATTGTATCAGATCCGAGTTCATCCATGAGAATGAACTCCAACCTTTTGTGGACTTCATTCCAGGAATGAAGTCCATTATGTGGATTTCACTCAGAATGAAGTCCATTATGTAACAATAATATACCCTAACTTTTCTATTCCATTATAGAAACGATAATATACCCTAACTTTCTATTCGAGACTTCCATTCCATTATGTGGATTTCACTCCAGGGAATGAAGTCCATTATAAAAACAATAATATACCCTAAATTTTATAGACTTTATCCCAGGAATGAAGTCCAACCCGAAAGCATAATTTTTTACAAAAGGGAGAATAGTTGGAATATTTACTTAGGTTCAAACATTGATCCATATTTAAAGGAGCTCCGTGACCGGTTCGTTGGAAATGAAGGTAGCTCTTCTTCACCATCGTATCAAGTAGCTTTTCCATAGCATCAACTTGAGTAGAATGATTCTCAACAGGTTAAGACAGAAAGATAGGAGCGAGTCTTAGCAAAGATCCGATGCCGCTATGCGTTCCTTCATCCGTAACAACATTTTCATTCCCTCCACCGACTTTCCGTGCCTTCATCCACTTGTTGATTCAAAAGATATTGTTTATTTCATCACTCAACAATGAACTCTTGTACTCATTAGGGAAAATAGTACGCATGTATTCACAAGCTTGTCTTGCCGCCGTGAATTTCGCGACATTCCCACCTTCGCCTAGCAATGCATCAACCTAGGGTTGCTTAGAAGACAAGTGTCTTCTACAAGGGACTCCATCTTCCGTCAAAAAGTGTCTTTGCTGTTGCTTCGCAAGTGAGTGCTCAAGTTCTTACCGCTTTAACAAAATATGCCCCATCTCCTCCGAATGCTTTCTTGTCAACTCTTTAATCTCTCAAGTATGTTTAACTCTCGGTTCTCCATCTCACCAACATGTGTAGCTTTAAGACTTTCTATCTAACCCGACATAAGGTGAATTCTTCCTCGAGCAACTCGCACCTTGTCTTGGCCTTTTGTTGTTGAAGTAGCTTTTTTCACCTAGAGTATATTCTTCAGGATTTTTTCGTGATAATGCACACACAAAATTCAAATTTTCACAAAATGAAACCCCAATTGCTTCCTCATTCATTAAAAGGAATGAACTACGGTGTTCGAGCAATTGACATTAATAAATGAGTTCATTTTGTATAATGAATTAACAATTTTTTTTATCTTAAAGTTTCCTATTTCATTGCTGTGTTTGAATGCAATATAACATTATCATCTTAATCTAGTTTTTACCTCTCCAAATCACAACATTCATTTCCATGTGATTGCAAAGGCTCTCAATGTTCCACCTTGCAAACCTTGGACAATAACCTCTCTATTCTCGCACCTTCCACTTGGGTCCTATTTTCTTTGAATGCTCAAAGAAAACAAGGCTGCAAAAAGAAGAACTACACAAATGAATCGCCAAAATGAAGAAATATACAAATGAACTGCCAAAAATAATTATGAAACATATAAGTGTCTAACGCTTTTCATCTCACTAACAAGTAAAGGTAACATCCTTCAAAAGAATCTCTTTTCAAGCTTTCCATCAAATGCTTGTGTATGAGATGCGGCAAAGACACTGTACCTAGTAACTCTAGGCAAGCTAGGTACTTGGAGTGTATGGAACCTCCATCACCGTGAGTAACAAAATGGTAGACAAGAGAAAAGTTCAAACATTGTTACAAGATCTTCAATAGATCCTTTATTCTTAATCAACTCAATAATTTTATCTTTCATTAGTATTCTTTATATCAAAAGGTTTCCTTTGGTGGATCAAATTTGTAGGTTTTAACCTTCCACAAGTGTAGTCCATCGGGTTTCTTGAGTCCAAGAAAGTTTCTTCTATTCCACCTCCGGGGATGCATGGTATTCAAAATATTAATGACAACTCTTGGGTGAGGATCTCGAGCACAAATGTTCATTTCCTACTTTGAAAACAAACACATGATCATTTGAACAAGGAATGAACTGATGTGTGTTGCATATAATTTGGACGGGCAGTAGTGACTTATTCCATGCGGTAGCAACAATGGTCTCTTCCGTAAAAACACTTTGGCTACATTACCCAATGGACTCCTATACAAAGCATGTTTCTGTTCTTCATTCAAAGCCTCTTCATCCTTTAGTGCTTTAATCTTTTGAACAAGTGCAATTACTCCATCATAGCTACACTTTATCTTCTTATCTACATTTTTTAAAAGAAAAACAAAAAAACATTAACGATCACTTTTTTTTCATAAATATTAGCTGATATAAAGAAGATAAAGTGGAGAGCCTAAACATTAACAGTCACTTTTTTTTATAAATGTTAGCTGATATAATAGCTTGAAGGACCAATACTATAGTTCATTCTATGGTATGGACTGTAGAATATATATCTAAAAATTTTCTAGACTTCATTACGTAAAATGAAGTCCATTCTATTGCATGGACAAGTGGGAAGTTTTTCTAGACTTCATTCCGGAGTGAAGTCCATTCTATGGCATGGACTGTGGAGGTTTTTCTAGGAATGAAGTCCATTCTATGGCATGGAATGTAGAGGTTTTTCTAGACTTGATTCCTGGAATGAATTCCATTCTATTGCATAGACTATAGAGGTTTTTCTAGACTTCATTCCAGGAGTGAAGTCCATTCTATTGCATGGACTGTAGAAATTTTTCTAGACTTCATTCTCGAGTGAAGTCCATTCTATCGCATGGACTTGTAGAGGTTTTACTAGATTTCATTCCACCATTCTATTGCATGGACCTAGAGGTTTTACTAGACTTCATTCCCGGAATGAAGTCCATTTTATGGCATGGAATGTGTAGGTTTTTCTAGACTTCATTCCTGGAATGAAGTCCATTCTATGGCATGGACTGTGGAGGTTTTTCTAGGAATGAAGTCCATTCTATGGCATGGAATGTAGAGGTTTTTCTAGACTTGATTCCTGGAATGAATTCCATTCTATGGCATGGACTGTGGAGGTTTTACTAGACTTCATTCTCGAATGAAGTCCATTCTATGGCATGGACCGTGGAAGTTTTACTGACTTCATTTATGGGAATGAAGTTTTTCTAAAAGTGAACTCAAACATCAAACATCAAATAGATCCGCAACTTCATTCATGCGATTTAGAACTTCATTCAACAAAATGAACTCCGACAAGAACATTCATGCCTAAATCAACATCCAACAAGACGAATATTCATCGAAAATCAAAATAAAAATTTAAGAACAATAAACATCGAAAATCAACTTCTAGTATTTCGAATTAGGGTTTTTTTGGTACCTTTCACGGTTTCTTTGCTTTGGATTTCTTTGAAACTAGTTCTTCTTCAACTTCATTTACTCCTACAAACTCAACTAATTGACCGTTTTTTCTTCAACTTCTTCAACTTCATCGCCGTAAGATGATTCTACTACTTTTTTGCCCTTCGATCTCCTCATTTTAGGGTTTTGATTTCTCTAATTTTTCTAGGGTTTTTGATTTGGGGTTTTTGTTCTACTGATTTTTGAAGACTGATTTGATTTCGATTGTGAAGATTGAAATGATTTACTATTTTTTTGTACTTTTTTCAGTTGTTTTTCTGGATCTTGAAGAAAAAAAGAGGAAGCAGTTTCTTTTCTGAAAATGGCGGATTTAATCAGCTTCTTCCGAAATGAAAATGGGAAATGTAAAAGCAGAAAGAGAAGGCTAACACGTTTTTAGGAGATCGTGTTTATGGGTGGGTGGTTACAATGGGACCACGCCACGTGTGATTATGACTTCGACGTGTGTAAGGGGTATTTATGTCTCTGCTTTATATATTTTTAATTGTGGACCAAAAGCTAATTTTTTTTTTCTAACAAGACTAAACTGATGTGGGCCCAGGCATAAAAGGACTAAACGATATTTTTCCCAATTGTTTTTTTTATTACTTGCATAAACTCGGGACACATCATCGAGGAATCTCCAAATAGCCCACCTTCAAGATACCCTGCGCAACTAACAATTACAACAACCTCCCAAGCCCCCACCTTGTATCGTTGGGGAGTAGCGGGTACTTGTCCGGCCATTGATTCTGAAATTGGTTTTATGGTAAATGAAAGATAAGATGGGAAATGGTAAATAAGAACACATTCTAAAATTGCAAACGAGCTTGCAGTTTCTGTAAGCATAACTTTATGAATCACGTTAGTCCGATGCAGCACACCGGTAGTCTCTTTCAATTACATGAGAAGCTACTCCCAAAAAAAAAGAAAAACGATTTAAGAGGTACAAGAGACTACTCTAAAATGAGGTTTGCATATCACATCCATAGTAAAAAATACAAGCAACTGAAGCAAGATTATGAGGTTTGATATCAAAATATAGTATTTGCTATTCCTTTCACAAGTTTTCTCCATCTAAGAAAGTCAGCAAGTGATCTTTCTCCTGCTATCATATAACATCCACAGTGTAAACACTCAGAACTCATGCAACTAGAAAGGCAACCCTTTCAGCAGCCGTGCTGGCGGTGAAAAAACTCTGAAGGTGGAGTAACATCATCCAATAGTAATGAAGTTGATATCAATTATTGAGTCAATGTTTATCGCACAAGAATGATGAAACTACACAAAGAAGGTTGAGTCAACATGACTTATAACGTAGAGTTATAAATGAAAGGACCTCCAACTTGTGACATGTATGTGTAAACGTAAGCAAAACATGATTCCACAACACCCTAATCTGCACAGACTGTGTACAAGCAAAAGATACATATGAGCGCATATCTGTAACTTTAAGTCATCGGTCAACCAATTATGTGCATAATGGGTATTTAATAATACAGCTATATTTTGAGTCTGTCAAACAACCGCACGACCACCACAGCAGGCCAAGGCCAAGCTGAGAACGATCATCTACAGCGACAAGGCCTACATCATAGGCCTGTGCACCATTAATCACGCTCTGGTCGTGCGGTCCTGGTTCATCAACCAGACTGTGGTTCCCTGTCTCCTTAGAACTCAAGGATAAGGAGGTACGAGCCTATAGAACAGATCCTGTTCAAGTAAGGTCGTGTCCAGTTTCCCGATTCCACTCCCCTTTAAACCACAGTCCATTTCGCAGTATTGTCGCTGTGGGACTAAGAAATGAAATGAAATGAGTTGTTTTTGTTTCATCAAATAGTTCAACTTCAAACCGAGTTTCATAACCTTACAAAATCCTTTACTGTTATTCTTACAAAATCTCCAAACTTGAATGAATTCTTAATGCTTTTGAACCCTAATAAATCAAACGCTCTGAATATTAAATTGGCAGGGCTAAAATCATCAACAGCACGAGGGGGATTTTGATGTTTACCTTTTGATTCATATACTAACTTAGGAAAAACTGGTTCAGGGATCGAAATCATCCCATCTTCTTCTCCATTAAACTTGTGGTGTTCTTTACTCGGCATTGAAACTTCTGTTTTTATTCCATTGATAAGATCTAATAGTTGGTGTTGTCGTTGGAGTTCCTAGAAAAGTAAGCGACATTGTTGTTAGGGTTCAACTCAAGGGGTGTACAGAGTTCAGGTTTACCTGAGAAACTGAGAGGCAGAAAAGAAAATAAAATAAAAATCTCTGTTATATCAGAGCCAGGTTTCGATCCTGGGACCTGTGGGTTATGGGCCCACCACGCTTCCGCTGCGCCACTCTGATTTGGTGATTATTAGACGCTAATTATTATAAATATACTAAGATATACCTGAAATCAGAAAGATAATTTCACTGGTCGTCGACCAGTACAATGATTCTCAGTAGTTCCTCCAATCGTTCTTGCTACTAATCACAACCCTTCCGCATCTACCTGTGTTTGGAAGTATTTGTACACCTTTTGGTGCGCGATAGACTCACCTTCGGGTGAGAAGGCGGAATCACTAATATGAACAGTTGAATCACGTAATTCCGCTTCCAATGAGCAATCTGCAAGTTTACTATCAATTTAATGAGGCCAGTGTGCCTATTTTATGCTTAGTATGGCGATTTGACATTCCTACTACTTTACCCTGTCCTGCCTCCATGTGTTTTGCAAGATTTATCACACCTAACAGTGTAGTAATAGGTAGAGCCTAGCTAATAGTTGTTCATGGTCTACGTAAGTATGAAGCATGTTATTATTGCATTTCAAGTGGTTTCTTCATATATGATATGGTATACAGATTTTGGCAAACCAGTGCCACACCAGTGCCTCTTTTGATTGCCAATTCATCAGAGCAAAACTGATTTCCTGGATCACTCGTTAACTATTATTCTGGCAAAATTATCTGCATATTTATTACACTTATAAAAAATTAAAAAAAGAAAGCAAGATAACTTTTTTCAGACCACTTATTGCTGCCCGTTTGATGGCTTCTCTGGAGGAAATGACGCCGCGTGTGATTGATTGGTAAATATCTTCCAATCGTGTGAATGATCCCAATATCTTCCAAAAGTGTGATGACTTTACCTAATGGATAAGATACCCTTTAACCACTTTGATGTCCACATATTTACTTGGGATTAAGATAAATACTAATCCGTATATTCCACTAATTCAATACACCCCAATATACGGATTAGTACTCCACTAATTCAATACACACCAATATATAACCAATCAATACCACACTATGTCGATACTTTTCAGGAGAAGATTCACTCTACTTTCCTTCACTCGGCGGCGAAAACATTCGGAGAAAATTTCAAAACTCAGAAAATTTATCAACTCCCTTCTCAGTCTTTCAATCCACTTAACTCAGGAGAACTCTCAAAGATATCTAATCGAAGGTATCAAAACCGTCCTTTTAGTCTATTCTCAGAATTGAATTTTAAACCCTAGAAATTTAAATTCTAATCTTAGCTTTGATGATGATCGCAGGAGAAGAATCAGTGCAAATACTTGAAGATTCGATTGAAAGGTATAAACTCTAGATTTTGCAATTATATGTGTTTTTTTAGTTGAATCATGATGTCTTAAAGCTTGGGTATATGTTTGATTTCTCTTTTATGACTTGATTTAGCTTTGAGTTTTGTTTAATGTCATGTTTGAGTTTACCGACATGAAACATACAATTTGGGGTTTATGTTTTTGTTAGTTTTCGGTTTTAATGGACGAAAAAGGTTTATATTTTTTTTAAAAGTCTGGGTGGAGAAGGCACTTACGAGATGGATATGCACCTTTGAAATTGAAGCTTTTTTATCAATTAATTTGATGGATTTTGTTTAAGAGTCTAAACAAACACTTCATGGTGATATAGATACCTACAAGATACAATGTCTTCTAAGTCATCAAGAGCCTAAACTAGGAAGAACTACTAGTTCTAGAGGCTTTAGATGATATTTACTAATGCTTAAAAGTATATCTAGACGTATAAGTGTAGTATGAAAAAGCCTACAAATGATTACTATAGATTGTTGTGTTCGATATTTATTGGAACATATGTTCGCCAATTTGTTATGCTTTGTGATAGTATCCAAAAGCCTAAGTACTTTTTTTTTTGTTATTTAAGGTATATATAAATCTCAATACAGAGTTCTCTCGATGTGTGTTGGGTGGAAAAATATGGCTCGAACTCAGTAATCCTCCTTGTGGAGATTAATAACTCATCTTTTCCATTGTTAAATCACCCCCGCATAAACACTTGAGCTCTTCCAACTACTCGCTTCAGACCTATTCATTATACTTCGATATCGCTAGGTTTGTCTTAAATATGAACATCTATCGAAAAGTAACAAGGTCTTTCCAACTGTCCACATATGCTTATATTTTCATGTGAAAGAAACTGTTTGTAGCTAATCCCCGTAAGTAAGCATTCGTAAGTTATCCAAAATTTGGAAATCATTAGTAACTAATCCAAAATTTGTAGGTACAGTCAATGGACCGCCCAAGAAGGGGCGCGAGGATGGGAATCTGATTGAGAATGAGAAATTGAGGGACCTCGAAGGCAAACCTATATATTTTGGATCAACATCTGCAGGTCCTGCAGAGGACAAGTATATATGACATACTAACAAGGCAGTTTTATTGCGCTCAAATATTTTTTTTCAATATTGCGTTTTGAGAACTTATCTAATAATTATTAGTAACTTGTTCATCGTTTCTTTCAACTTTTTATTGTGTTTCACAGTAGTTTTGTCTACCCTTCCAAGCACTGGGGACGAACTGGAGACACAAGCAAATACTCCGGCTTGGGATCACTAGCAAACTTGTGGAGTGTGTTGTCTGAAGAAGAGACGGCTCCCTTGTTCAAGACAACTGCACTGGGGCACTTGACAGACATTCCGCGAGATCAATGTTGGTCTAATGCCATATTTTGTTTTCTGATGAGTCGGCAGATCAAAGTCGAACCTGGAAAATATTTGAATGATGAGGTCCTTTTTAGAGTTAAGGATATAGAATTGTGTTTTGGAAAGGAAGAATTTTCTCTGATATCCGGACTTAGATTCCGGGATTTAAGGATGAACATTCCGATTTTGACTCTCCACCGAGGATGTCAAAACTAAAGCTAAAGCAGAAGTATTTTTCAGCTGATAAGAGAATCACTGGAGGGGACTTGTATGACTTCCTTTTTGCAAAACAAGTCTCAAAGGACCAGTAAATGAGGTTGTCGGAGAAACGAGTAATGCCATAAAAATTGATCGGAAAAAAATGATGCGTCATCTCATTAAATGTGAAGGGAGTGAAATGGTTGAGTGTATGATAGGTGAAGGTGTCATTAGTCTATGTGGTGCACATGTTCTTGTTGGGGCGCCAAGACATCCATGGATAGAAGAATATCTTTGGGACTTGGTGGACAACCTTTCAGAGTTCAACAAGTACCCATGGGCTGAAAGGGTGATAAAATCGATTATGAATCCAATGAGAAAATCCAGGAAGATGAATCTCAGAAGACACTGAAAAAGCAGCAGGTTAACCACATACCTAGATGGGCTAGGCGGTAGCTGGTGGTGGATTTCGGTTTTGCTTTGGAACATGACTTCACTATTAGTTGAAACATAAAATTACTACGGATAATATCTGCACACTAGAAAGAATTGGTCACACCAAGGAATGAACAAAAATTATACCTTTCTTTGCATTTTTTACTCGATTCCCTGTTTCATCTTCATCTCGAACCGCGTTCAATTTCTTTCGCATTTTTTGTCCAGTTTTTTTCCCATTTAAGAATTCTCGATTTCTTTGTTTACTCTCTCAAATTGTTGATTATCAATTGACGATAAAAAGATGACGACGAAGAAGATGACAACGAAAAAGATTTACAAAAGGAGGAAAGAATGAGTTTGGTTTTTGAATTTTTTTTCTGATAGAAGTAGTGATGAAACTGTAATAAAGTTAGAGCAGACGTGTATAAGAAACTAGGTCCAAGGTTCGATTTTATACCTTTCTTTTCTCCCTCAATTTGTACATGTACTCGACGAGATAAAGTCAAATTGACATAGTCCAAGCATAAGTCAAATTGACATAGTCAAGATGTATATTATTGGGAGCTCACACAAGAATTGTGTATATTCCCAAAAGCTCCGCATAGGCGGATGTAGGTGAAATAAGGATCGGACATAAGGCTTTTGCACAAGAAGAAAATAGGGTCATCCTCAACCGAATTCGTTGGTGGTTCACATCATTTGTTGGATTAGAAACTCTAGATAACCCACCTATTCGATAGAAACCCTAGATAAGACTATAAGTACCAAAGTGGAGAAATGGTTTGTTTTGACATGTTTAAAATGGTTTTTCATTCAAGGAAATAAAATAGCGTTACATCGAAGGAAAGAAAATAGAATAGATTGTAACATTAAACGCCTAATCAAACGCTTAATCATAATATATGGTAAAATCATAGGTAGTGTTTTCCATCATACGGTAGCAATCATCAATCTCAAACTCTTTTCCACAAACCGCTTGATATCCCGCTCGTGCCATAGACCACTCGGAAAATAACAAAACTCAATTATAAATTAGATAGTACTATTGAAAACTAGGTATAATGAAATGAATGTATTATTGAAAACTTACTCTTACAACAATTGGCGTAGTGGGTTGGGCTTCCTTTACGGCTTTTATTTCCGTTTGAAAGCTTCACATTCTTGGAAGATTTTATCGAATCTTTCCTTAACATTAACCAAAGTTCTCGAGTTGCGATTTCTTCTTAAGCCACGAAAATCATGAATATACGGTTCCAAAAAGACATGGATGTTTGATCGATGTCAATGTCGAGATCTTCATCATGTTGTGGTTTTTTTTTCTTCTTTTTTGGATGAGAATGGATTTGAAAGCTTAGAACTATGTTTTGCATGAGGAAGAGATGATCAAAGGGTCTCTTTTTATAGAGTTTATAAGGACCCAACGGTTATATATAAGTTTGAAAAATTAGCCATTAAGAGACTCAACCATATTGGTCCAAATCCAAAAAAAAAAAAAAAATTGATTCTGCTAGGAGTCCATAATTTACTTTTGGAGAGGTCCAAATAACTTAACTTACAAAGCAATTGAAAGGATTGGGGTTTAGGTTCATCTAAGAAATTGTCCACGACACTGAATTTTAAAACACAGTTAAAACAAAACATACGACGAAGGAAAAGTACTGCTTGGAAAACTACTGGTTTCACAATTCAAGCAAGAAAAGTACTAGCATAATGACCTGGCTCATGGCAGTTACTGCAGAGCCTTTTTTTTCCGACTTTTGCCTGATTTTTCACCAATAGAGAGATATCACTTCCTTTTTTGACGACCCTTTTCTGGCGCTTCTCTGTATGGAGGCAACACTATGAGCCAATTTTCTGGCACAACCCAGCGTTCTTGACTCAGTACTGGGTTTATGGCAAGAGCATACATTGATTTCCATCTAGATCTTGAATAATAATCTCCACACAACGGAATAAAATCAATCTTCGTGCTGATAACTAATGCAAGGGCGTGTGGACATGGCAAATACTCGTAGTTAAAGACCCTTCAAGTGCAAGACTTCTACTTCAGATTCACATAATGCTGATTATTATTAACTTCCTCATCCACTTGGAATTCATCATCACATATTTTCTTGACATTAAAGGATTGCGCCAAATTCCGCCGACCTTCAATTCTTTTTTTAGCATGGTCACTCAAAGCATACCTATATTTCTTAGCTAGGTCTCTACGTTCAGAGAACCACAACATGATTTGTGACCGTATGCAATTGACCAAATGCATGATTGGGAGCTTTCTAGCCTTCAAAAGCAGGGCATTCCAACTCTCACAGAGGTTTGTTGTCATGAAAGTATAATGGTATGATTTGGAATGAATCCTAGCCCAATGCCTTGATGAAACATTCCGTACAAAGGCTAAAACCTTCAGATACTCTTTGACTTCTGACATAGCCTTCCGGTAATCATCATCAGTGTATGCTAGCGCAGTGTTCATAGACGCCGTAACAGCTGCGACATTGTGATACCTCGTTTTGATATTTTCTGCATTGTGAGAAAATGAAAATCAATCAACCAATTTTTAAATATGCCCTCAATGTAATATGCTCTTAAGACTAGCCAAAGGTTAGTGCTACATAAAGCTAAAGATAAGCTCAAGGGTTAAGGGAGATGAGTTTCTAACAGATGTTACTCGACCGTAAAGTGTTGTTGCCAAATACCTTTAACATGGTATGCGCAGTAAACATGACATGCCTTGGTAAACACTGTTGAAACCCCGTGTTCGATGCTTGGCGATCTGTCTGAACACACAACTAGATCCTCTCTTGATGAAAACTCGGGACCAAGAGCATCGAATAATTGTTGCATGAACCATTCACAGGATTCATTATTCTTAGAATCAACAATGGCAAACGCAATAGGGAACATTTGATTATTAGTGTTAAACACAATTACGGAAAGTAGAACTCGATGGCCGTCCCCAGAGAGACGCGTACCATCCACAACAAATGCGGGTCTACACCAAGTTTTGAATTCATGTAGACATGCACCCATCGTATAAAAATAATACAAAAAAGCATCATTTCCATCGGTATGAATCGCCGTTTTTGTTCCTTTGTTGTGTAGTTCAAGCATGTGGCTGTAACCCACCAAGTATTGGTATGAATCAGAAGAACCCCTAACCGCTTTCAGGTTCCCGCTTACAACCAGAGTAAGCTTTGCATGTAAGTGATGGTGATACCATAATCTCTCCTCATGTCTTGCATCGATTGTTTGGGTGTATACACACGGTCACACTTGACAAATTCCTTCATAAAGAGTATGGCCATTTGACGAGCCTTCGTTTTTTTCATGAGGACGTGGTCCATGTTGTCCTCTCTACAACAAGTGTGTGGAGCCGCGAATTTAGTGATTTCCACCGGGTAATATTTGGCGGTTGTCGTGTAAACACAGACCCACCCGCACCGCTTAGTGGGATCCAAACATGCGAAGCGTATAGAATGTAGATTACTAATTGAAACCTTAGCTTAAAAAAAAGTCTAGTATTTGGAACATCCCAACAGCCGATCTCGGTGATCCTTGTTTTTGAGTCTTTGACCCCCACATAGCTCATACCACCGCAATTCCCCGTAGGTTTCGGGAGGTGGAGAACTCGCACGGGTTTTGGATTTGACTGGAGCATTATGTAGGTGGGGTAACTCGATAGCAAATGGTGTGTCCCAAGTTGCTTCAAGGCTTCTCCTAGCTTTGGAAACATATTCGATCCCCGAAATAGATAAACACAATAGAGATTAGTGAGACTAGATAATGTAGGAATACATCTTTGGCATGACCTATTTTAGTGTCGTGTGTAAAAATATATACACAGATTGCTGATAGGGTGTAGAATACATCCTATTTACTATCTATTGTTTATGCTTTCTTTGCTATTTTTCTTGTAAATTATGTATTTTACGCTTGTTTTGAGTTTTATAGCTACTATGGAGTCGCACGAACGAAAAGAAGAAGAAATCACCCAGTTTGAGCAAAAAGGGCAAAATTGTCATTTCATGGACAAACACTATCTGGAGCACGGCATCATGTTAAGGGGTAGCTAGTTTTGTGGTTTAAAGAGAAGTGCTAAAAAGCACCTTGGAAGAAACTAAGGGGTTACCATTTGGGTGACCCTTATCTCAAGTCTTTGGGGTGTATCGAATCCGCCCCATTTAACCCAACCCTAAATCGAGAAGATTACTTCTCAATCATTTTGTACGAATCAAATACGGAGAGTGGTGGCAGCCATGGAACCGAGAAATTGGAAGGGAAATCGAGCTCGTTCTTGAGATGCTAATCAAACACGAGAGAGAGGTGATTTGGTCTGCTTTGTTGAATCCAGGAAGAAGAAATGGATGCGGGGATTGTTGAATCTCGAGATGGTGATGAAGTTCGAAGAAATTAGGGCTTGATGCTGAGAAGAAATCGAAGATGGGTTCGATCTGTGAAGAGATGTAGATGCTGTTGCTGTTCTTGAGAGATTCGAACTGAAAGAATTGTTGGTGGATTGAGTATGAAATCGATGGATTTGAAATGGGTTTGAAGCAGGGAGGTGATGCTGCTGAGTAACGATGTGTGTTTAGATTGAAAGATAGAGCTACAATCGTTGAGTGGAAGCACTTTGAATGGAAAATGGGTTTGAAGAACTCGGGGAAATCGAGCTCGGTTTGAGTTGTTATTCAACACGGGGAGAAGAAATTGGAGATGGTTCGGTGTTGACAAAGAAGGAATGCGAGAGAATGGTGATGCTTCTTAAGGGGATTTTAATGAAGATGGGTTTGGTGGAGTTGAAATGAAATTCGGGAAATGGGTTTGATTGTTCTGCTCCGCTAAGAAGATGCAATCTAGAGTTGATGCTATAATATCGAGAACAAATGAGATGGGGATTGAGATTGAAGCTACATTGCGGGAATGGAAGTTGTTGAAGCAAAGCAATTGAAGTGATGAAACAATAGATGTATGTTAGGAAATTGTCACGGGGAATGAAGCTAAAATCGGCCGAAATTGGCCCGAGATATGCCCGAAAACAAACGGAACTCTGTCGGATTTTATACCCGACCGAGTTAACAATGCTCGTGATGAGCCGATTCAACCCAATCCCGTCGGACCAATCGGCCCGAGTTAGAAGCCGACTCGGTGTCGACTTCTCTGCTCCCTTGACCCGTTGGTCGACGGTTTGACCCTTTTGGACCGTTAGTCCTAACGGTGGGTGATGGAATATTAAAGTCGAATATACCAGATGATGGCGAAGAATTGGTGGCCGGCGGTGACGGATTCGGCCCGGATTAGACCATAATACTAGCTTTCCGTGAGCCAAAAATTCAGAATTTTACATGGACTTCTCTCATGGGTGTGAAGACTTGGACTTGGAATTGGATGGAGAATTGGGCTCAAATTTGGAAAGAGAAGATGGAAGAAGAGAAAGACATGAATTTGGAAATTGAATTGCTAAAGGAAAAGGATTCTATTCCTTGGAAGATTTGGAGAATATTGAAGCCTATAAATAGAGAAGTTTTCTATATCTTTTACACACCTCTCTACACACACAACACTTGTGTTTTTGCTTTCAATTCTTCTTCTTAATTATTTGTGAACTTGAAAATTCTTCCTTTTAATTATTTTGTGTGAATTTCAAAAACATGAGTAGCTAATTTTATTATTGATTGAGGATGAATTCCTAGTTCTTAATACATGATTTGAGTTTTGTTTCAATTCTATCTTGAAGTTTTTCACATGATTATCGTTTGTTTTTACTAATAGGAATGTTTATTCATTCATGATTGATTGATAGATTGTTTAGAGTGCACGCTAAATTGATTTGTTAATTTGATCTAAATCTAGTATAAGTTAGGGAATAAGTAATCGTTCTCGACACTTTACACAAGTAGAAAACACGAGACCTTGCGGAGGATTCCGTGGAGCGATTGTGTGTAAAAACAACGCTAGAAAGTGGACCAAGCGAACCGAGTTTAACTACTAGTACTAAACCTAAATTCATAGATCTTAATGCATTCGGGGAATTACATCTTGTAAGCGAACCTGCTATCCTACGGTTGGTGATAATCTGTGACTAATAACATGTGGATGAAAAACATAACTTGATTCATTGTTTTGCAACGAAGAATGATTCCTTGGTCTTGTCTCTCTTATTGATTTCAACTTTATCTTTTAATTGCTTTGTTTATTTTCTTTTGCTTTATACCTCCCCCCTTTTTCGTGACAATTTTTACAACTAGAATCTCTTGCTCCTCGTGGGAACGAACTTGACTTCCATTATATTATTTTTAATTGAGTGGAAATAAGATATTAATTTGATTGCACCTCGACATACATCAAATTTTGGCGCGCATTGCCATTACGGGGAGCAGACGGACGATTTTAGTTGTTCTTATTTTTCTTTTGCTATATTCTTGCTTTGTTAGATTCTATACCGTATCTAACTTAGTTTTTGAGAATCTTGTTTGGTGTTATACCTTTGGTGAATGCTTAAGAAGGGCGATCGAGTCCAATACGTCTTCGATCCGACACTCAACTAAAGGATTTCATTCGAGCGGTTAACACTCCACTTCCTCCTTCTTCATCAAGTGATTCGGACAAAGAGGAAGAAACAATGGTGAACGTACACTCAAGGACCTAGCTTCTCACAAGCTTGATACACAACAATGGTGTATCCAAACTAACTCAACCTTCGAGATCAAGCCGGGGTTGATTAGAGAGTTACCAAAGTTCCATGGCATGGTGAATGAGGACCCAAACAAACATCTTATGGACTTCTATACCATAGTTATGACTATGCTTCCACCGGGAGACTAATGCGGATGGAGCAATGTTGAAAGCTTTCCCGTTTTCTTTGGCGGGCAATGCTAAGGAATGGTTATATTATTTGCCTTAGGAAGTATCACAACATGGAATAGGATGAAGAAACTTTTCCTTGAGAGATATTTTCCCGCATCAAAAGCTACTCAAATTCGCACGGAGATTTGTGGATTGAAACAACATGTGGGAGAGTCATTGTATGAATGTTGGGAGCGATACAAGAGGTTGGTGGCAAGCTGTCCACACCATCAATTTAGTGATGTTATGATACTCCAATACTTCTACGAAGCTCTCAACCCAAGTGATAGGTCTCTTCTTGACGCCGCGGGTGGTGGTGCACTAGTGAACAAGACGGTGACCCAAGCTACCGAGTTGATTGAAAGTATGGTTGCGAACTCGCAACAATTCTACACAAGAGATGAACCAATGGTTAGGCGAGTGCATGAAGTTAGTGATTCATCATCACATCTTGATCAAAGGATGGGTAACACGGAGATAATGATTCAAAGGATGGCCGCGGTAATTATTCCGGATGGTGAGACCGAACAAGTAAATGCTTTATATCCAAATCAAAGGCCAAGGTACGATCCATACTCCAATACCTATAATCCCGGTTGGAAGGATCATCCCAACTTTAGTTATGCAAATAAGCAAGCGGCGGTTCCCAATCCGTATGAGCAACAAGGTGGTTTCCAACAATCACGTTTCCAACCTCAACAATTTCAACCACAACAAGTTAAGGAGCGTGATTGTTGATTGATGACAAGCTCAATGCATTGATTCAAGGTATGCAAGGTATCACCACTTTGGTCCAACAACAACAACAAAAGACCGATTCGGCAATCAAGGATTTACAAATTCAAGTGGGGCAATTAGCGACCGATGTGAATCTATTGAAAGCTCAAGCGTCCACAAAGCTTCCTTCACAACCATTTGTTAATCCAAGAGAGAGCGTTAATGCGATTACTTTGAGGAGTGGGAAACAAGTGGAGCAACCAAATCAACAAGATAAGGTGTATGATGAGAAAGAGGAAATTGAGACCGCACCAAAGGAGAATACATCCTCAACCAACCAACCCGAGGAGACGGTTCCTACTTTCACAACTCCACCCCCCGTTTCCTAGCCGATTTGCTAAATCAAAGAAAGACTTGGAATACAAGGATATGTGGGACATCCTTAAGAAAGTACAAGTCAATATTCCACTCATTGAAGCTATTCGTCAAATTCCTCGTTGTGCAAAGTTCTTAAAGGAGTTGTGCATGAAGAAGAAAAGGTTAAAAGGGAATGAAGTCATGAGTGTGGGGGAGAATGCTTCGGCGTTCATTCTCAAGAAACTCCCACCAAAATTAAAGGACCCCGGTAGTTTCAATATACCTTGAACAATTGGTAAAACAAGGTTTACTCGAGCTTTACTAGATTTGGGAGCATCGGTTAATGTTATGCCTTCCTCGATTTATGATTCTTTGAATCTTGGTCCTCTTAAGGAGACCAAGGGTAGTTCTTGAACTTGCTAACCGATCTAATGTTTACCCGAAAGGGATTGTTGAGAATATTTTGGTGCAGGTTAATGAGCTTATATTTCCGGCCGATTTCTATGTCTTAGACATGAATGATGAGAATTCTTCCAAGTCTACACCTTTGCTATTGGGTAAACCATTCTTAAGCTTTTGGCAGGAACAAAGATTGATGTCCAAAATGGCACCTTGACTATGGAGTTTGATGGTACACTCATCCACTTCAATATCTTTGAGATAAAGAGATACCCTAGTGAAGTGAAGTCATGTTTTCCCGTGAAAGAGATTGATCCGGGCTAATGAATCTTGCAAAATCTAAGTCGGGCCGTCGACTTTAAAACAAGCGCTTAATGGGAGGCAACCCATAGGTTTTGTATTTCTTATCCTTTTGCTTTTTGTTATTTCTTTTTCTTGTTCCTTATCATGTTAAAATTTCCCACCTTGACTTTACTAGGAGGATTCAATTACATTGAGGACAATGTAAGGTTTAAGTGTGGGGGAGTGGTTAAGCATGTATTTTAAAAAAAAAATTACAAAAAAATTAAAAAATTTTGAAAAAAAAAAAAAAAAAGTTTTACATAAAAACTCCAACTTTTAGAGATTTTAGAGTCACTAGCATACTTCTAGGTATGTTTACATAGAGCTTTTGACCGACATAATTGAACTTGGAAATGTTAGAGAACTACATTCGGATTTCTTGCTTGTTTGAGTGTTAAATAATGGATTTAATCATGCCGGTGATGCAAATTTGGTGCAGGGAGAAATGCATTATTAGAGTTGCTGATCAATCATTAGTGGAGACTACCCGTATTCATATCATGTGAGGCACCGACCAGAAATTTTTCCATCTACTAAAGAGCTTTTTTTTGAGTGTGTGTCACCGTACATTAATTCCGGGTAGAATGGTGAGCTACCCAACCTCCCACCAATAGAAGCACTACTCTTTGATCTCTTGAGTGCTAATTTTGTCAATCATAAGGGTGACGTCTATAGATGAAAGCCTCCTTCTTGTAGTTCGATTTGCAGTTAGCACCATTCTCTCTCTCGACAACAACGGATCCATAGAAACAACATCATCATCAACAAGGAGCGACATCAAAATTTACAAGGAAAGTTGGAAAAGTTTAAGGTTTATAAGCAACGGAATGAGAAAAAGAGCAAATTTCAAACTCAAGTAAAGCAACATACAAATGAGCGGATTTTACATATATGTTGAGGACTTACAATACAATGAGGTAATTTTATATCCAAGTATGAAGACTTATTTATAAAAACAAAGAAAATCAAAAGGTGAGAATTTTTGAAGTTTATGATTTCAAGACGATACAAGTTGTGAAGAATCGAGCGGTAAAATACTTCTCCCACGGCCATGGTTTATTTTTTGTATTTTTGTGAATTAAAAAAAAAAAAAAAATTGAAAAAAGAAAAGAAAAAAAAAAAAAGAGAAATATTTGTTTTGTTAATAAGCCGTGGGGAAGGAAAATTTATAAGGAAATTTCAAGCGACAAGGATTTTTAAGGTAAAAGAGTTATAAATTGTTAAGGATTTATGAAATTCGAGAGTTTATCACCAATAGTTGAAACCGAAGACGAAGACCAAGGAGATCAAGACAAGGAGCGGAAGACGTTTCTATTGGATGCCGTGAGAGTGGTGTTATCATAATTGGCGATCGGATGTGAAGGTGAGTAAGTAATCTCATCCTCGATAATAATGGTTGATTTCCTTTCGTAGAGATCGTCAGAAAAATGGTTTTTCAAAAATGATTAAAAGATGTGGGTTTTTAAAAATATTTCGGATGTTTTCCTTCCCACCATTCAACGTGTTGCAGGAATTCTCTCTTCATTCCTACCTGCACACATGTGAGACCCATAAAAAAACCGTCTTTTTGAGTGCAATTATCATAAAATCCTTTTTGGTGAGGCGAAGTCGAGGCGAAATGCTTATTGATCGTTTCTCAAACACGCGTTCTCTCATTATGGTGTGGTTATTTCTCACTCAACATTTAAGAATGAGAATATGTTCTTTAGTATTTCTAACTTCTTATTACTAGCATGCGAAACTCTATGTCCTCATAACTCTTTGGATGCTTGGGACGCTTGAACGCTTCGAAGTTGTGAGTTTTTAGTTTGATTTGCTCGAGGACTAGCAAAGTCTAAGTGTGGGGGAATTTGATAGGGTGTAGAATACATCTTATTTACTATCTATTGTTTATGCTTTCTTTGTTATTTTTCTTGTAAATTATGTATTTTACGCTTGTTTTGAGTTTTATAGCTACTATGGAGTCGCACGAACGAAAAGAAGAAGAAATCACCCATTTGAGCAAAAAGGGCAAAATTGTCATTTCATGGACAAACACTATCTGGAGCCTGGCATCGTGTTAAGGGGTAGCTAGTTTTGTGGTTTAAAGAGAAGTGCTAAAAAGCACCTTGGAAGAAACTAAGGGGTTACCATTTGGGTGACCCTTATCTCAAATCTTTGGGGTGTCCGAATCGCCCATTTAACCCAACCCTAAATCGAGAAGATTACTTCTCAATCATTTTGTCTGAATCAAATACGAGAGAGTGGTGGCAGCCATGGAACCGAGAAATTGGAAGGGAAATCGAGCTCGTTCTTGAGATGCTAATCAAACACGAGAGAGAGGTGATTTGGTGCTTCTTTGTTGAATCCGAGAAGAAGAAATGGATGCGGGGATTGTTGAATCTCGAGATGGTGATGAAGTTCGAAGAAATTAGGTCTTGATGCTGAGAAGAAATCGAAGATGGGTTCGATCTGTGAAGAGATGTAGATCTTTGTTCTTTGTTCTTGAGAGATTCGAACCGAAAGAATTGTTGGTGGATTGAGTATGAAATCGATGGATTTGAAATGGGTTTGAAGCGAGGAGGTGATCTTTGAGTAACGATGTGTGTTTAGATTGAAAGATAGAGCTACAATCGTTGAGTGAAGCTTTGAATGGAAAATGGGTTTGAAGAACTCGGGAAATCGAGCTCGGTTTGAGTACATTATTCAACAGGGGAGAAGAAATTGGAGATGGTTCGGTGTTGACAAAGAAGGAATCGAGAGAAGCTGGTGATGCTTCTTAAGGGATTTTAATGAAGATGGGTTTACGGTGGAGTTGAGATGAAATTCGGAAATGGGTTTGATTGTTCTCCGCTGCTGCTAAGAAGATGCAATCTAGAGTTGATGCTATAATATCGAGAACAAATGAGATGGGGATTGAGATTGAAGCTCTGTTGCAGGAATGGAAGCCGTTTGAAGGAAAGCGGTGAAGTGATGAAACAATAGATGTATGTTAGGAAATTGTCACGGGAATGAAGCTAAAATCTACCAAATTGGCACGAGATATGCCCGAGAAAACAAAACGGAACTCGTCGGATTTTATACCCGACCGAGTTAACTCTCAATCCGGCCGATGAGCCGATTCAACCCAATCCGGTCGGACAATCAGTAGAGTTAGAAGTCGACTCGGTGTCCGACTTCTCTGCTCCCTTGACCGTTGGTGTGGTTTGACCCTTTTGACCGTTAGTCCTAACGGTGGTGATGGAATATTAAAGTCGAATATACCGATGATGGCGAAGAATCGGGTGGCCAAGGCGGTGACGGATTCCGGCGGATTCCGACCATAATACCAGTTTTCCGGCGAGCCAAAAATTCCAATTTTCGTGGACTTCTCTCATGGGTGTGAAGACTTGGACTTGGAATTGGATGGAGAATTGGGCTCAAATTTGGAAAGAAGATGGAAGAAGAGAAAGACTTGAATTTGGAAATTGAATTGCTAAAGGAAAAGGATTCTATTCCTTGGAAGATTTGGAGAATATTAAAGCCTATAAATAGAGAAGTTTTCTATATCTTTTACACACCTCTCTACACACACAACACTTGTGTTTTTGCTTTCAATTCTTCTTCTTAATTATTTGTGAACTTGAAAATTCTTCCTTTTAATTATTTTGTGTGAATTTCAAAAACATGAGTAGCTAATTTTATTATTGATTGAGGATGAATTCCTAGTTCTTAATACATGATTTGAGTTTTGTTTCAATTCTATCTTGAAGTTTTTCACATGATTATCGTTTGTTTTTACTAATAGGAATGTTTATTCATTCATGATTGATTGATAGATTGTTTAGAGTGCACGCTAAATTGATTTGTTAATTTGATCTAAATCTAGTATAAGTTAGGGAATAAGTAATCGTTCTCGACACTTTACACAAGTAGAAAACACGAGACCTTGCGGAGGGATTCCGTGGAGCGATTGTGTGTAAAAACAACGCTAGAAAGTGGACCAAGCGAACCGAGTTTAACTACTAGTACTAAACCTAAATTCATAGATCTTAATGCATTCGGGAATTATATCTTGTAAGCGAACCGCTATCCTACGGTTGGTGATAATCTAAGCGGTGACTAATAACATGTGGATGAAAAACATAACTTGATTCATTGTTTTGCAACGAAGAATGATTCCTTGGTCTTGTCTCTCTTATTGATTTCAACTTTATCTTTTAATTTCTTTGTTTATTTTCTTTTGCTTTATACCTCCCCCCTTTTTCGTGACAATTTTTACAACTAGAATCTCTTGCTCCTCGTGGGAACGAACTTGACTTCCATTATATTATTTTTAATTGAGTGGAAATAAGATATTAATTTGATTGCACCTACGACACGCATCAATTGCTAGCTATTACCAGGTTGCGTAAGCAACATAACAAAGTTACGAGTGTTCTTTACAAGGAAAATACAGTAAGATCCACAAGATGGGATACATAGATTTGGAAATGATAACAATATAACAATTAGAGGGAGAAGCAGATAAAATTATTACCACTTCCGGTATGACTTGGGCGGTGTCGCACAATCGCCGGAGTTATCATTGACGGAGGAATTCACTTTGTTCTTTTGGTAGGGTCTAATGGGGTTGAAGGTGTATTCCCGGGTTGAACACACTTGACTAACATTCTTTCGGTAAAGGGAGTTGTGGGAGTACGATCTACTTTTACTTGCTGAGATGCCTCTTTCCGAGATGCTATTACGAAAAAAGATGGAACTCCTGGTGCTTCCTCTACATAAGAGTTCAAGGTTTCTTATCCGGTAATCAATATCCGTTGTCTACACCCTGTAACTTCAACCAGTACCAAACCATAGACTTCGAAATCAGGTCCTTGTTCAAAACCATGTAAACCCGCTACTTTCTTCTTTATATTCTCTGGAGTAAACATTTCCTGGAAAACCATATACTGTAAATGAACCCAGATATATGTATCGTTACTGGTTTTCCGTACCCAAACACCATTGTAGTGCACATGGACTTTCATATCAGGCATCAAACAAAAATACCTGCAACTGAAACATATAATAAATCATTACAACACTTACAATATCTGAATATACAGTAGAAAAGTGAAAATTGCAGCGAAGGAACGCAAATTCAATGAATTGGTCTTGCTAATGGCACTAAAAACACAAGTTTGCGCACTGTTCTTTTTGTCATGTGCCACTCCAAATTATGAGACTAGTATAAGAGCCTCCAATGAATAAGTAGATATGGCTTCAATAACTACTTCAATGGTAATTACAGAAAAGGGTGCAACAAAAAGGGTGTTGAATAACTACTTCAACAAAATTTCATTGTGAACTAAAGATAACCAAAATTCATTTTCTCACTACTACAGAATAGTGCTTACACATTGAGACTGGCATTTCAGGAGACTGTCTAACACGCTGATCCACAATGATATTAATCTAACTCTTCTGCTTAAATCATCTTTAAAAACCGCACTACTAAAATCAAACAGTAGCATTCGCAATCAGAATCCGTATCCAACCCACTAAGAAACTTCCTATTAACCCCTATTTGAAACCTATTTCATGAAATCAAAATGAAAATTTTTATCCAATTTTACATTATCATCATTTGTTAAAGCAAAATCAATATCGACAAAATATCACAATCAACTATATCAAATCCTAACATGACTTATTTTCGATCTATATGGAGAACCCTAATTTCCGATCAGAACATATTTTCGATCTACATGGAGTTGAAAATCTAAAAAGATTAGAAATCAAATTTCTAGGGTTTACAAAATCAAACATTATTTTGATTTCGAAAAAGTGGATTTCCCATACGATATGTAGATCTTATAGATGAGCTTCACTTTAGGAAAATGGAAAAGGAATAATAAGAAAGATAGAAGTCTTTAGAAGGTGTGTGGTGTGTTTTGTGGAAGAAAAAAGTTAGCTCTTTGGGAGAGTCAAGTCGAAGATATAGAAGTGAAAAGATAAAGATCATCCAGCACATCAAGTTTGATTAGTAATAAATTCTTGTTCACTATTAGCCTAATAATTCTTTTTTAATCCCGTATAATTCTTGTATAATCCTATATTCTTGTACAATACCGTATAATCCTTCTGTAATTATGATTAATCTTTTTGTTATTATGATTAATATTTTTGTTAATTATGAATAGTGTTCGATGTGTAGAAGTTTGAGACATGGTTGTCTTCACTTATCAAACATCATATTATGCCTAGAATCTGGATGTTTACATATAATATCTGCACATCCATGTGGCAATGATAAGAAAATTGTGGGGTCTCGGTAAAAAAAACTTACGATATTATTATAAAAACGAAAAAGTAATAATAAAAAATCCGATGTCCACATATCACACGTACGGATAGGATAAAATCAGGTATTTCCGTAAAAGACTAGGGCATACATGTCCGTTGACGGGTCATGGTCACACTTTTGGAAGATTTTCAAAAAGGGTAGATTTTCGGTAGATTTTGTGAAATCAATCACACTTCCGGTAAAGATCCCGCTTCTCTGCATGTCTTGGATTCACCTTCCTAAGGAAGGCACCATCTGTCGTTTCCTCCCGCGTATTGATCGATATCGTGCAGTGCTTGTGCAACCATTTCGTTTAGTCTCTTCTCTTCCACGAGGGAGAAGTCAACATTGTATGCAGTTATTTTGACATCTTTTAGCTCAACTTCAAACCAAGTTTTATAACCTCTTGGTGGAACATCAAAATCCTTCTCCTTAGCACCACTTGCAACTTTAATTTAATTACATACTTTTTCAGCCTCATCTCTTTCTAACAATGTAACACTATCGATACCACTGAATCTCGTTGAGCGAATCCCACCCTTGCACATCAATTTAAACCAAAAGTAACTTTTGTTTGCTACAATGCCTTGGACCTGATTATCATCCTTTCTTGTTACTCTTACAAAATCCCCAACCTTTAAGCTTTTATACCAAAAGAATTCCCTCAGCTGGGGTATCACAAATCCAAATGCTCTCAATATTAAATTATGGCTTAAATCATCAGCAGCATGGAGGGGATTTTGATGTTTACCTTTTGCTGCTTCATAGTATATCATAGGAATAACTGGTTTAGGGAATGAATCAATCCTTCCTTCTTCTCCATTAAAACTTGTGTTGTTATTCCTTTGACTGCATCTAATAATAGTTCCATGAAAACTTCTTTTGCTATTCCACTGAAAACATCTAATAGTTGGTGTTGTTGTTGGCCTTTTGGTGGCCTTATTCGGAAAATAATTTGTGGCCTTCTAATACGGAAAAAAATTGTAGAATAAAATAAAAATTAGCAGCGCTAATCGGAAAAAAAAAAATCATCATTTGCGCATTATAATCAGTATATAGATTCCGATTTTTAATAGGCAACTAGGTGAGAATTCATGATTAAGAAAAAATCACCACGAACACTTAAAATCAGATTGCTCCTATGAATTTTAATAGCCAAATGATAGGGAAATGTGGGATTTTTCATAAGTAAATGAAGATTCTTATTTTTTGAAACAGAACAAATTAGGATTCAGTATATGCTCATAAATTCTTATGTACGAGAGTATATAAGGATTAGAGATATATCAAGTGGGAATACACATATACCATGCACAAAAGAAGAAAAATAAAGGAAGCATGTATATATGCATTAAAAAGAAAAAAAGACAAAAAAAAAAAAAAAAAACAAATCACGTACACCTGATTATGCCAAAGGCGTATCTATAAAAGACGTTCGAATAAGGGCATGACACATCTTGGATTGTGGGTCACCCAATCTTTCATCCATAATACCATTTCTTTGATATGTCACACACAATAAATATAATATTGTTCCATTAAGAGTAATTGAATTGTTAAAAATTTGTGATCCACTTTGTTTTGTGGCATCAAGCGCCGCTTGAATTGCTTTAACAAAGGGCCGGCTCACGAGTGAGTACGAAACGTTGAGTTTTTAGTACTCCCTCCGTCCCACTATTAGATGACCTACTTAGTTTAAAATTTTGTCCCACCATTAGTTGACCTATTTCATTTAACAAGGGAACATTTCTAAAATTATCCTTTTGATTGATTATCGTTAATATAAGAAATGTATATAATTTGATATCCATGTTTATACTCGTTACATAGGTTTTAAAATGCTTTCCAACGGTACAAAGTTTATGAAAATCCATGATATAGTTTGAGAGATAAATCATTTCTAAATTTTACAAATTATTATCTATAAGGGTATAATTGTAAAAAACACTTAAAAATACTCATTCTCATTCCTCGCGCCTTAAGAATTATGCAAAACTTCAACTTAGGCCATCTAATAATGGGACGGAGGGAGTATCATTTTTCTACCAAACTTGCTACGATATGCCATCAAACGGGCCAAACTTGCAGACCGTATCAAATGAAAGCTGGGCCCGGCCCACCACCCGCTAACCGCCTTACACACTATTGACACATTCCTTTAATCATACAATTTCCCAATCGGGTGGGGGGGGGGGGGGGGGTGTTCCCTTATATATATGAAAAAACATACATATAGGTAATACATACCTTGATTTTTTGAATCATCAGAAAAAGAAAAGTTTAATAGAGATTGATCTTGAGAGGGTTTGATTTGATGGAAGGATTTAAAAATAATACAACGGTGCCACCGATTTCAGATAAACTGAACCGGAACTCACAGTTCGAATTTGTTAGTAAAACATATGATTTAGTGGATGATCCATCTACAGATGATTTAATTTCTTGGAGTCCAAGTAATAATAGTTTTGTTGTTTGGCAACCAGATGCGTTAGCTAAAAATATTTTGCCTAAGTATTTTAAGCTTACACAATTTACTAGCTTTAACAGGCAGTTGAATTTTTATGTAAGCCCCCTTGTCTCTTTCCTTTAAATCTCCTAATTTCTTTAGCGTTATTTGTTCTAATTATTGATTCTTAGGTTTTAATCTTAAATTTCTCTGCATAAACATTTGGGATCTTTAGTTATCTAATTGTGTCAAACAAACCCTTGTTGCTGCAGGGGTTCAGGAAGATTAATCGTGACAGGTGGGAGTATGCGCACAGAGATTTTTAAGAGGTCAAAAACACTTGCTGAAGAGAATCAGGAAGAAAGAATCAGGCAAAGTGAAGAAGCAGCAACACCAACCTCAAGGACAGAGTTCATCTGTTAGCGCATGTGTTGAAGTGGGGAAATTTGGTCTTGAAGAAGAGATAGATAGACTTAAGAGGGACAAAAATGTGCTTATGCAGGAAGTTGTTAAGCTGAGGCAGCAACAACAATCAACTGATCTTCAGTTGCAAACTTTAGGGCAGCGGCTGCAAGGTATGGAGCTGCAGCAACAACAAATGATGTCGTTTTTCGTGAAGGCCGTGCAGAGTCCAGGTTTCTTAGCCCAGTTGGTGCAGCAACAGAATGGAAATAACAGACGGATTGCTGGAGTTAATAAGAAACGAAGACTTCCTAACCTCGAGGACGGTCATTCTACTCCTGCTTCTGATGGACAGATCATTAAATACCAGCCAATATTGAATGAGGCAACACAAGCAATGTTGATGGAGCCGAACCTTGCTTCACCATCTCACAGATTAGATGTAGATACCAATGGAGATAGTATTTCCATCGATGATATACCTTCACCATCCAATACACAATTAGACAGCGGGAGTACATCAAATCTGATATCTGATGTCACTCTTTTGGAGGTCGCTCCAACCTCTGGACATTCACTTTTATCAGTCCCATCAGGGTATTCAGGAATGCGTCCTTCAGTGGAGATTCAATGTTCTGGTGATGTAACAGATGCGTTAACAACAACAACAACAACAACAACAAGTCCATTGCCAGACATGAGTTTCTTTGACGCACTGGAAAAGGACCTCATGCAGGACATGGGACTGGAAAACGAAGGCACTGAAATTCCTGGTGCAGGTTTTGTGGGTCATGGGGATCTGTACAATGATTCATTCGGGGTAGATGACGCGATCTCCCTGTTCGGAAGTGGACAGTTCTCACCTGATATTGATGTGGATATGTTGGTCGACGGGTACACCACTAAGCCTCCTGGCACAAATCATTCTTTTTGGGAACAATTTCTGACAGGGCATCAGCATAATATGGATCCGTTTGCACAACAAATGGGGTTTCTTACTTCGGAAATTGATGTTGCAGCCTGAAATGTTAATGTTAAATTGTCAATAAACTAGCATGTATTCTTTTTCAATAGAACTTTAATCATGTCTTCTGAAGGTGGAGAGCTGCTCTGGGTTTACTAACTTACAAATTTGTTTTTTTATATTAAAATTCTGGTTTGAATTGAATACTCATGTCTTCTGAATTTGCTCAAGTGATCACTTTCTTTACCAGGGTGAGCTGGGGTTTTTTGAGTTAGAATTGCAACAATGTGCCATATCCCCTCCACCTTTAGGGTGAGCTGGGGTTGATCCCCAAGGTTGTGTTAATCCTGTAGTTGAAATTGTATGATTCCAAGAAGTGTAATTATTGCAAACCATTCTCTTTTTCTTTTCAACTTTACCATCTCCCTGCAGTTGGGAAGACTTGATGCATTTGATCACTTAAAACCAAGAGCCAGAATCAGATATAAATCTTGACAAAGAAATATACTAGTGTAAATGTTGCAAATTTATTTGTGCACTGTTAAGGTAAGATCACAACTGCATAGAGCAAAAGATGACTGGACGAACAAAAGATAAGTTTCTCACAGACAGAAAACAAAAGATAAGGTTCTCATAGAAGCTAAACAATCTTCTCCGAAACCAATGATGATCAGCAGAAACGTTCAATTACCACCACGGAGACGAAGGACAAGGTGAAGGGTGGATTCCTTCTGAATGTTGTAATCAGCAAGAGTGCGACCATCCTCGAGCTGCTTTCCAGCGAAAATCAACCTTTGCTGATCTGGAGGAATTCCCTCCTTGTCCTGGATTTTGGCCTTGACATTATCGATAGTGTCGGAGCTCTCCACCTCCAAGGTGATTGTTTTCCCAGTCAAGGTCTTCACAAAGATTTGCATACCACCACGAAGACGCAAGACAAGGTGAAGTGTGGATTCCTTCTGTATGTTGTAGTCAGCAAGGGTACGCCCATCTTCCAATTGTTTCCCGGCAAAAATCAGTCTCTGCTGATCTGGTGGAATACCTTCTTTGTCCTGAATCTTGGCTTTTACATTGTCAATGGTATCTGAACTCTCAACTTCTAAAGTGATGGTCTTCCCAGTAAGGGTCTTCACAAAAATTTGCATACCACCTCTGAGACGAAGCACCAAATGGAGAGTGGACTCCTTCTGGATATTGTAGTCGGCTAGGGTCCGACCGTCTTCCAATTGCTTTCCGGCAAATATCAAACGTTGCTGGTCTGGAGGAATACCTTCCTTGTCCTGAATCTTGGCTTTTACATTGTCAATGGTATCTGAACTCTCAACTTCCAAGGTAATTGTCTTTCCAGTAAGGGTTTTCACGAAGATCTGCATACCACCTCTGAGTCGAAGAACCAAATGGAGAGTGGATTCCTTCTGGATGTTATAGTCAGCGAGAGTACGGCCATCTTCCAATTGCTTTCCAGCAAAGATCAACCTCTGCTGGTCTGGAGGAATACCTTCCTTGTCTTGGATCTTGGCCTTGACATTATCAATGGTATCGGAACTCTCCACTTCCAAAGTAATGGTCTTGCCAGTAAGGGTTTTGACAAAGATTTGCATACCACCTCGAAGACGAAGGACAAGATGGAGAGTGGATTCTTTCTGGATGTTGTAGTCAGCTAGAGTTCTTCCATCTTCCAACTGTTTACCAGCAAATATTAAACGCTGTTGGTCTGGGGGTATTCCTTCTTTATCTTGAATCTTAGCCTTAACGTTGTCAATGGTGTCTGAGCTTTCAACCTCAAGGGTTATGGTCTTGCCAGTGAGGGTTTTCACAAAAATCTGCATCTGTAAATCAATTATAACAACAACCTCATCAGATTAGGGTTTTCACAATAGTCATTCTCAATGTAAACACATACAATATCCAATATCGGCTATAGAGATTATTATGTCTAACACAAACATTTCAATCTTAGAAAGTCCAGATTTAGCAAAAGCGTAGTAAACTACGATTAGTAGTTCAAATTAGAGAATTACATACAAAACCAGAACAAAGGGCATACAATATTTCAAGCAAAGCAACATCAAGCTTACATACATTGACCAAAACACAAGGGCATCCAAATTGACATTATTTCAAACTCAGAGTTGTTGAGCAACATCAAGCTTACATACAACATATACTAGTCTATAACTCTTATGATACCATAAATTGAAGCAGCAGCAGATCCATAACCATTTAAAACCTAACTTGGCAGGAATTGACCTATGTATGATCAAATAAGAATCCAAGCCATATCAATCCGAGATGATCAACAAACAATATACACAAAAACAAAGATCCAACTAATTAGAAACATAATAAAACACAATCCAAAATCTCCAACTAATCTCGCCAAAACAACACAATAACGACTATCCCTATCAAATCAAGATGATAAAAAAAAAAAAAACATTAACCAGACACAGAGTCTAAATCTATGCAGAATGATCTCATAAAAAATATATCAACAAGAACAAATCAATCAATCACTAACCCCTTAAATCTTCATAATTAAATCAAAGAGAAAATTGAGTAACAGGATCAAAGTTTAGAGATTAATTACCTTGAGAGAGGAGGGTATTGAAGATACTTAGTTCAGATCGCCGAATATGAATATAAGATTGATTTTTCCGAAGAGATGAGATGAGATCGAGAAAGACCGGAAGAGTCTATTTATTATCGTACCTAATACTCAAAATATCCTCGGTCCTACACGGAAGAGGATAATATTAAGATAGTAGTATTATTAAATTCTAGAATCGTCTCTTTTCTTCTTTTTAGCAAAGAAAAATAAATCTGGAATCTTCGCGAATACCGATGTAAACGGAAGGACGAAAGACTTATGGTTAGTGTCTATGTTGCATGGACACGATTACGGCCACGCGATTGCGATCTGACGCGATTACGGGGACACGTCAAATCAAAAAAAAAAAACGGGTTCGGGGGATACGTTATGTATATTACTCACATCATTAAAATCAAATATTACTACAATCTACACAACAAAATAATTACTCTTATTTTTAAAATATTTGATTACTAATTATATAATGTTAATAATAATGTAAAAATGGTAAAGTTTTTCATGAATAATGCTTGGATATGACGAGAATAAATTAGCGTCATATTTAGTTTATTTTGATTTTCCAAACCAAAATAAATCATTTATGGCGATGTCTGAGGAAGTGTCCAATTGGTATCGCAAAGTGTCAATATCGATTTTTACGCGACACGTGATGTGGCGTGTCCATCGAGTGTCGGGAAGTGTCGTAACCGTGCAGGTGTGCATTCACGTGTCCAGAGCCGCGGTTACGGCATCTTTCTTGGAGTGTCCGTGCAACATAGGTTAGTGTCTTGACTCTTGCATGGGCAAATGATTCACCGGGCCTATCTAATTTGTGGCTAATGTAATGGTTGCATGGCTCTGACCATACAAATCTTCTTGAGTTTGCTAATAGTATGTTAAATCAAAATGTATGCAAATGATGAAGCCATACTGAAATGCTCATTAATCAAAAATATAAGCACAAAGATTCGTAAGTATATAAAAAAACAACCGAAAATACATTAATCGATTGCATAGTTATGCATAGAAGTATTAAACTTAAGCATGGTTCTGATAACCCAAATACATACTACTGTAAATAGTCTAGAATTTGGGTGTCTCACTTGAGCTAATATTATGCTAGTACAAGAAAGATAAACGAAAACCACATAGTGTAGTTGGTTTTTATTTTAACACATAATTGATAGTTGATCAGCAGGTAAAATGCTTACGGTCAGGGCCGTGTTCCAGTTCTACCCGGCAACTTGAAAGCTTATTTAGTTACCCTTGATGCAGACACTAGTGCAAGAGTTGGCACAGTCGTGGAATTCCTCTCCTCCTACAGCTGAAACATCATTTTGAATACTACTACACTTAGTAGTCATGCAACTAGAGATGCAACCCCTTTCAGTAGCAGTATTGGCGGTGAAAAAGCTGGAGATGGTTACCCTTTGCATTGCGCCAAACAAATCCCTTTTTGATTCCTGAACATACGATGTAAGCTTCTTTAGGTTTCACACCCTTACAATTTTTCAGAAGGCAGTTGACGTAACACTTGGACTTGCCAGGTGGCTTGAAGCGTGGAGGCTTGACGCCTGGAGGTTTGATACCCGGTGGCTTGATGCCCGGAGGCTTGATGCCTGGAGGTTTGACACCTGGTGGTTTGATGCCCGGTGGCTTGACATGAGGCTTGGATGCAGCATGCTCTGCTAACAAGGCAATCACTATGACCATCACAACAAGTAAAGCTTTTCCCTTCATACTTTCTTCCTGACTTGTTTCAAAAAAATTGAACTTTTTTTTTTTTTTTTTTTTTTTTTAGGGAGCTGTCAAATTTATAGGAGAAAAATAATCGCACAAAACTGATCAAACTACACAACAAGGTCGATCAACGGAGATGATGTATCTACTGGTCTTGCATATGCAAGGTCCCAGAATTTGTTTAGTATGTATACTACTAGATCTTAACCCGTGCCGTAACGGCACGGGATGTTTTGTCTCTAATACGATATTGTTCACATTTCTCTTGCTTCATTTTATTCGTGAGTAATTATTTTGATATTCAAATAGGTTTTGGGAAACAAAATGGGTTACCTGATCTTTTATTTTTACTTAAGCATGTTATTCCAATTTATTATCTGGACGGAGTACTAATGTTGTGCCAACATGAAAATAAAATAAAAAATACATAAAATAAAATTTTTCCCCATTTATTGTTCCATCATACCATAATTTCAAACTTCAAAAAGAATATTTCATCTAACAGTACATAAACCTAAACTGCCAATCCAACTCCATGATGTTTATGAATACATTTGTTCCGAAATTATTGATAACTAAGGCTCTAAGGAGTGAAGCAAAAACCCATAATATTTTCCCTACTATAGATAAAAACTATTTATTTATTTTTTTTGCAAATGTGAGAGTTATAAAAATGAAGAACCCTTGGCTATTGGAAGGCCGAGATATACACATGTGAGTTGAAAAATAAAC
Source organism: Papaver armeniacum (assembly GCA_023531295.1). NCBI lineage: Eukaryota > Viridiplantae > Streptophyta > Magnoliopsida > Ranunculales > Papaveraceae > Papaver > Papaver armeniacum. Next base: position 34,572 of record JAJJWW010017457.1, read on the forward strand.
TTATAATAGTAAATCAAACCATGTGTAAGATTCTTTCTCAATCATATTGATAACATAATATTGAAGAAATTCGTGGATAAAAAGATTTCACACCAACTATGCTAAGTAGTGCATGAATGACGTTCTCACATCTAGTGTTACTCAAGTAATTTGGAGTTTTAAAGAGCATAGTCATATTGATATTTGTATCTACATAAATTCAACTAACCTTAGAAGAAAAATTATTAGTTTCAAGGTAGAGCCGACACAAAACTTCTGTCGCCTTCAATGTATACAACACACATTGGGTTTAATCGGCCTTGAGATTAAACAAATACCCCAATATTAGTCAAATAATGTCTACAAATACGGGATCGAAACAATGTGCTAACGGGAAAATGAGAGACTAACATCAGTTCTACAAAGAAAATACCCTATATGTATCAAAGTTTGTTAACCAAACATGTATTCAAATTAAAAAGTCATCAACTTAACACAAAAATATAAAAGAACCCAAGTTAAGTCAATACTTGCATAAACAAAACTTATAAGAGAATTTTATAATTATTAAATACCTTTAAAATCACTATTAGAGATTTAATTGCATGCCTCGCAACGGTAGGAGGAAATCACCAGATTAATTTGTAGAAATTTCACTGGATATGTAGCAATTCAGAGAAGTTTACACTGGTGGTGATGCGTTCCATCTAAGTGTTGTTCGATTGATTATTTTTTTAGAAGGTTTCGGTTTTCATTGGACAAACCGAGAGGGAGCGTTTCATTATATTCATTATCATTCAGAAATCCAAGACCAACTCGCCCTATGCTTACGGGATATCAATACAACCTTAGATTTATCTATTTGACGGAGAAACCTTGATACTAAATATGTAGTTTTTAGTGTTATTTATTATATAAAGTGACATCCAAATGTTTTTTTCTTCTTCTTAATTTTCATGTATTTTAACCGAGTTTATATTAGCATTAAGACGATCAACCACAGTTCTAATTTATAGTGTTATCCTTTTGTAGCAAAGACATAATTAACATAGTCAATTACTACTCATCAAACCGCCAAGTACCACAAACCACCATATATTACTTCTTTCTCCACCACCACCATTTTCCATCCCTCATAGAATATTGGGCACACTTATAACTTTTAATCTCACACGTCATGTATAAAGTTTAGATTTAACAAACTTAGGTCATTAATTAATTTATTCAACTATATGTTTTTTGTTAATATTGAAAATCATGCATTTAACTAAGTTACCAAAGATAGCGGTGGCACCAAAAACAACCATTTTGTCTTATATGATTTGGTATCATCCCAAAAGTATTTGTTATCCGCTTTTTTGATCGTGTCAAAAACAACCAACTATACTTTTCACAATACAATGTTACTCGTCATGTAAAAAAATTTATTATTTTTGATTAAAAAGAAAAAACTAATACCACCGCCATTAAAACCATCCAGCGCCACTATTTCTTCCACCAAAACTAATGTTACCGCCTCCACCACTTTGTAACACATTCCACCGCTTCCACCACTTATTTCTTCCTCTACTACCACCACCACCACTAATATCTATTGAAATATTTTTTATCAAAATTATTACTTATTTATGGAGATATGTATTAATATTAATTAAGGGATATTTATGATGTAAAATTAATAAATCATTTATCATGAGAAATTAATGTTTCCTAAATTAATAAAACACTTATACTTAATATTTAAGTTGAACAAACCATAACCATAGATTTATCTTCTCTAGACAAATCACTTATACTAATTAATAAAATACTTATACTAATTAATATTTAAGTTGAACAAATAACCACTATTGATTTATCTTTTTATCAATTCCAACTAAGGTGGAACAATGGTTAGAGGCCACTCTTATGACACAATAGGTCATGAGTTCGAACCTCCCCGTTATAATTTTTAGAATTCAATTTCTTGACTTGAGTATTCATTTTTAATTCATAATATTGGAATGAACACCACGTGTTGTAGTGTGTGGCACGGAGGATCACTGACCTTTGATTTATCTTTGCCAAGGATAAATCGACCACCACTCATATAGGCAAAGTTAGCCTTGGCGCACGTGCGGGTTATGGGTGTGGTCTCGCACAACCACGACCGTAGATTTATCTTTGCCCAGAATAAATCCTGGCCACCACTCAGAAACAAACTGTGCTTTATATTGTAGATGTACGAGTCAACATGACTTATACGTACAGTTATAAATGAAAGGGCCTCACCTTGTGACATGTATGTTTACCCATAAGCAAAACATATTTCAATGAACACCCTAATTTGCCATTTCTGGATCGGCAAGCATTGTTACATAAAAGTTCCAGAAAGTAATTACAATCTAAAGATTTTTTTAAACCCATATGTGTAATTTTAAGTCATCGATCAACTAATTGTACATAATTGGTATTAAATAATACAGCTATGGAAATTATCAGTGATCAAAGAAAGCCATCGATGAATTATTTCACAAGGCAGTTATATGTGTGTAAATATGGTATAAATTAAATGGGTAAACCCTTGAATTACACCAAAGAGGAAAGAATAACTCTGATCCAACAAGTAGTACAATACTAATTTTTACACAGAAAAGGCTTAATCTCTCCTTCTTAAGAGATGGGTATTTATAACCCTCCTAAATCTCCCTTGAGTTCCTAGATACCGTACACGTACACCATTTTGACTTCTTTCTCACTCGACATCTCGAGTCCGTACACGTGTCCTTGATATCCCTTCCACTATGGAACGCCTCTATACGGATCGGGGCTACTCTCTGTTGGGACCCACTTACCATCGGCACTCTTCATTTCAACTAGTGGGCACCATTTCCCTCTTAATATTTATTCATGCTTTGTCATACGGTGTAGGGTCTTGGAGTAAGTCCCTACACTCCCATCGCCTCTTCCTCCCATGCCCATTACATCTCCATGTTTATGTAGGGTCTTGGAGTAAGTCCCTACACTTTGTTGAGATGTAAGGTCTTGGGGTAGGTTCTTACACTTTGTTGAGATGTAAGGTCTTGGAGTAGGTCCCTACATCCCCATCACTCCTTCTTCCCCATATTCATTACATCTCCACGTTCATGTAGGGTCTTAGGGTAGGTTCTTACACTTTGTTAAGGTGTAGGGTCTTGGAGTAGGCTCTTACACTTTGTTGAGATGTAAGGTCTTGGAGTAGGTCCCTACATCCCCATCACTTCTTCTTCCCCATATTCATTACATCTCCATGTTCATGTAGGGTCTTAGGGTAGGTTCTTACACTTTGTTAAGGTGTAGGGTCTTGGAGTAGGTCCCTGCATCCCCATCACTTCTTCTTCCCATGTTCATTTCTTCTCTATGTTTGTGTAGGGTCTTGGTATAAGTCCTTACACTTTGTTGCTTCTCCCCCTACTCATGCACTTCCTATTTTTCAGGTATCTACATTAAGTCCCCTGACTGACTGTTTACGTATCCAAAGTAAGCAGCAGTCATATACTTCACAAGTCATGATATTCTTCTTCACTCATTATCAGCTTACCCAGGTACGCATCACCTTCATCTTCTAGATACGGTAGTACTCCATGCCTTACCCGTGGCTCTTGCTTCCGTATGTGTAAGACATATGAGATACGTCTTCACTTTATCATTTTTCCATACCTTAACCATACTAATCACCCGTACAAGGGGTTGTTCAACCTCTCCTCATGCCTATCATCTCTCATGTCTCCACGCATGCCTTCGTTTCTCCTTGCTTCAAATGCTAACCTCATCAACCTTACTCCTGGGTATGGGCTGCTCTCATGTGCAGGCGCAAATCACTCGTGAGGACCCAACGTACACGTCTCTACGGTGTAGGGTACCCTTATGAGCACAACATCCGTTTTTTCCTGGCGCAAAGTCCCCATGATGACCCGACAGCCATGTTCATCCGCCATCTAGGCTAGGCAACCCACCATACGTCTCAAGAAAAATTCTCATATCCGTTCTTCTCATTTGAGTCCCCAACTGCCGTGCTCATCTGTGACAGGAGACTACCGCTCTTTATACCATTACTACTGTTTATGCATCGCGTGTCCGCGTATCGCCCTTCCCCCATATGATGTGACATTTTACCTCGTTCTTAGCGAAATTTTGTAGTATTCCCGCCTCTCTCTGTTCTTCACCTCTATATATAGACCCTCCTTGTTATTCATTTTATTTCCTCATCTCATTCTCTTTCTTATTCTTATTTTCCCTTGTGTTTCTTAACTTAATATAACATGAGTGATTCTGATTCCAACAACGATGATTCCTCAGGCGAGAATAACCAACTTAATCATAGCACGGATGCCGCCTCTGATGAAGATACACTCACCCCAAATGTCTTTCAAAGTGCAGGTACTTCCTCCCGTAAACCTCGTAAAGATCGAGTTATGTCAGCGCAAGAACGTCGAGAACGTGAGGCGGACGTGAAGCTGGCTCGAGAAGGCGATACTGCGATCGATGGTTTCGACCATGCCGCCCGTTCTTTATCCATGTTGCCACTGCTGCGATGCGTCTTGGCTCTTAGCTCGTGAGCCTTGAAGCCTTTCTTCCTTGACGGTGTGTCGAGGTACCGTACCACCGCTCGTCGAGGTGATCATGTACTTCCCACTGTGTATTTCCTTGGCAATCCACATATCCTCCCATATGGCCGAAATGGGTAGACTGTGTGCTCCTTGAACCTTCTAACGCCGAGATTTTAGATGATATTGGGGTATATAACGCCCTTCAAGCTTCCAAGGTTAGGCATATAATACGCAATCTATGGGATCTTCGTCGTGTGGTTCTTCGATGGGTGAAAGGGGTTCATACACTCTTGTTTGCTTGGGGAGAGGCTACTCCAACCCTGGAAGACGTCGTGGCTATCTTGGCTCTCCCTATGCACGGTAATGCTCCTTATAAAAATGTATTGGAGTCTCGTAATACCGAAGAGGAAAAAATGTGCAGGGTGCTCCGCCAAGCTAGGAGTTGTTCTCTTCAAGACGATGTTCCCTCGGGTGCTCCTAAGAAGAAGATACGGGCTGGTCTCAAGGCATGGGCGGATTTTTGGTATACACGAGTTGCCCTTAAGTCCCCCTGACTCATCGTCTTTGCCTATCATGTCGAGGATCACCCCTAAGCATGAGCTTGCGGCGTTACTGGTGTTTTGGTTGTCTCACGACCTTTTTGAGTATGGTGTAAAGGATAATATTAAAGACGAACTCATAGTAATGGCAGTGTTGATGGTCAACAAAGTCTCTTTTCCTTTGGCTCCCATGTTCTTGGGGGGTTGTACCGCTATCTTGACTCCTTAGCCGGTGACCTCCGGTGGGGGTGAATCATCCCGATCATACCATTGAGAGAAATGCCGCCATGGCTTTCCTTCGGGTATGGCTATGGGAACACTTAGGAATTATCGTCCTTCTCCAAACTCCTTACATCTCCGCCATGAAATTTGTCATCGTGTCGTGAACACTACTCGCGTCTGTCGTTCTACGCAGACATTATCTTATCCTCGTCTTGCTCTCTATAAAGGTCTTCACCCCAATCGTGTCGCGCGCATTGTTGATGTCATGGATCGCCTTGAGGAATTCACCTTTTGGCCATATCTGGACGGTGCTTGCGGTTTTCCTACGTATCGCTTTTCCTCTACTTCTCCTGATCACGATGTGGTAATAGGACTTGAAGCTGAGGTTGATTCTTTTGCTTGGGACTTTGCTCTTGCGGTGACTCTGCCACATCCCAGATTTTATGAAGGAAAATTTTGTGCTTTATCTTACAACATTCATCGTGTTGCTCGTCAGGCGGGTTTCGACCAAGGTGTTTGCTCTACTGCACTTCTTCCATTTAGTGATGATGATATATTTGTAGCTAGGTGCTTTCACCGGTTTGTGTTTATGGATGGGCGTTGTCGGGTAGTCGAGAGTTTTCCCTTTGAGAAGAATTTGCCTTATGGAAGTCGTGTCTTGTCAAGAACTGGGTTCATGGCAACGTTACTGGCGGGATCAAGTTCTAAGGATGACTAAATTTTGTAGTCTTCCCAGCGAAACTAAAGAAGGGCCTACCCCTCCAGTTCTTCATCAATCTGGTCGTATTAAGTTGGAATCATCTATTGCTGCTGCGGAAGGTTTACACTCGAGCACTCGAGATAGGGTAGTTGGTCCCCCGACGTCGTAAATCTAATCTTATTCATTCGAGGCGGAAGAGTGCGATGGTGAGGTTCAAGACGAGGTCTTGGCTGTTCCGACAGAGGTAAATTCCTTCCTTTCATCCCTACCGTGCGCCTTAATCTGATTATTTTTCGACACTTTATCGGTATCTTATAGTCTAACCTGGCCACGGCGGTCCGGGTCGTACCCTATTACCTCCTCACCTGTTGCCCGACTCCCAGAAGTACCTGATCATGCTCTTGTCCCCTATGGTAGGCCTCTTTATTACTATATTTTACTCCTTCTCTGTCGTTATTGCACGTGCTTATTTATTTTGTTCTATAAATACAAGCTGCTGTGTTGTTTTTTTTTTCTTTCACTTGCTAAACATTTCTCTTTCTTCGTTTTTACTTTAGTCTATGAGCCTCCTCCCAGTATGGTTGTATCAGAAGTCGATGACATAGCGTCACTCTCGTATGTGCGCATGCAAGTTGTTTATTAAGTACATGGGTATGTCGTGCTAGTCACCCCGTATTTTCCCCTTTCTTAGGATCGGAAGGTATGTACTTGGCTAGTCGTTGTGCCAAGACATGTGTCCGTTTGAATCCTCTTGTGTGTTTCTGGTTTATCTATGGAATTAATCTTTCGTGTGTTATTCAGCGTTTATCAAGTTTTTTTTTTTTTTTTTTTTTGAAATTCGTGTATTTGCTTGGGAAATGTGTCATCCCTTGTAGTATAAAATCCAGTCTTGCGGTATATTAATCTATACTTAGGTCAAATATTCTCTTATCTTTGTTCTTTACAACAAAACTCTACTTACCGGAGTGCATAGCACATGCAATCATGCCTTGCAGGCTTCACGATTCATTCATATGTTGGGGTTCTACGTATATGTGAAGATCACTTTGCTAACATATATCGCATAGCGTGATATTGAGCTAGCTCATGTTGAAGCCCAAAAGTCTACCCTTTTGTCACATAACTGTGTTGTTCCTGTTGATTTGGAAGAACAACGACTGGCTATAAAATCGGAACGGGTTCGATTCTTTATGCAGAGTGAAGATTGTAGGCGTTCCATCAATATGATTATGTTTGTGTTGGATGGTTGAATCAGTGTTTATCTGCCAACAGTCTGCATTGGTTACTTCATCCATCATCATTTTTTTTTTTTTTTTTTTTGGCTACTCGTAGTTCTATGAGCATTTGAAAGTGTTGTTCACCAGGATAGATGTTCTTGGATATGGTTGTAGTATTGGTTTACTCGTACTTAGAGATTTTATGTTCTCGTCCCTTTTTTTTTTTTTTTTTTTTTTTTTTTTTTTTTTTTGAGGGAGATAATTAGCTTGTTACTCCATTGGCAGGGGATGTCCGCCTTTTGCTTGCACGGGGCTTATTACTCATAGTTCCATGATCGGTTTATGCTTATGTGCATAACGTATTTATGTACTGCCTCGACCTTAATATTATGGGAGATGACATTTGTCGCTGTTAATATATCCTTTATCATCTTGGTGTGTCTGATGACAAGAACACCGATGTGATTTTTTTTTTTTAATTCGTGTATCAATTGACACGTTGAAGCACTGTTTGTGCATGGGTCTTTGTAATTTATGTAACAGTAGCTGGTAGGAGCTTAAAAGTGATTTTCCTACGACTATGTCTTAATCTGCAAGTGCATGTGAGCCTTTGAAGGCGCGTGGCAAGCACAAAGTCTTTCCACAGAGAACCAAAGTGTGTGCTAGGTTACACTAAGGCTTTCTCAACTATTTCAGGGGTAAGTGACACAATTTTATGCTTTTGTTTATAGTCTTTACGACCGAGATGAAGGTTTCTGACTTAAGTAGGATGAATTATAAATGTTAAGATTGCAGGCACTAGGATTATCAATCCACCACTAATTCAAGTTATGCAATTCAACTAAATTGAATATTCTTGTTCCTAAGGCGAGGTAAGAATAGTGTGTCAACTCTATCATATACCTAAGGGATTTCACCAATTGAGGTTTCAATTATCATTTTCAGTACTACTCAAAGCATTAGATGTCTAGTTAAGTACAACTAATCTAAGAGATAGCAATAACAATTAAAATATGAGTCAACACACTCAACACAATGTAAACCTAACTACAATGGATGCATGACATTCATTGTGAGAGCGGGCATTGAGGTGTTAACAATGAAACTCTCTTATCATTTAAAGCATGCCAAGAATAATTCAAATGAAGTTGAACCATTTAACATCAAACTAGGGTTTCATGTCAATCCTAGTAATTAAGTTTAGAACATGATGAACATAAAAACAGACATTTAATTAAAATTGCAAACTAAACATGAACCCTAAAATTTACTAACTTTCTTACATCAAAAACATCAATTTATAACTCACAAAACTTTTCCAACTAACAACTACACACGACCCAAACCTCGCTCTCTCCGCCTTGACGCGTCCCCGACTACGAATTGACCATGTATGGGGGTTTGGTGAAAACCCTAAGTCTAACTTATCTCTAACCCAGCTTCTAGGTTGAAGAGAAGCTATGAAAGAGATAAATAAGAGAGAGGGTTGCGGAGTAGAAGTTTTGGTAGTGATTACATCAAGAAGGGGATAGAGGTGATAATGGTGTCGCCATGGGCGTGGGAAGAAGGAGGTGGAGGTATGGTTGGGTAGGGGTTTTCTAAGAGATCGTGGGAGAAGAAAGAGAAAGGTGAGGGAGAAATGAGGATTAGCTCGAGTGGTATGGTGTAGGGGTGTTTGATGTGAGACGGCAATGATGGACGGCGAGGAAGCTGGCAGCGAGTGTAGGATCTAGGGAGTGATATCCGAACGGCTCGTGGGAGACTTCGGAGTGATCCGGTGTGGAGGGCGGAGACATCAAGGGTCGATGCGTAGGAGGCGCGGCGTAGGATGCAGCAAGATGAGATCTCAACGGCTTGGAGTGTACGGGCTCGGATCCGGTCGCGGTCGGGTCCAGCTCAAGCCCATGTGTCTTGTAGATGAGTTGCTACTTGTTGGGTTTGCAAGCATGTTACTTGGGCTTTGGCTTTGACTCGGCTCCATAGATGCTCGACTCCAATTCTTCGCTCTTGGGCTCCTCGGTTTCTCAGAGCTTTATTTATTACCTAAAAACACAAAATTAATTAATACAAATATTTATTCTTGAAAACAAAGAAAATGTAAATGCAGGATAATATCCATTTATGAGCACAAAAGATGAGTAAAGTGCCAATAAAAGGTGTATAAATATGCAATATTTGGCACTCATCAAATACCCCCAAACCTGAATTTTACTTGTCCTCAAGTGAAACAGAAATTAAGAAATCCTAACTATACCTGTCATGGGTCTCTCGAATGCATTTAGCGTATGCACTAAGCCTTTAAAACCCCTAGGTGTCCCTAGTGGACGAGTTGTAGTCTCGTGAGGGTTTACTGCAGGTGTACCCACAAAACCTTCTCCAACTTCAGAGTGTAAAAGAGTCTCAAGCCTCCAAGAAGCTATGAGGACATAGAGTTTCGCATGCTAGTAACAAGAAGTTAGAACTCACCAAAGAACGCATTCTCATCCTTAAGCGTCGAGCGAGAAGTAACCATACCATATGAAAGAATTCGGATTCGATTGTGATCATAAGCCTCGACCGACTCGCCTCACCATTAGGTTTTATGATAATTGCACTCAAAAGATCGCTTTTTAGTCTCTCATGTGTGCAGCAGAATAAAAGAGAGAAATCCCGCACACGTTGTAGGTGAGAAGGATAACCTTAGAAATAAAATCGGAGACTCACGAAGTGTGGACAAAAAGAATCTTTTCTCGATGATCTCTAAGAAAGGAAATCAACCATTAGCAAGGGGTGGGAGTACTCACTTACCTTTCACCCGATCGACAATTAATATCACTCTCTCGCATTCATAGAAACGTCTTCAATCTTCGGTCTTCGGTCTTCAAATGTTGATGACGAACTTCTGAACTTCACAAAAAACTTGACAAACATACATTTTTTTTTTTTTTTGTTTTTTTTAGTACATGAAATGAAAATAATAATACAACTCAATTTTTTTTTTCACTTGTCTTGATTTCACAAACTTCATTAATTCGCATCCTATTTTTCTTTTCTTTGTTGCACATAAACCTTGACTATCTCAACTTGTCTTCAAATATTTTGATGTTGCTCCGCTTTTTGACGATGATGTGTTTCTATGAATCATGATTGAGAGGGAGAGAGTGATGCTAATCGCAAATCGGTATTTAGAAGTAGTTTTCATCTTTAGACGTCACCCTCATGATTGTGAATTAGCACTCAAGATATCAAAAATAGTGCTGAAAGTGGTGCGAAGTTGGGTAGCTCACCATTCCTACCCGGAATTGACGTACGGTGACACACACTCTAAAAAAGATTTTCTAGAAAGTCACAAAGAGTGAAGGTGGTACCTCGCTTGATGTAAAATGGGTAGTCTCCACTATGGTTGATCACAATTCTACTACCGAATATCTAAACAAAGACCTAATTCGCCCTAAAAGGTATGGTTAAATCCGACTTTAACGCTCTAATCAACTAAGGAACCCATTGTGTTCTCAAGATTTCCAATTTCATTATTTCGGTCAGACTCTCTATGTAAACATAGCTAAGCATGCTAGTGACTCTAAAATCTCTAAAAGTTGGAGGTTTTTATGCAAATTTTGAGTTTTTTTTTTTTTTTTTTTTTTTTTTTATACAAAGAAGTAAAACAAAAAGACTAAAATTCTATATGCAAATCACACCCCAAATCCTAAATCAAACATTGTCCTCAATGTGTCGACGGATACAAAGAATTTAAACTTGATCACATACCAAGAGAACTATGTTGAGAGAGAAAAGGGAAGAGATTTAGGATGCAAGAGGGTGTTGCTAAACCATAGAAAGATGAATGCTTTGAAAGCAAAACAATCACGAGCGCAAGACAAAAAGGTTGGTTAGCACACATCAAAATATGCAAAAAGAAAAATAAAAGGGAAAGAGAATGGATTTTAGTCCATATGTATGTACAAAAGTGAACTAGTCTAGTCCACATAGATGGGGTCTTCCAAGTCAATGGTCTCAACTTCCGGTGGAAGATGCTCCAAATGGTTTCAATCTCGACAATTGACTTTGAAAATGTTCTTGTTTGTTGGGTTTTCAACTTCTATAGCTCCATGGGGAAAGACGGTACGTACCAAGAATGGTCCTGACCATCGAGAACGTAGCTTTCCTGGAAACAAATGCAATCTAGTGTTGTACAATAAAACTTTTCGACTGGGTGAAAGACTTGCGCAGAATGCGCTTGTCGTGAAACACTTTCATCCTATGTTTGTACGCGTTTGGCACTATCATATGCATCATTTCTCAACTCTTCTAACTCATTGAGTTGAAGTTTTCTACGAGTTCCAGCCTTTATCAAGATCAAAATTCAACTTCTTCATGCCCCAAAGATGCACGGTGTTCTAACTCAACAAGGTAAATGACATGCTTTCCCGTACACAAGTCTCGTATGAGACATCCCGATGGGAGTCTTGTGGCAGTCCTATAGGCCCATAAAGCATCGTTTAAGCGCAAAGACCAATCTTTCCTAGAAGGATTGACGGTCTTCTCAAGAATATGCTTAATTTCCCTATTAGAAACTTCTACTTGGCCAACGGTTTGAGGATGGTAAGGTGTTCCAACCTTATGAGTGATTCCATACTTGCGCACTAGTGATTCAAAGGGTCTATTGCAAAAATGACTACCTCCATCACCGATTATTGCCCTAGGGGTTCCAAAACGGAGAAAATGTTCTCTTAAGAAAAGAAAGAACAACTTTATGGTCGTTGGTTTTGGATGCAATGGCCTCTACCCACTTAGAGACATAATCGACAAAGAACAAGAATGTATAACTTACCTTCGTGAGTTAGAAATGGTCCCATGAAATCAATACCCCAAACATCAAACAGCTCAACAATCAAAATAGGTTGTAAGGGCATCATGTTTCTCCTGTGAGATACTTCCTAATTTCTCGCATCGGCCACAAGCAACACAAAAAGCATGGCAATCCTTAAAAGTGTTGGCCAATAGAAAACCGCTTTGCAAGATCTTTGCGGCTAGCTTTTCTTGGCACTAAAGTGGCCTCCACATGCATGGTCATGACAAAAAGAAATGACGTCCCTTTGTTGCAACTGGGGACACATCTCCTAATGATTTGGTCTTGCAAAAGATTTAAACAAATATGGGTGTCCCAAAGGAAGTGTTTAACTTCAACCTAAGAATTTGAACGGTCTTGTTTAGACCAATGCAAGGGCATTCTACCCTAGCAAGGTAGTTCACAATATCAAGCAAACCAAGGCATCTCGTACACAAACATCGGTTGCTCATCGTGGAATGATTCCCTAATCAACACTGCACTCATCGTAAGGTTCAACATTCAACCTAGACATGCTGATCGCCAACAACATTTTCTCGACCCTTTCTTATCTCGAATTTCGAGGTTAAACTCTTGTAACAAGAGTATCCATCGAATTAGACGAGCCTTAGCATCTTTCTTAGACAAAAGATATCTCAATGCGGCATGATCTAAATAAATGATGACCTTAGACCCTATCAAATAGGATCTAAACTTGTCTAATGCAAACACAACAGCCTAGCAACTCTTTCTCGGTAGTGGAATAATTCAATTGAGCATCATTAAGTGTTTTACTAGCATAGTAGATCACATAAGGGAGTTTGTCTACTCTTTGGCCCAAAATGGCTCTACAAAAGATAGTCGACGCATCACACATAATCTCAAATGGTAATGACCAATCGGGGGGTCTCGACTATAGAGGAAGATGTAAGGAGAGCCTTCAGCTTGCTCCCATGCTCTTTACAAGCATCATCAAAGACAAATGCAACATCTTTTGCAAGAAGATTGCACAAAGGTCGTGAAATTTTACTAAAGTCTTTGATGAACCGTGAGAAAAACCCGCATGGCCTAGAAATGATCCGATGTCCCTCACGGTAACGAGGCTGAGGCAAGTGTTGAATGAGATCTACCTTGGCTTTGTCAGTTCTATGCCTTTTCCGAGATAATATGCCCTAGAACAATGCCCGAGTTAACCATGAATGACATTTTTCCCAATTCAAGACCAAACTCTTCTCCTTACACCTAATTAGCACACATGTGAGGTGATGCAAACACTCATCAAATGAAGACCCAAACACAGAAAAATCATCCCTAAAAATCTCAAGAAACTTATCTACCATGTCGGAAAATATGCTCATCATGCAACGTTGAAAAGTAGCGGGTGCATTGTATTGCAACCAAAAGGCATACGACGATAAGCAAATGTTCCATAAGGACATGTAAACGTGGTCTTTTGTTGGTCTTCGGGTGCTATGTGAATTTGGTTGTAGCTGAATAGCCATCTAAGAAGCGTAGTGACTATGTTTTGCCAACTGCTCTAACATTTGGTCAATGAAGGAAGGGGAAAGTGGTCTTTCGTTCTTGTGTTCAGTTTTCTATAATCAATACAAACTCGCCACCCAGTGGTCACACGGGTGGGAACAAGTTCATTCATCTCGTTTTGAACTACAGAATGCTGCACTTCTTGGTACTACCCGAATGGGACCGACCCACTCGCTTTGTGGACGGGCAAATGATACCCGCATCAAGCAATTTCCTGAATCTCACCCTTGACAACATCTCTCATGTTGGGGTTAAGTCTCCTTTGCATTTCCCTAGATGGTTTAGTGCTCTCCTCAAGGTTTATGTGATGCATGCAAATTGTGGGACTTATACCCTTAAGGTGGGAGATGGTCCAACCTAAGGCTCCTTTATGTTCTGAAGTACTTTAAGAGTCTACTTTCCTGCTCCGTGTCTAAACATGATGCAATAATCACAGTAAAGTGTCAAGGACCTAAGAAAGCATACTTCAAGGTATCGTAATGGTTTCAAATCAAGCTTAGGTGGTGTATCAAGAGGTGGGGCGATTTGGTATCGTCCAGAGCGGAAGGGGTTCCACCGCATTCGCCATTTAGCAATATCCATGGGTGGCACAGACTCTAGCAAAGAGGACTTCACCAATGTACTGTGACTCAAAGAGATCTAAGTCAAAGTTATCTAAACATGCTTGCATTGTGGTCCACTGACAAAATGTCGGGGCAATGAGTCTTGAATCGACTCTCAATCATGTTAACTCGTGCAATTCATCATCATCACACTCTATGGGTTGTTGGTTCACACGAAAGACATTCAGATTCTACAGTCATGTTGCCAAAAGACAAATTCAATATCCCGCTAACGACAATTTATGATAGCGTTTGACGCTACAAGAAGGGACGTCCTAAGATAACGAGAATATGATTTTCGTAGATTATGCACAAAGTTGTGTATCTAACACAATGAAGTCCACAGGGAAATAAAATTTATCAACCTTGATTAGCACATCTTTAACGATTCCCGAGGGACTTTCATGCATCTGTCCGCTAATTGTAGCGTGACAGGGGTGGGTTGTAATTCCCAAGTCCTAACCGCACATACGAATATGGCGGTAAGTTCCACTAGCTCCTAAATCCAATAAAGCTTTTCTCGATTGTATGATCACCTATGGTACAAGAGATAGTTGGGCTACCTGGTCTTTGAACTTAGGTGGGGTTTGTTTTGGATTATGGAGCTCACTTGCTCGGTGAGGAAGGCACGCTTATGCACATGAAGCTTTCGCGCCAGTGCAAAGGTCCTTCAAAACTTAGCATAGGCGGTATTTGCCTAATTGCTTCGAGAAATGGAATGTTTATGTTAACTCTTTTGAATAATTCCAACATCTCGTTGTATTAGGTACCCCCTTGTTGCACCAACCGTTGTGGAAACGGGAGCAACAGAACATGACTGGCACGGGGACATCTATATTGGTAGGACTCTTGGTTTTATCAATGGGCTCTTATTCTTTCTCTACGAGTAGATGTTCTGTGGTGATGTGTGTACTTGGGAGTCCGATGTAGACTCGCTTGACGGTGGTACACCTACATGGTTCTCAACAATTCTACCACTTCGGAGAGTGGTGACGGCATTCGCTGACTATGTGGAGTTTCATTGCAGAGAGGAGCCTCGCTTGAAACACATTCTTTGGATTTTGTAGGGGTTGACTAGGAAACTTGCCTTTTTCTCTCCTCATTCAATGCATCACAGATTTGACCGATCTTAAGATCTAGGTTGGTGAGACGTTGGTCGGTGGTTTTGCAAGTTCAAGAAGATGTTGGGTTAACAAAGACCGACTACGATCTTCTAAGCTAGTCTTTTCTCATGCAGGTACCGAGTGGGTGGTTGTACTTGGGGGTTTCTAGGATATGAGTATCCTTGGTTGTTATTTGTTGGTCCCCCTTGTACAGGTCCTTGGACCATGAGAAGTTAGGGTGATTCCTCCACTGGGTTGTAGGTTTGAGAATAAGGGTTGTTCTCTTGCCTATGGTATAATGCATTGGCTTGCTCGGTTTGGGACTCTTGAAATGCATGTAACTGGACAGCCTGTCCACTAAGTGGTCGTAACTATGGCATGCGGCACAAGTGGCCATAGCAATTTGGTCAGTCGGGAGAGTAGGGGCATTAGATTTTACATTCTTTCCAACTCTAGCACTTCTATTCTCCGGCCATGAAGCCATTTTTGCATTTCCCTCAAAGTCGACTCGATTCTATGAACATTGTTTGCAGGGGGTAGTCCGTTTTGGTTCTCGGATGGACTCCCACCGTTGAGTCTTTTCACCGACTTCGATTAAGAAAGACCAACCGTCGTCGGCACTCTTCTCAATAAATGCACCATTGCACATTGACTCGATCGTGGTTCCCGGGTTCTAACATCTAGACCCTCATATAAGATTTGCACGAGTCTCCATTTTTCAAAACCATGGTGGGGACATTGGAGTAGTAATTCATTGAATCTTTCCAAGTACCTTGCTAGAGTTTCGTCTTCTAATTGCACAAAACCATTTAGACTTTGGCGAATTGCCGCAGATCTTATGGTTTGGGAAAAACTTTTGAAAAAACTCTTTTGTGAGGTCATCCTGTGTTCTAATGGACTGTGGTTGTAGGGCATGAAGCCACGACTTGGCTTTGTCTTTCGAGAAAAAGGAAACAATCTCAATTTGAGGGACTCCTCTGTCATTTGGTTAAAACGCAGAGTCCCACAAATATCCTCAAAGTCTCTCACGTGATGGTAGGGTTCTCGGATTGACCCCTTTAAACACGGTAGCATATGAATGGTGCTTGCTTTCGGTTCAAAACCGACAAGCATCACCGGCGAATGATGCAAGAGGGCTGGCTTGCCCTAGTTGGGTACATGTAGTCCTTGAGACTACGGGGGTTGGTTAAGTTCCTCACCCATGGTTTCGATTCGGATGGGCTTTCGATGGAATTGGGCTTTCGGTTGAAGAACGGGTATGCTAACGATTTCGTCAGGGTGGATTCTAACTAGTCGATTTGTTTGGTCTCTAAAAGACACAATCATAGCCTAGCTATCATCTAGCATGTTAACAAACAATCAATCTTAACACAGAAAGCAAAGACTCAAAATGACCCACCAAAACAAGACTCAAGCCCAAAAGATTGGTTATTGATGTTGTAAAGCCCAACGAGAACAGGTTCTAGCCCAAATGATGTGGGCTCGCTTTGGTTTAGTTTGGGTATGCGGGCTTTAGCCGTGTATAGAGCCCGTGTTTGGTGACAGTGTACACAAAACCCAGTTGAGGGGTACGGCTTGGGTTTGGTGACAGCTTAAGTGGGCTAGTCGTCAAGGGTTGTTTCGGCCAAGCTATCGGGCACGTGGTTTTGTTGGTGCGAGTTTGGCAAACTCAAGCATCGGGCCGTGGCTTCCGGTTTGTTGCATAATCGGTGCAACTTTGTGCTTTCAACACATCACCGGTTGGTGGGTTGACCTCTAGGTGTATGGGCTTCACTGTGAGGGTTTAGAGATTGGCAAATCTCTCACAACACAAGTCTAAGAGCGGATCAATCTCATACACAGAGCAAAACAAAGATACACAATTTCACACAATTTGAAATAGCCTAATGGTTGTGCAAAGGATCTAAGCTCAAAGACAAGACACAAATGGTGCGTGGGTGATAGGTTATGCTCACTCGGTGGTGAAGCAAGTGCGGGGTTGTGTTGTTTGAAAAACAAGATGTAACTCAAGCAAATTCTCGCTACTCAACAGACTCCTTCAAACACCACAGTCACACACAAATTCGAGCATGCACAATGATCAACAAAGAAATGAATATAATCACTGCTCACAACATGCTCAAGCAAGGCTGACAAGTTTTAGTTCAATTATCAACGTGGCATGCTCGGGTGCAAAGATGAGATTGTCAACCGGGCTCGATTGAGTTTGTGGCATCAACTCACTCGTATACCAAAAGTCTGAGTTGATGTCAAACTCGAGCTGGGGGTTTTGTGGCTCAAATGTTCACAATTGGCTCAACACTAAGCTCACAAATTGCGCCTTCTGGGAGCTAGCAAGGGTAGTCGGGCTCACTGTGGTTCAAAGTCTAGCAATAACTCATGCATACACACGGGGTAGAAATAGGGTTAAGAAATACAATACCGGTATTAATCGGGTTTAGGCAATTCCACTGGGTTTTGTCAGCTCTCCTTGTTCTTTCCTTGAGTCGTATAAGAAGCTCCTCAAGTACACTGTAACTTAACAAAGAGAAAACTCAGTTCTCAAACTTGCAAAGTTTAAGCAAGCACATCAAGATACTTATGCCGAAATTTCGTAAACAAAGATTCTTGGCAAAGCAAATGAGATGAGTATGCTCAATGTACGTGGATGAAATTGACAGAAGTATACAAGGCTAAGAATAGAATTCAAGATGATTCAAGGCAACAAAAGACATCACTTATGATTTAAAGCAATTATGTATAGGGCGGTTGAAAACAAAGAAATTAAGCTCTAATGAACAAGTAGCAAACTACCATTTCCCCGCAATGGCGCCAAAACTTGGTAGAGCTTAAAAGTGATTTTCCTACGACTATGTCTTAATCAGAAGTGCACGAGAGCCTTTGAAGGCAGTGGCAAGCACAGTCTTTCCACGAGAGAACCAAGTGTGCTAGGTTACACTAAGGCTTTCTCAACTATTTTCGGGGGTAAGTGACACAATTTTATGCTTTTGTTTATAGTCTTACGACCGAGATGAAGGTTTCACAAATTTAAGTAGGATGAATTATAAATGTTAAGATTGCAGGCACTAGGATTATCAATCCACCACTAATTCAAGTTATGCAATTCAACTAAATTGAATATTCTTGTTCCTAAGGCAGGTAAGAATAGTGTGTCAACTCTATCATATACCTAAGGGGTTTCACCATTGAGGAGGTTTCAATTATCGCCTTCAGTACTACTCAAAGCATTAGATGTCTAGTTAAGTACAACTAATCTAAGAGATAGCAATAACAATTAAAATATGAGTCGAACACACTCAACACAATGTAAACCTAACTACAATGGATGCATGACATTCATTGTGAGAGTGGCATTGAGGTGTTAACAATGAAACTCTCTTATCATTTAAAGCATGCCAAGAATAATTCAAATGAAGTTGAACCACAGAACATCAAACTAGGGTTTCATGTCAATCCTAGTAATTAAGTTTAGAACATGATGAACATAAAAACAGACATTTAATTAAAATTGCAAACTAAACATGAACCCTAAAATTGACTAACTTTCTCTTACATCAAAACATCAATTTATAACTCACAAAACTTTTCCAACTAACAACTACACCGACCCAAACCCGCTCTCTCCGCCTTGACGCGTCCCCGATCGAATCGACCATGTATGGGGTTTGGTGAAAACCCTAAGTCTAACTTATCTCTAACCTAGCTTCTAGGTTGAAGAGAAGCTATGAAAGAGATAAATAAGAGAGAGAGGGTTGCGGAGTAGAAGATGGTAGTGATTGCGATCGAAGAAGGGATAGAGGTGATGATGGTGCTTTCTGCCATGGGCGTGGGAAGAAGGAGGTGGAGGTATGGTTGGGTAGGGGTTTTCTCCGAGAGATCGTGGGAGAAGAAAGAGAAAGGTGAGGGAGAAATGAGGATTAGCTCGAGTGGTATAGGTGTAGGGTGTTTCGATGTGAAACGGCGCAGCTGATGGACGATGAGGAAGCTGCAAAGGAAATGAGTGTAGGATCTAGGGAGTGATATCTCGAACGGCTCGGGGAGACTCTGAGTGATCTGGTGTGGAGCGGTGACATCAAGGGTCGATGCGTAGGAGGCGACGAGCGTAGGATGCGGCAAGATGAGATCTCAACGGCTTGGGTGTACGGGCTCGGATCCGGTCGCGGTCGGGTCTAGCTCAAGCCCATGTCTTGTAGATGAGTTGCTACTTGTTGGGTTGTAACCGATGCGCGTGCTGGCTTTGGCTTTCTCGCTCCATAGATGCTCGACTCCAATTCTTCGCTCTTTGGGATCCTCGGGCTCCGAGCTTTATTTATTACCTAAAACACAAAATTAATTAATACAAATATTTATTCTTGAAAACAAAGAAAATACGTAACTGGGATAATATCTCGATTTATGAGCACAAAAGATGAGTAAAGTGCCAACAAAAAGGTGTATAAATATGCAATATTTGGCACTCATCAAAAGAGCATGGTCTGTCTCCTTCAGAATTGGTACCATGGTCTCGTCTCCCTTCAAGAAAATAACAACCATTTCATGGTCTATCTCCTCCGAATCATTAATTGTTGATCCTACTAAGGTGGGTATTATCTGAGGATTCTCTCCTCACACTAAGTAACCGAGGTTCTGGTCATTTACCGACTACTTGCCCTTCTAAGGAAAGTTTATGTTGGGGCATCCTCCCAATATTATGGACAATCACTTTGGTTCTGCAAGCAAATCACACCTAGTCTTGGTGTATCTCGATTGCTCTTGCTTTCTTTTGTTGTAAAGCGAGCCACACCGGATCTTGGTGTATCTCGATCGCTCTTTCTTTCTTTTTGATACTAAGTGAGCCACACTGAATCTTGGTGTATTTTTGGTGCTTTTGCCTTATTCGTGTAAGGCAGCCACTGCTATTATATTCTGCCTCCCTTTTCGGGTGTGCATGGATGAGTTAAGAAAATAACACAAGGTAATATTTGTTCCCCAAAAAGATTTTATTTATGATATAGAAATTAACTTTTACATATAAAAAGTCTTAAGCCACATTCCGTTGACCTTATCATTAGCCTGGGCCTTACCCTTTCCTTTGATCTTGCTTCCATCAAGGCGTTCGAGCTTGTAATACCCACTCTCCGCTGCTTCTCGGATACGGTAAGGTCCTTCCCAATTAGGAGCGAATTTTCCTGCGCTCTCATTACGTTGTACGTGGGGCGCGATGGAAAGCACTAAATCTCCTACTTAGAAACTTCGTGGGATGACCTTTTGGTTATATGACCTTGCCAGGCGATCACGATATGTTGCTGCATGCGCATCTGCCTTGTCACGACGCTCAATCAATAGGTCTAATGCCATAAAGCGCCTATTCTCATCAATGCCTACACCGCTGGCGGTCAATACTCTAGCCGAGGCCACTACCACTTCTCACGGGTATAACAGCGTCTTCACCATATACTAGACTGTAGGGTGACGCGCCGGTCGAGCTTCTTTTTGCAATGCGGTATGCCCAAAGTGCCATGGGTAGTTCGTCATGCCATAGACGTTTGTTGTCGTATAGACTGCGACTGAGGATCCGTAGCAAGGTCTTGTTGGTTGCCTCGGCCTGTCCATTTCCTTTGGGGTAGTATGGCGTTGAGGTCTTGTGTTTAATGTGAAACGATGCAAGAAGGTCACGTACTTCATTATTGACGAAAGGAGTGCCATTGTCTGATATGAGGCATATTGGTATAAAGCGGCTAATGATGTTTTCTTTGATAAAGGCCACAAAGACTTCCCCTAGAGTGTGCTTCAATGGGATCGCTTCAACCCACTTTGTAAACAACTCCGTAGCCGCAAGGATATACTCATCTTTGGTTTGATGACTTAGGCTTAATTGGACCAATGATGTCTAAACCCCGGTGTGGAAAGGCCATGGTGTGACAATGCCGCACGAGTGGTATGTGGTGCGTGAATGAGGTTCCCATGTAGCTGGCACTGCGCTCACAACGTGAACATATTCCGCCGTATCATGCTCCATGGTTGGCCACATACCCGCATCATATAATTTGCGTAAACAATCGTGCCTTTCCTTGATGCTCACCGTCATGAGATATTTCCATTGCGCTTAGAGATTCCGCAGACCCAAGCATCTTAGAGTGCGTTGGATTAAACTGCTGACTTTAACAATTCCCCTTCGATCACAAAGAATCGCTTGGATTTCTTTTTTCAATTTTAAGCGCCAAGTTCTTGTCTTCAAAAGATGCGTTTACTAAGATAATCCAAATATGGTGTTCTCCAATCACCATCAGACCCGTCAGCTACGCAAACTTCTTTGATATTGTGGTGCCGCTAGGGAAACCTTCACTGTGTCTTGCAGCTTTGTTGCCTCGCTTTACCATATCCGGCCAATAAAATCCCGCCTCTCGGATCCGCCTTTGTGAGCAATTGATAGAGTATGTCCACACGTGAGCCGGTGAATCTCTTGAAGTTTGGTTTTTCGACCAGCCCTGTGCACTCGCATAATGCACCTCCCGACGCAATGAAGTACAAGCCGCCTCCTAAAAGTGTATAGGTCTTTAGTTTCTTCCAAGGCAAAGTACGTGCCTCCGGTGCTCTTTTTAATTCTAGAATGATTGGTCGACGCCAATCATTTTCATCTTCATATATGAGGTCCTCCACCCAAGTTGAGGGTTCCTTCCTTCGAATAATGGTGATAGTCTCTTCATCTATCAATTGGAGGTCGGAAGCCAATGTAGCGTAGAAAGGTCAAGATGCTTGTTAGAGGTTCTAGGTTTTTGCCGAATGGAGATATGGGAAAATGTTGAATCAATTTCGAGCCTTCTCTCTATATATGGCTAGGGTTGGCTCCTTGACATGGAATTCCCTTCCATCCGATTAACCAAGAGTCGCGAATCCCCTACTACTTCAAGGTTTCGTATATTCATTGACTCGGCTAGCGTTAAACCGATGAGAAAGCTTTCATACTCTGCCGCGTTGTTGGTACAGGGATAATCTAATTTAAACGAGTGTGAGGTGCTCTTTCCTTTTGGGCTGATGAACACGACTCATGCGCCTCAGACAAGGCGTCCTGCGACCGAACCATCAAAGACATTTGCCAAGGCTCTTCTTCTCGTCGCCATGGCTATCTCCTCAAACAATGCTATGCGGTGTTGTCGGATCCAGGGGAAGCTCTAATAGGTCTCGCGATTGCTTGTCCTCTTACCCCATGTGGTCGAAGTGGGATGAACGAGAATTTCAAGAGTCGCAGGGCCCATTTGCCTACTCTACCATTTTGAATGGGCGTGGTAGTTAGGTAAGTCACCGGGTTGGCTGCTGCAATGACATATGTTTGGTGTGCCAAGAAGTAATGCCGCAATTTTGAAGCTGCCAATAACAATGGGAGGCATGCCTTTTCCACCTGGCGAAGTATCTCGAGTTCGGCCCCTTTGAGAGCCTTACCGATATAATAGATAGGTATTAGGTGTGTGTCACCCATGTCTTGTGCTAAGAGAGCGCCAATCGCCGTGTCTGTATTCGCGAGGTATAAGTGCAGTGGTTTCCCTTTGATTAGCGGCCTCAAGACGTACGGGTTTGTTAGGCAACGCTTGATGCAATCAAAAGCCTCTGCTTGAAGTGGCCCCCATGTGAACTGAACATTCTTTCGGAGTAATGGGTAAAAGTGCTGCATGTACTGGGCAAGTCATGGGATGAACCTTCGAATATAGGAGATCCGCTCAATTAGGTGTTGTAACTCTGTCGTAGTCGTCGGGGCGGTCATTGTAAGTATTGCTTGAGCTTTGTCCTTTTCCATCTCGATGCCTTTACCCGTTACTTGGTATCCCAAGAATTTTCCAGAGGTTACCCCAAAAATACATTTGCGGGATTCATTTTCAAGTTTGTATTCTCGGCATCCGGTGAACACCTTGCGCAAATTGGGATATGATCCTCCCTTCGTTTACCCTTAACCACGATGTCATCGATGTATATTTCCATTGCAAGTATGGTTAAGATCATGAAAGATAAATGTCATTGCTCGCTGGTATGTAGCCCCGCGTTCTTTAGACCAAAGGGCATGACAACATAATAGAAGTTACCAATAGGTGTAGAGAATGTTGTTTTCTCAAGATCCGACTCCTTCATTTTGATCTGGTTATACCCACTCTGACCATCCATGAACGAGCGCAAATTATCATCTGATGTGGAATCAACCAACATGTCAATGAGGGGTATTGGGAATTCATCTTTGGGACAAGCTTTGTTCAGATCTCTGAAATCTACACAAGAAATA
Source organism: Papaver armeniacum (assembly GCA_023531295.1). NCBI lineage: Eukaryota > Viridiplantae > Streptophyta > Magnoliopsida > Ranunculales > Papaveraceae > Papaver > Papaver armeniacum. Next base: position 58,099 of record JAJJWW010017457.1, read on the forward strand.
AGTAACGTTCCATTCTTCTTCTCTCAATCGGTACAATGTTAGCCAACCATGTAGGATGATGTATAGGCTTGATATATCCAAGCAGCTAACATTTTAGTTATCTCTTCTTTAATTTTGTTTTCGATGTCGGGTGAAATCGTCATGAAAATTTCACCGGCTTGCTAGTAGGAGATACTTTGAGCTCATGACATACTAAAGCGGGATTCAGACCAGAAGCATATCTTCGTAAGACCATGCAAAAATATCTTGAAATTCTCTTAATAAATCTTCTAACGCCTTGCTTTCTTCGGTGGTGAGGGAAGTTCCAACTTCTAGCAACTTAGGGCAACTGTCGTGCCTATGTTTAATTGTCTCGTGGCCTCGTTGCTTTTAGGTTCCCTCGGGGACAATACGTTCCCCTAATTTGATAGGGTCACCACTTTGACCAGGTGTGTTGGTTTTTGCCATATTGACCTCCACTATTGGTGTGGTGCCCTCATGTGATTGCTATAAGCGATAAACATGACGCCCATCTGAGCGCACTTCCTTCTTAAACCTTGAGGCTCCGGTATTATTGCTCCGCTTGTGTTTTTTCTGATTAGTAGACGTTGTCCCTTCCTGATAAGTGGTTTCCCAACTGGGATAGGGGTGGAATAGATGTGAGTGATCACTTCATTAGGTTCACTAAGGCCGATTGTAGAATGCGGCTCGCCATGTATGCTTCCTCGGGTGAAAATGGATTTTTCTGTCGCGGAGATGCGCTTTTGTTTGCCTTTTAAGATGAACTTGACGCATTGGTGATACGTGGAAGGGACAATTCCATGCTTGTGGAGCCATGGTCGTCCTAACAACATGTGATAGACTGTTTCAACATTCATGACGTGGAATGGTTATATAGATCGAAGAGGTCCTGCCTTGACCTCTAGATTAATGGTACCTATGGTATACTGACTTAAACCTCCAAACCCTTGGATCCTGGTTTGAGACTTCCTTATTTCTGAGTCTTTAATACCCATGGTTTGTAAAATGTTGTAAGGGACTAAGTTCAAGGAAGCTCCAGTGTCGATGAAGGCACGCTTGAAGGACTTCTTTCGAAGGGATGCGGTGAGGTAGAGTGGTCTAGTGTGATCACAATCCACTCGACGATCGGCCTCTGAAAATGTGATTACATTAGTGGGCAAAGGATATCACCTATCAAGGTATGCCGACATATTTTCATTAGTCGCACACGGTAATGAATTCCGCGCCATCCGACGCGAGCTTGTGTGAAGCCTAGGGAATCGAAGAATTTCGCAAATAGTGGTTTCTTTACTACCTTCAGAAAAGAATGTACTCGGTGTTGTCCGCTATATCCATGGCTGCAACTTCTGCCAAGATGTCTACATGTTCGTCATCATGCGCTCGAGTATTCATGTTCGCCCATCTCGCGCTTCGCCCATCTCGTACGTCCAAGTCTTCTTGTAATGCGTCTTGTGTGTGTGCGAACATTGCTGCTTGGTGAGCTGCGAACGGAGTATCTTGGATCTTATTAATACCCAGATCGATTTCACCTTTCTTCATGCGGTTGTGAAACCGCCATCGTAATGTGCGGCATTCCTTTGTGGGATGTTCCACTTTGCGATGAAATAGGCAGTAATTCTTTTCTCGTTTGTCTTGTTCCGTTGGCTCCTTTGGGGGTGCTGGTAGCTTGATGTCATCATTGCGGATCCATTCCTTGAGCAGGTCAAGAACTATGTCAAAAGAGCAGGGGTACTCAGGAGGTTCCTCTCTCGTCGTTGGAGTTTGTTTGGTCGCTTTTACCGCGTCGTTCTTCATTGTCTTTGAATGTTCGACGTCGTTGGTTACCTTCATCCCGAGCATATGAAACGTTGTGAGGCCAAGTTTTGCTTTCAGCGTCCATCTCTTCTTCTGTAGCGTCCGTTCTTGCGCATGATTCTTCTAAGTCGGCAAAATTTTCCATGCCAGCGTTCTCTAATACTCGCCGTGTCTGCAGAGGTAAGGCAAAGAATGCGGATGTTGACCAGCTCCTTCTCAGGATGACGATGCTGCACCTCAAATATTCCATCCAGGAAGCGTTTGACAAACACGGTCTTCTTTCTCACCTACGCGGAATCGTATCTTGCATAAGTCCGAGATTGAAATCTTCATTTGGCTTGGAGTAAAATTTTTGCATAAAAAGTTGATGTAATTGGTCCCATGTCTCAATGCTACTTTGGGGAAGAGTGATGAACCAAGTGAATGCATCTCCGGTGAGTGACTTTCCGAACTCCCTTAGGCATACATGCTTGTTCGCAGCGTGTTCATTTAACATCATGGTAAAGCGGTGTAAGTGTTCCATTATGTTGCCTCGTCCATTTAATAAAGTAAACTTGGGAGTTTTATACATAAGAGGCATTGGGCGGGCCACCACATCATGAGTAAGCGGTGATTGAACCGTGAACGACTTGGACGATGTTTCTAATCCATACTTGTCTTCGATGTATTTGGCCATCTTTAATTCATCTATCGTAAAATTCTGTCTAGTATAACTCTGTGGAGTGAACTGGGGTGTGTGAGGGGTATGTACATCATGGGGGATAACAGATATATGCTCCCCGTTTGTGTCTCTTGGCTGTAACATGCCTGTTCCTGGTCTACCTCCTTCGCCAATCGCTCCATCATCATGAGTTATCGGTGTAAGTGTAGCGTACGTCGCGCCCGATTCTGAGCGTCGTGCCGCTCCATATCTTGAAAATCCAACAATGCTTGCTGGAGTTCGGTAAGTGGCTCTCCCTCCGTACGTGCGGGATGTGGGATGTCACCAGCATCTCAGAAGCAGGATGTGGCTGTGCATTGGTGTAGTCATTGTACTATTGCGAGATCGAGCCCGGTAGAAGTCGCCAATGTAAATATGGTATAAATTAAATGGGTAAACCTTGAATTACACCAAAGAGGAAAGAATAACTCGATCCAACAAGTAGTACAATACTAATTTTTACAGAGTAAAAGGCTTAATCTCTCCTTCTTAAGAGATGGGTATTTATAACCCTCCTAAATCTCCCTTGAGTTCCTAGATACCGTACACGTACACCATTTTGACTTCTTTCTCACTCTGACATCTCGAGTCCGTACACGTGTCCTTGATATCCCTTCCACTATGGAACGCCTCTACTTCTGGATCGGGGCTACTCTCTGTTGGGACCCACTTACCATCGGCACTCTTCATTTCAACTAGTGGGCACCATTTCCCTCTTAATATTTATTCATGCTTTGTCATACGGTGTAGGGTCTTGGAGTAAGTCCCTACACTCCTATCGCCTCTTCCTCCCATGCCCATTACATCTCCATGTTTATGTAGGGTCTTGGAGTAAGTCCCTACACTTTGTTGAGATGTAAGGTCTTGGGGTAGGTTCTTACACTTTGTTGAGATGTAAGGTCTTGGAGTAGGTCCCTACATCCCCATCACTTCTTCTTCCCCATATTCCTTATAGCTCCACGTTCATGTAGGGTCTTAGGGTAGGTTCCTACACTTTGTTAAGGTGTAGGGTCTTGGAGTAGGCTCTTACACTTTGTTGAGATGTAAGGTCTTGGAGTAGGTCCCTACATCCCTATCACTTCTTCTTCCCCATATTCATTACATCTACATGTTCATGTAGGGTCTTAGGGTAGGTTCTTACACTTTGTTAAGGTGTAGGGTCTTGGAGTAGGTCCCCATCCCCATCACTTCTTCTTCCCATGTTCATTTCTTCTCTATGTTTGTGTAGGGTCTTGGTATAAGTCCTTACACTTTGTTGCTTCTCCCCCCTACTCATGCACTTCCTATTTTTCAGGTATCTACAATGTGCTAGTCATTGATCAACTACTTAATATAGTACAGTTATAAATGATCAAGGGCCTCTAAAATTGGATGAAGACCATGTTATGAACTTGCAAGTTGTGCTGTTCAGGACTTGCCTAAGAACCCTTTGAACAAAGAATTACCCCTACTCAGTAAGGGGAAGAGCCTAGGTAATCACTTTGGAAATGCATAGAAGATATCGTACTTTCTTGAAAAAGTATAAGAAAAGGAAAAAGATGATACAACCTGTTCACTAAGTTACTAGCAATGTTAATTGTTAAGATAGTAACTTGCTTTAGTAATAATATCAACAGGCAGAGTTACTAGCAATTCACCTTCTTCATTTTCTTTGTCAGTTTGCTATAAATTTTTGAAAAACAATCTCCTATGACTCTAGTGGCAACAGAATACACAAATTAACAGCTGCCAATTTAGATGTCTTTTTTTTTTTTTTTGAAGCAAATTTACATGTCTATGAGTGACTGAGTTCACATACAAACACGGACATCCAAGTCTTAGTAATGGGAGCCTGGTGTTTGAACGTTGTTGCTAAAGCAGTCCCATGAATTTCTTAAACAACATATTTGGCTTAAACGCGGAGCAGCGATTGGAAGTAATTTTGATGTTACACATTTCAGAGCCATCCAACTTAAAAACAGAACTATGAAAGATTGCAGAGGAATTCATATGCACGCCAAACAAAAACCATCAAAGACTTAAAAGAAATAAATTGAAAATCCGTTTCTAAAATCTGGTATCCAAAATATATCTTGAATTCAAGAAACAACTGAAAAAAAAAATTAGTGACCAAAATACCAAGGACATGTCCAAAGTCATCATGAGTTTAGCGAAGGGTCGAGAACATGTCCCATGAACAACACCACACCACTCATCTGCTCTCTGATTATGAACATAAAAGGATGATCCGCAACAAAATCAACAGGCGGAGGAGGAGGACGACGAGGCTTTATGGCACCATGTCCTATCCTATAACAACTAACGGTAGAAGCAGCAGCTTCAGTTCCTTGTTCATCAACTTCAACAAAACACTAATGAGGCTTTGTTAACTAAATGGTTCCTTGTTCATCATCAGTCGTGAAGAAATTAGAAAGGCTGATGCGGAACTTTCTTTGGGGAGATTCTACGGATAAGAAAAGGCTACATTGGAGGTTGTGGAAAAAAGTTTGTATCCCTAAGAGTGAAGGCGGACTGGGCATCAGAAACTTCAAGATTACTAATGAGGCTTTGTTAACTAAATGGTTGTGGAGATATGGAGTGGAGAAGACTAGTTTGTGGAGGAAAGTTATTCTTGAGAAGTTTGGTGGGGTCGAAAAGGCTTGGTTACCTAAGGGTTCAAAGAGAACTTACGGATGGGGGTTATGGCGGGGTATTCTTAATCATTTTGCTTTTCTTAAAAACGGGTCAAAAATAGCAATAGGAAGAGGAAACAAAACTAATTTTTGGGATGATGTATGGTGTTGTGAGAAAACTCTTAAAGAGTTATTTCCAAAACTCGGAAAGTGAGTAGAATGAAGGAAGCAATGTTGAAGACATGTACCATGAAAATGGTAACGGTCAGTGTTGGAACATTGATCCTTGTAGAAGGCTCAAGGATCGGGAAATTGAAGAGGTAATGGAGTTTTCAAGACTTTTGGATGATCAAGGAGAGCTTGCAGCAGACGACGATAAACGGGAGTGGAGATCCAATCCAAAAGGTACATTTTTTGTTAGTTCTTGCTATGCTTGGCTCATGCATGATCAGGGACAAATTATACCTCCAAAATTTCCTTCTAAATACATTTGGAATAAGACAATTCCTCCTAAAATTAGCTTCTTGGTTTGGGATGCTGCAAATAGAGCTGCTCCTACTCTGTCAATGTTGTCAAGAAGGGGCATGACGGTAGTAAATAGTTGTGGGTTTTGTGATAATAGCGAGGAGTCAAGTGGAGCACTTGTTTCTTCACTTTGTCTGTTGTTATTGGGCAGATTTGGAACCACTTCCTACAGCAGCTAGGGATGGTTTGAGGCACCCTACTACAATTATCGAGTTCCTATGGAAATGGAAATTGAAGTTCTCGACTAAGCCTCTTATTTTTTGAGATATTGTTTTCCGTTTGCGATTTGGTGGTCAATTTGGTTGGAAAGAAATGAGATCCTAATAGCGAAGAAACAAAGGAAAAAAACTTTAAGTTCTCTTATTTTAGATATCAAGTTGTTATTACTTAGCTGGACTATCAATGTTGATTCGTTTAAAAATATTAAGCTTGATGATTTCGTTTTTGATTGGGTGAATTTGCTTAGGGAGTAGTTTGTTGTAAACTCTCGGTTCACCTCTCTTCTTGTATCTTTGGAGGGTGCTATCTTAGCACTCTTTCTTATTTATTTCAATCTTGCCTTTTTCAAAAAAAAAAAAAACTTCAACAAAACACTTGTGATAAACCTTTGAAACATGAAGCTTGTGTTCATTACTCGAATTATCAATATTCACCATCTCGATCACCTCCGCTTTGGATTCATCAAAAGGCAAAACTATACCCAACTCCTTGAGTACTTGTGATACTTCAAAATCAAAAAGGATATTAAACTTGAACCTTGAATTGTCCTGTTCGAATATATGGATGATAGACCAAGGGACATATTGATCGAGAAAAACCAAGTTAATCGTAACTCACCTTTTCTATAAGTTCACCAAGTCCATCTCGTTGCTCGTAAAATTATATACATAGAAAATTAGGATCACTCGGTTCGAATGGAGCATCAGGTTCTTGTGTTCTTGATTGGTATTGGAGTTGAAGTACCTTGAAGTTATCAAAACAACTAATACGTTGATAACCGTTAGTACTCGACATGAAGGGAATTTTCACCGACTTATTGCCATCAAGAAGATAGAACTTCGATTTCTTTGTAAGAGATGGCTTAAATTGATTTTGCTTCCAAAGTCCTTTAAAATATAGTGCATTCGCCAATATAACCTTTGTATCTTCATCCACGGCTCCATTAGGAAGGATATCTTGTATTAATCCATTCGTTTCTCTCTTAACCCATTTGTTCACCCTCTTTAGCACCTTTTCGCTCTGAATATAAATAACAAATAAAAACAGTTGTTTTAAATGTCATTTTATCTTATAAACAGAACATATACTCCGTTTGGTCTATATGCAGATCGAAACACAGGGAAACAATGATACAAAGAGAAAACAGTAGAGAGTAAGATTATTTGTATGGTCTATATGCACTTACATTATTTTTGAAATCCACACTCTTGGCTTTTGCTTTATAAATTCCATTTGCAACTTCTTTGAACGAAGGTTTAAGAGGAGTAGACTGAGTCGACCCAAACACCGCCGACGAAAGACAGTTGAGGTCCTGCAGTCTGGCCAAAAGAGTCGATAACTTTAGATGTAACCGCATGCGGATGCTCGAGGCTTTCACAGTCGATAAACCCTAATATTTCTTTTAGAGTTTCAGCAGTAGCTCCCGATGCTAGTAACCCTAGAGCAGTGTCTATTGAGAACGGAGAGAATACAAAATTCTTGTTCTTCGACTCGTCCAACCAGATGTTTCTAACGAGCTTTACACATGAATTACTAGCTTTTATGCTATCTTTCGATGGCTTCGATTCTTTTACATTTTTTCTGCTTGGCGATCCATGAGGTTTGAAAGAGGGCGTGTTAACTTTTAATCTCATCCCTTTCTGTTGAGTAATGTAATGTTAGTGAACTAGTGTAATAGGAGTGTCAAGTCAACTTTATATTTAGTTGTGTGTGTTGACTAAATATGTGGGTGTAGGACATCCACAAGTTGTAAGGTCTTTTGTAGACCAAGTAGAAGAGTTAGTATTATCTCTTCAAATCAATGAAAATAGAGAGAGTGAGAAGAACCAAAGAGGTTCCCACTACTCCATTACCAAAATCAACATCAAACATCTATCTTTAATCACCCATACATCCAACAATTGGTATCAAAGCTTAAATCTATTAGATTTGATCTTGGTGAGTAAAAAAAAATCAATTTCTACCCATTAAATCAAAAATCAGCAACATTTAAAGATTTCAAAATCTAGATCTAGAAAAAAAAAAAACCCAATTTCTTCAATCAATCATCAACCAAATCAATGGCAAGTAGTAGTAACTCAAGTTTCTACATTCAACAACCTTCAATACCACTTTTTCATGGAGAAAATTATGATTTTTGGGCCATCAAAATGAAGACCTTGTTCATGTCACAAGATGTGTGGGAGATTGTACAAAATGGGTATGATGAAGTTGAAGATACATCAAATCTAGAACAACCCCAAAAGGATTTACTTAAGGAGAGTAGAAAGAAGAATGCAAAAGCATCCATGTACATTCAACAAGGAGTTGGAGACACTATTCTACCAAGAGTAATCAATTTTCCTATAGCTAAGGAAGCTTGGAATATCCTTCAACAAGAGTATGGAGGTAATAAGAAGGTAAGAGAATTGAAATTACATTCATATAGAAGAGATTTTGAGAATCTAAAAATGAATGAGAATGAATGTTTGAATGAATTTTCTACAAGAGTTGTTGAAATTGTTAATAATATGTTGATGTGTGGTGATAAGATGGAAGAAAGAAGAATTTGTGAGAAGATATTGATTTGCTTGCCGGAGAAATTTGAACCCATTGTGGCGGTTTTAGAAGAGACTAAAGATTTCTCTACATTAAAGTCACAAGAATTATGGGCTTCTTTGAAGGTGTATGAACAAAGGGTGTCGAGGCACTCGGAAAAATCAATTGAAAGTGCATTTCAATCAAAATTGAACTTGAACTCAAAAAATTCAGCAATGAAGCAAAATGGGTACAAGGGAGATTCTTCATCTAGCTCCAATGGAAAGGGTAAATGGAAGAAAGAAGGAGCTAACTCCAACAACTACACAAAAAGTGATACTTCTCAAGTACCAAGGTGCAATTTTGCAAGAAGAATGGTCATTTGGAGAAGAATTGTTGGAACAAAGGAAAGCCCCAATGTCGCAATTGCAAGAAGTATGGACATTTGGAGAAATATTGTAGATACAAAGAAGATAAAGAACAAGCCGGTAGAGCCGAAGAGAAAGAAGAAAAACAAAATTTGTTTTATGCTTGTCAAAGTGCTATGGAGACTTCTAAGAGTGAAGTGTGGTTTGTTGATAGTGGTTGTACAACTCATATGTCCGGTGTGAAGAGCTTGTTTGTTGACATGGATACATCCATAAACTCTCTAGTGAAGATGGGGGATGGAAACATGGTTCAAGCTAACGGAAGAGGTACAATTTGCGTGCAAACTATCAATGGAGCAAAATACATTAGAGATGTGTTATATGTTCCGGATTTGGCACAAAATTTGCTTAGTGTTGGGCAACTTGTGGAGCTTGGGTATGCGGTTCATTTTGAAGATGGATATTGCACCATTTATGACAATAAGCACAACAACAAGAGACAAGTCATGAAGAGTATCAAGATGGAGAAAAATAGAGCTTTCCAATTATCTTTGAAAAGGAGAAGAATGTTGCATTGAGGATGGAAACCATTGATGAAACATGGTTATGGCATAAAAGACTTGGGCATTTGAATTTCAATAGTCTCAAGTTACTTTCCAACAAGAACATGGTGCAAGGACTTCCACAACATATCAACCACAAGGATGGAGTATGTGAAGGTTATGCACTTGGGAAACATCATCGCCAACCATTCCCAAAAGGTGTAGCATGGAGAGCAAAAGAACTTCTTGATTTGGTACATACCGATGTGTGTGGACCAATGAAGACACCAATTCATGGAGGTAATAGATACTTTATCTTATTCATTGATGATTTAAGTCGTATGACTTGGGTGTACTTCATGAGACAAAAATCCGAAGTTTTTAGCATCTTCAAGAAGTTCAAAAGCCTTGTTGAAAAGCAAAGTGGTCACTACATCAAAGTTTTAAGAAGTGATAGAGGCAAAGAATACAACAACAAAGAGTTTGATAAATTTTGTGAAGATGAAGGCTTGGAAAGGCAACTAACCGTGGGTTATACTCCTCAACAAAATGGTGTTTCCGAGAGAAAGAACCAAACCGTGATGGAGATGGCGAAGTCCATGCTTCATGACAAGGGTATGCCTAAAGTGTTTTGGGCCGAAGCCGTCAACACCGCCGTCTACTTGATGAATAGGTGTCCAACAAAAGACGTATGGGATAAAACTCCTTTTGAAGCATGGAGTGGGAGAAAGCCATCGGTAAGACATCTCAAAGTTTTTGGTAGTGTGTGTTATTCTCAAATTCCAAAGGTGAAGAGAACAAAGCTTGATGAAGCAAGTGAGAAGTGTATATTCATTGGCTAGCCTCCAATCAAAAGGTTATAGGTTGTATAGCTTGAAGAACAACACAATGATCACAAGTCGTGATGTGTTATTTGATGAAGGAGCTTCATGGAATTGGGAAGAAGGTAAAATTGAGAAGAGAACCATTATTGTTGATGAAGAGCAAGAAAATTCAGCAACAAATGAAGTTGAAGAAGGTGAAGAAGATGAGGAAGAACTACCTCAAACACCTCTAAATACAAGACAAGGAGCATCTCCAAGTATGTCGCCAAGTACTAGTGCATCAACATCACCACCGTCGGCACCAAGAAGTTGCGAAGGTTGAGTGAAGTCTATGAAAGATGTAACTATTGTGTGGTTGAACCGGAAAATTTTGAAGAAGCATCAAAAGAACCGATTTGGATGAAAGCTATGGAAGAAGAAGTTTTTGTCATTGACGAGAACGATACATGGGAGAAGGTAGCAAGGCCAAGTGACAAAGAAGTTATTGGTGTGAAGTGGATCTACAAGGTGAAGTACAATGCGGATGGAACGGTTCAAAGATACAAAGCAAGGTTGGTGGAAAAGGGCTACTCACAACAACCCGGTATCGACTACAATGAAACGTTTGCACCGGTTGCTCGTCTTGACACCATTAGAGCCGTGATTGCTATGGCTTCCCAAAAAGGTTGGTTACTTTATCAACTTGATGTCAAATCGGCATTTTTGAATGGAGAACTCCATGAAGAGGTCTATGTAGAACAACCACAAGGTTTTGTGGTGGAAGGAGAAGAAGAAAAAGTATACAAGTTGAAGAAAGCTTTGTATGGTATCAAGCAAGCACCAAGAGCTTGGTATAGTGAGATAGATGGATACTTCAAGAGGCAAAACTTCAACAAAAGCAAGAGTGAGCCTACATTATATGTGAAGACAAAAGGTACGTCTATTCTCATCGTTGCCTTGTATGTTTATGATCTTATCTTTACGGGTAATGATGCTCATATGATTGAGCAATTCAAGAGAGAAATGATGATGAAATATGAGATGAGTGACATGGGTTTGCTCAAGTACTTCCTTGGTATAGAAGTTCATCAAAGTGAAGATGGAGTGTTCATTTCTCAAAGCAAGTATGCCGAAAAGGTGTTGAAGAAATTTGGTATGCTTGGTTGTAACCCCACATCTACACCACTTGTAGTGAATGAGAAACTCAAGAAAGATGATGGAGGAAGGAAGGTTGATGAGACTTACTATAGAGGTCTTATTGGAAACTTGTTGTATCTTACACATACAAGACCCGACATCATGTTTGCTTCAAGTATGCTTTCTAGGTTCATGAGTTCACCTAGTCATTTACATTTTGGCGCGGCAAAGAGGTTGTTAAGGTACATACAAGGAACAATGAATTTTGGAATCATGTATTCAAGAAATTTGGATGTCAAATTAGTTGGCTATTGTGATAGAGACTTGGGAGGGTGTATTGATGACATGAAGAGTACATCGGGTTATGCTTTTTCTCTTGGTTCGGGTATATTTACATGGGCATCAAAGAAGCAAGAAACCGTAGCTCAATCCACGACGGAAGCGGAGTACATTTCGGCATCAATAGCTACATCTCATGTTGTATGGCTAAGAAGAATCATGGAAGACATTCAAGAGAAGCAAGAAGAAAGCACCGTAATATTTTGTGACAACAAATCGGCAATTGCTATGTCCAAAAATTCGGTTGAGCATTGTAGAGCAAGGCACATCAAACTCAAGTACCATTTCATTCGAGAAGCGGTTGAAGATGGTGAGATAGAGCTCAAGTATTGCAAGACGGAAGACCAATTGGCGGACATATTCACCAAGGCACTTGCCAAAGGAAAATTTCAACATTTCCGTGAACTACTGGGGGAGTAGAAAGAACATCACATTAAGGAGAAGATTGTTGAGTAATGTAATGTTAATGAACTAGTGTAATAGGAGTGTCAAGTCAACTTTATATTTAGTTGTGTGTGTTGACTAAATATGTGGGTGTAGGACATCCACAAGTTGTAAGGTCTTTTGTAGACCAAGTAGAAGAGTTAGTATTATCTCTTCAAATCAATGAAAATAGAGAGAGTGAGAAGAACCAAAGAGGTTCCCACTACTCCATTACCAAAATCAACATCAAACATCTATCTTTAATCACCCATACATCCAACACTTTCATTTCTACGATAATCTAATAGAACAGCAGAAGCCCTAATAATGCATAAAACAGGTAAATTAGGTTAACTTTTAGATTCACGCATGTAAATATATAGAGTTGCCCATTTTAGATAATCTACTAGAATAGCGAAGCCTAATGCATAAAACATGTGAATTAGGTTAACTTTTAGATTTACGCATGTAAGCCCAATTTAGAGGTTCGCAAAACTTGTTCCGAAAGTTATGCAAAAGAATTGAGATTGGACCTACTGGTTAAAGGCTGTTAGAAGTGTGTGGGCTTCCAACTCAAAACCAATTGGCAATGAGTGGAGTAGCTCACCACCTTATATATTAAGATCTAGGCTAAGGAGTTAGCAATGTGGGACTATCTTATAGTTTCTCCAACATGCTCCCCCTCCACGTGTAGGGCGGAGGAGATTAAGCCACTACAACGTGGACCTATGTACGGGTGAACGGTCAGCCCTTTGGGCATACTTCTCATTCCACTCTCATACGGGGCCTAGCTCTGATACCATGTTAGAAGTGTGTGGGCTTCCAACTCAAAACCAATTGTCAATGAGTGGAGTGGCTCACCACCTTATATATTAAGATCTAGGCTAAGGAGTTAGCAATGTGGGATTATCTTATAGTTTCTCCAACATGCTCCCCCTCCACATGTAGGGCGGAGGAGATTAAGCCACTACAACGTGGACCTTTGTACGGTTGGACGAGCAGCCCTTTGGGTCTACTTCTCATTCCACTCTCATACGGGGCCTAGCTCTGATACCATGTTAGAAGTGTGTGGGCTTCCAACTCAAAACCAATTGGCCATGAGTGGAGTGGCTCACCACCTTATATATTAAGATCTAGGCTAAGGAGTTAGCAATGTGGGACTATCTTATAGTTTCTCCAACATGCTCCCCCTCCACGTGTAGGGCGGAGGAGAATAAGCCACTACAACGTGGACCTCTGTACGGGTGAACGGGCAGCCCTTTGGGCATACTTCTCATTCCACTCTCATACGGGCCTAGCTCTGATACCATGTTAGAAGTGTGTGGGCTTCCAACTCAAAGCCAATTGGTTTTGAGTTGGAAGCCCACACACTTCTAACAAAGGCTTTATAGCTGTGTCCAACCAAAGAACAAGAGCGCTCTTTTTGAAAAGTAGGGATCAAGAAATGAGAGCATCTCCAACGGGACAACATTAAACTCCTAAATTTTAGGCCACATAGGATTTTTACACTTTTTGTCGTAAATTGTTCTCCAACGGAGATGTGAAGGCTTTCTGAGTGTGAGGATGATGTGGCGAGTTAGTTATTAGCACATCCTCTAATCCGTCCTCTGGTTTTAGAGTTTTTCCTAGAGGATGTGATAAATCTAATTCCAAATTTTAACCAATCAAATCAAAGTTAAAAAAAAAAAAAACATGTCCAACTAATTAGATAAATACAAGTGGATTACCATATCAAGCTACACTTCTATGGTTGGAGATAATCTTTCCAATAGTCCTAAAATCTAGGGATTTTTGGAGTTTACAATTTGAGAGGATGTATTCCTACACCAACCACGTAGGAAACACATCACAACCCGTTGGAGATGCTCTGAATAGAAAAACAATCTGCTATTACTCTAGTGGCACCAGTATACACAAACCTTTCAAGAAAAAAAAACAAACATGATAAACAAATTTACAGTTACCAATTTACACTACTGTAAGATACTGAAATGAGGTTGGACAGACTGTGGAGCCACGTACCAACGCGGACACCCAAGTCTTAACTGCTATCTGCACAAACAGAAATACCATGTAGCTTGAGTAAAGCTTTTGTGTACCCACCCAAAACCTTCTTGGCGTAACTTATCCTTGAAATTCTGGTCATTCTACTCGACATTCTTGTAGGAGTACCTTATTATATGCGTCTCGTCTCCCTATAAGTTTAGGTTAGCTCGTTTTCTTCTTCTCGGCTAAAAAACAAAAGTGAAAGCACAAAGACGGTATCCCAAGTGTCCATATTACGATGAAAGACGATCCTTTGAATTAAGAAGGCAATTCAGATAATCAATCAAGAATTAAATTCTTTGGAACGACATTCCATTTTCAAACGATAAAGGCTCACCTAAGGAAAGCGACTACAAGAGCATTACACTTTTGGTACAAAAAAAAAAAAAAAAAAAAGTGATCCAACAAAAAAAGATTTTGGAGTCAGTCGAGACAACCGCACGACCACCACGGCGAGGCCAAGGCCAAGCGGAGAACGATCATCTACGGCGACAAGGCCTCCATCATAGGCCCGTGCACCATTAATCACGCTGCAGTGGGGCGGTCATGGTTCATCAACCAGACTTTGGTTCTTGTCTCCTTAGAACTCAAGGATACGGAGGTACGAGCCTATAGAACGAGATCCTGTTCAAGTAAGGTCGTGTCCGGTTTCCAAATACCAAATCACTATAAAACCACAGTTCATTTCGCGGTGTTATCGGTGTGGGACTAAGAAATGAAATGAGGGTCTAGAACTCTAGATACTTACGAATCCCCTAGGCGAGCGAACTATAGAAGGTCGCAGGTTCGACACACTGTCTAGGCTAGTGAAATGTAAATTTTAACAATGAGGATGGTAGTAGGGATGAATGAATATGTATTAAGGTACTGAAGCTCCACTCTTATACGTTATTAACAAGCTCCCTTAGACGTAACTTCTGAGAGAAAATGTTTGTGTAAATTTCTACCATAGTGAGTGTAAAATCCGTGTACATTCATAAAAGCGAAGGCGGCAAAATCCTAAAGAAAACCGGAAGAAAAAGATAAGCATAGCATAATCCTAAAACATACATGAGCAAAAACATATACTTTTAGGATAACAAAAACATCGCACAACATTGAAGGAATATTGCAATATACGACAAATGAAACTAAAAGCACAACAAGTTTAAAGAAAAACGAGATCGAGGTATAGCCGACCTCATTCATGCCGAATACATAAGTCACGAGTTTAACAAAGGGTCAAGGACATGTCCATGAATAACACCACGCCACTAGTTTCCTCCGATAATGAACATGAAAGGATGATCCGCAACAAAATCAAGGAGGAGGAGGAGGTGGAGGACTACGGCGACAATATTCACGTAGCATACTACGACTATCTGTAGAAGCAGAAGCTTCAGTTCCTTGCTCATCAACTTCAACAAAACACTTGTGATAAACCTTTGAAACATGAAGCTTGTGTTCATTACTCAAATTATCAATATTCACCATCTCAGTCAGCTCTGCTTTGGATTCATCAAAAGGCAAAACTACACCCAACTCCTTGAGTACTCGTGACACCTCGAAATCAAAAAGGATATTGAACTTAGGAATCTTGAACTTCGTAGTTTGAACATATGGATGATAGACCGAGACATGTCGATCCGAAAAACCAGTGAATCGGAACTCACCTTTGCAATAAGTTCACCTAGTCCGTCTAGTTGGTCGGGTAAGATAATATACACGAGAAAAATATGGATATTACTCGGTTTGAACGGAAAATCGGTTTCTTGTGTTCTTGATTGGTATGAGAGTTGAAGTACTTTGAAGTTATCAAAACAACTAATATGTTGATAATTCTCGAAGACTTTTTCGACATGAAGGGAATTTTCTTGAGTTATTGCCATCAAGGAGAAAGAACTTTGATTTCCTTGTAAGCGATGGCTCAAAATGATTGTGCTTCCATAATCCTTTGAAATAGAGTGCATTCGCTAATATAACCTTTGTATGTCCATCGTAGGATCAGAATATCGCAACAACAACATACTTGTGATATTGTCATTAGCAACATTGCGAAACCGTCATGAGACTAACATTAAAAATGACATAACAGACGACGCCAACATGTAAATACGAGAAAGGTATGAAGAATCGCGAGAAGGTAACAAGAGCTTGCGAGAATATGAGTTATATATGAGTTTGTCATCCACTATGTAAACACTATATAAAGAGGAGAGCGAGGGAGAGAGAAAGGGGAGAATAATTTTTGTAAGTAGAGAGAGAGAGATATTATTTTGAGAGAGAAATATTTTGAAAGAGGAAAAACTTTATTTTTTTATCATCTTCTTCCCTAAAATTAGATCTAGAGCTCTACAAAATATCCATTAATGGAGATTCTAAATGTAATACTTGTGTAATTTCAACAATCATAGTGAAGAACCGTGGATGTAGATCACATTGATCGAACCACGTAAAAAATCCTTGTGTCCATTTTATAATTTTAGCACTTTAATCTTTATTTTGATTATCAAATAAGTTTAGATCTACAAAATATTATAAGGGGTGTGTTGTGGGATTTCCTGCAACTACATATGCGCTAGAAACAGGGAGAGAGTAATGGATTTTGTCCTTCCTGTAACTTGTTGGATCAAGAAATTTCCATGAAAATTAGTTACTGTTCATACTTTTAATTTAGATCTATAAAGTTTAGGTTCAAAAATGGAAGTTTTATGGAAGAAATCACACTTTCAGGGAGTAAACATCATCAACAATTCAAAGACATGAAAAGAAGAAGAGAAAAAATTAGTTTCTGTGGTGAAATTCACGGAAGAAAATCAAGGTTTCAATGGAAGATTTCCATGTTCAGGAGAAAAAGCAAGAGGAAAATTGTTGAAGGAAATAAAGGAAGAACGAAGATAAGGATAAGAACAAAACGCTGTGATTTTTATCACAAACATAAGCTCGCACAGATGGTTTGAGTTGGAGCGAATAAGCAAGAGGTCACGGGTTCGAATTCGCAGAGACACATATTTTTTATTTTTCAGTGGCGAATAAGAGAATAAAGAAAAAAGTTGTGGGTTAATTTCGCGAGAGAGGTTCTTGAGCAGTTGGTTCAGTTGAGCAATATGTGAGTTTGAGGTCGCAAGTTCGAATTCACTTTTTACGAAGGGAAAAAATGGATAATTTCGCAAGGTTGTTTCATTATTTCGCAAACAAGAGGCAAAAGACTGTTGGTTATCTCAAAATTAATGAGTTCATGGTCGCGTGTTCAAATCCCAACAAATGTATATTTTTCGCATGGATATTTCGCAAGGGTATTTCACACGAGAAGAAAGTAAGTTATTATTTCGCAGAGATAGTTCAAAAACGAAGCCAGCAAAGTTGGTCGAGAGGTAAAGACAATGAGCTTGAGGTCGCAGTTCAATTCCCACCTCTCGCGAATTTTCGCATATTTTTGAACTTTCAAATGAGAAGAAATGGAATAAGGTTATGAAATTATGTGTTTCTTTCGCAAACAACAAGTAGCGCAGATGGTCAGGGATTAGGAGTATGGGTTAGAGTTCGCATGATCAATTCTCGCAAAGCTCAATATTTTTCACACTTTTGGAACTACCGAAAAGAAAGGAAGAATAATAGAGTGGCAATATGTGTTTCTTTCTGCAAGCTTGAAGCTAGCTTAGATGGTCATCAGTAAAGGGAAGGAGTTTGATGTCTAGGGTTCGAATCTCCCCATTCGCAAAGAGTTTTTGCACTTCGCAAATGTTTACCTTGCGAACGTTCGCAAATGTTTACTTCGCACGTCTTTGATAATTTCGTAAGGATATTTCGCAAGAAGAAAGTAGGTGGTTATTTCCCAGACACACTTCGCAGAGGCAGGGCTAGCACAGTTGGTCAGGAAGCATGAATGCAAGCAGAAGGTCGCGCAGGATCAATTCTTGCTTCTCGCACATTTATTTTTGTTATGCGAAATTTCGCACGGACTTTTCCTATTTCGCAAAGGAGAAAGTTGATGATTATCTCGCAAATAAATTCCCAAGAGAGGGTTAGAACAGTTGGTATGGTGCGAGAATATGCATGAGGCAGGTCAAGGGTTCAAATCTCATTTCTCACACTTCTTTTTGCTGCGAGATAATTATATTTTGTGCGATGTTTATACATTTCAAGGATGCTAGCTTCGCAAGCAAATCATATACTTCGCAAGAGACAACAACATCAGCAAACCACAAAAGCTAAGTACCAATTTCCTTGAACATTTTACTTCTACAGAAAATAAAAGATTTTTGATTTGATTACAAAAAAAAAAAAAACGATTCAATCGCAAGATTACAAATATTACTAAGATTTCAAGATTATAAAGACTTCAAAATTACAAAGATTTCTAGATTTCAAAAAAAAAAAAAAAAAAAAAAAAAATCAATTTGTATATTTCTCTAGAATATTTCTTTTATAGACAATAAAAGATTTTTGATTTGAATCACAAAACGCGATACGATCGCATAATTATAAAGATTTCACAACTACAAAGATTTCAGGACCATAATGTATTAGAATTTCCCTTGAATATTTACTTTGCTTCAAATGATATGATATTATGAGAATGAATGAAAGAAATGTGAGAAATGAAAGAATGAGTGAAGGAAGTGACAGAAATGAAGGAATGAATGAAAGGATGAATGAAAGAATGAGACATGCGATTTCGCAAAGATAATGAGAAGAGATAATCAAAAATGAATGATTGAACGAATTGACAAAAATGAATGAGTGAGTGAATGGGACGAACCTTTATGGCGTACACCCTAGTTCGTGAATGATATTTCGTAAGAGGCAAATGTAAGACCTAAAGTGCGTCATATAAGGGGTATCTCTTGACATGGCTCGGTCAAAAGGTTACACCGCTCCGGGAACTGAGTCATGGAGATTTGGGGCCCATGAAAGCCTATCCGGGAGAGATACCTTGGATTTCCAACTATATATATAAGGTTATACCCTGGTTGGACGCCCGAGGGTCTCTTCAAGGAGTCGATGTATGCTCAAGGCGTCGGGGTACACGGTTGAGCCAAGAGTGCACGGGGCATTTGAAGTGTCTCGGCCATTCTTGGCAAGTCTTGGCATATGTTGCACTCGGCCCGAAGAAAACTCCACTTAGGGTGCAGTCTCGTAACCATAAACCCTATAGGTATAAGGGATAAGAGGCTGCGAAAACAACTGGTTGTTGTTAAGACCAGGATGGGAGGAGCTAGTCTTGTATGGCCGATGTACGCCTCCTTGAAGGGGCAACCGGGAGAAGATAAGGGTGACACCCTCCATTAGGGAGCCGATAAGTGTCAAAAGACGCAAATGTCATGAGGCTTTATTTTCGCAAGGAAATTTAGGCTTGTCATATTTGTGCGATGATCTGAAGAGGCAATAATACAAAAGACAAAGATAAGACGAGATCAATGGGTCTTTACATGAAAGTGTAAAGACGTCCTGCGATTTCGTCGCAAGGACGGCAATGTCATGTGGCTTTATGTTCGCAAGAATATTTAGGCCTGTCATATTATCGCAATAATGAGGGTGGCAAAATAAGACCTTTAACTAGGAAGGCAAAATAAGACCACACAAGAGAAATGATAAGGCAAGATCAATGGGTCATTACATGAAAATGTAAAGACGTCCTGCGATCTTGTCGCAATGACAAAATTCAACATAAACATTTTGAATGTAGGTAACCGAGATCTTTCATCGCAAAAAAGATTACATGATAAGCTTGCGAGCTTGAGAAAATGATTAAATGATAAGCTTGCGAACATGTACATGATAATGAGACTGAGGCAATGCAAATGCCGCACACTTGATATTATGATCATATTATTATGCGATACTAATAGTGCAGGAATAAGAAAAGAAGAAGCACAAGTAAGAGCTTGCGAGGAATAATAAATACGCAAAGAGGAATGCATATACTAGAGACAAAATCAGAGAAATGATGAATGGAAGCGATTTAAAGCTACATCAATTTTAGAACGGAAAAATGAGTTAAGTAACACAAACATTAGTTATACATTGCAATACATAAGTATTCTCATCATATAAGCATCACACTTGCATCATGAAAGCATCGCATACGCATTTCATGGCATAAACATCGCATATACATTTCATAACATAATCATTACATAAGCATTATATTCTCACAAGTATTTTACAAAACTTGAGTTATTCAGATTTTCATGAGTTATTCAAAGTATTTCGCGAGAGATATTAAGAATTTTTAGAATTATTCAGAATTCGCAAGATACCTCCAGAATTTCGCAAGATGTGATTACTTCGCTCAATTATTTCACACAATTATAAGCAACTTGAAGAGATTATACTATCGCATGAGCACAAAACGTGAAACAGAGGCAAAATAAGAATGCAAAAAAATTCGCTCGATCAACACTTTCTCAAGGATTCTACCCTCATAGATAAAGAACAGAGGCAACTATGGATTACCATGAAAACATTTTATGTTCCTTATCTTCTCGGCAAGAATCATTTCCAAAGAAGATATTCACCAATGAACAACAAGGATCCTCACCAAAAATGGATTAATAATTTCGCATGAATAGAGGAAATACTTACTACTCTCATTCAAGGATAAATACTTCTTATATTTCGAGGATTAGTACTTCTTATACTTCATACTTCTAATTTCGCATGATTAGTTCACAATACTTCTTATTCGCAATCAAGGACGGATACTTCTTATACTTCTCAAAAGATACTTCATACTTCTTATATATATTTCGAGGATTAAGTACTTCTTATACTTCTTCAAAGATACTTTATACTTCGCATTCTTCAAGAGATGATATTTCTTATTTACTTCTCAAACCTTCGGAACTTCGCAAAAGAATAGAGGCAAGTACGCACTTTTCAAGTCCAGTATTCTTCCGCTCGTTCCTTCATCAACAAAGATCAAAGACTACTACAACAACGGATTTTTTCTTAAAGATCGCTCTTCAAGCAATATTCAAGAAAAAAAGAGGCAAGATGTAGGATCAGAATATCGCAACAACAACATACTTGTGATATTGTCATTAGCAACATTGCGAAACCGTCGAAGACTAACATTAAAAATGACATAACAGACGACACCAGCAGAAATACGAGAAAGGTATGAAGAATCCGCGAGAAGGTAACAAGAGCTTGCGAGAATATGAGTTATATATGAGCTGTCATCCACTATGTAAACACTATATAAAGAGGAGAGCAGGAGAGAGAAAGGGGAGAATAATTTTGGTAAGAGAGAGAGAGATATTATTTTCAGAGAGAAATATTTTGAAAGAGGGAAAAACTTTATTTTCTTTATCATCTTCTTCCCCTAAAATTAGATCTAGAGCTCTACAAAATATCCATTAATGGAGATTCTAAATGTAATACTTGTGTAATTTCAACAATCATAGTGAAGAACCGTGGATGTAGATCACATTGATCGAACCACGTAAAAAATCCTTGTGTCCATTTTATAATTTTAGCACTTTAATCTTTATTTTGATTATCAAATAAGTTTAGATCTACAAAATATTATAAGGGGTGTGTTGTAGGATTTCCTGCAACTACACCATCAACAGCTCCATTAGGAAGGATAACTTCAGAAGTAACCATATGCGAGATGTTCGAGGCTTTCACAGTTGAGAAACCCTAATATTTCTTTTAGAGTTTCAGCTGTTGCTCCTGAAGCTAATAACCCTAGAGCAGCGTCTATTGAGAACGGAGAGAATACAAAGTTCTTGTTCTTCGACTCGTTCAACCAGATGTCTCTAACAAGCTTTATTACACATAAATTACTAGCTTCTATGCTATCTTTTGATAGCTTCAATTTTTTTACACTTTTTCGTTTTGGCGCCGATCCATGAGTTTTGAAAGAGGGTTTGTTAACTTTCATCATATCTGCGGTCTAGAGCAGTACAGAGCCCTAACGCATCAAACGGATGAATTACGTTAACTTTCAGATTTACACATGTAAATATATATTGAGTTTCCCAATTTAGAGGTTCGCAAAACTTGTTAGAAAGTTATGCAAAAAAGATGGAAAGGTTTGTGATTGGATCCTAGTGGAAGCTGCTTGGAGGCTTTAAGTGTCCAACCAAAGATTCAAGAGCGCTCTTTTTGCTCTTCTTGAAAATGAATCTGATATTTAAAGCGCATGTCAAACGTTCGTAACCCCCTATAGCCTAACATTAACAAGGTAGAAAATTACCCATTGAATGGCAAAGAGTAGCGTTAATTGCAAACTTGGGAAGAACTTCCTAAGGCATGCCCTGTTTTGTGTTTATTTTTGCTGACTCTAGGCTAGAATCTGACTCAATCCCGAGTCAAATGTGAAAGAAATGTCACGTCTGAGTCGGATGCATATATAGTGTTTAATTCATGGGCCGTTCAGTTAGCTTAAAAATATAGGTGGTTCGGCGGTATGTAGGGTGAGCATGGGCGGTATGGACCGGTTTTCACCTCATCGCATCCAATCCATTGCACTACGGATTTCAAATTTGGCAGCATCGCATCCAATCCAGATCCAATGGATGCACGGATGGACGGATTGGATGCGGATAATCCAATGGATTTGTTTAAGTTAAAATTTATATTAAAGAAAATAAAGCTAACACAAATGACTCCTTATAAAACCTACATATCCCATATATATATACAAATATAAAAATGTCATGTACAACACCCCAAGCAGACATCTTAAAAATTCCTAAATGATCCATAATATTTTCTAGAACTATATAAATGCCCTTAATTTAACGGATATGGATGTCCAACGGATTTTCATAGTTGCATCCGCGCCCGATCCGTTATCCGTTGGATTTCAAAAATTCCATCCGCATCCAACCCATTAACGAATGGTCCGGGCATCCATCCGCAAAAGAACGGTTGGTCCCGGTTAAATCCGCGGATTACGGGCCAAATTCTCACCCCTAGCGGTATGTTCCATGTTCTCCCCGGCAACTTAAAAGATTAATTGGTTACCCTGGCCTTGCTGCAGACACCTATTGCAAGAATTGGCACTGCCGTGGAATTCCTCTCGTACGGCTGAAAGTCTGAAACATTTTTTTGTTCTTTCGGTACCCGTTCATGAACATCTCGTATACCTCATGGGCCAAAGCCCATTTTGTATACTTAATCTTCATCACATCTAATATTTCCCAACGGTTAAATGCTATACTTTATCATATTTTTCAATAATTTGGTACGATATTGCTAGACCAAAAACCATCGAGCAGTGAGCAAAACAAAATTTACTCCAGTTAAATGATCATTGATTCATTTGAGATTATGCTATATGATGCAGGGCGGAAGCGTTGAATAGAACTAAAATCTAAAATTCATGTTTCCGAGATACCACCCTCAAGGAAAAACACTATTTTTCATTAATCAAAATATTCTCCCTAATCCAATTACATGGAGCTCTTTATATACATAGTTCCATTCCAAATAACCAAATATTTCATAAATAAATTATCAAAATAAGTATTGCCTAATATAATAGATATTTTCTAAACTAATATAAAATCCGATGATCTTTTAATTCTCTTTCCTCAAAATCATCGACAACAAGAGACGACTGAATGAAACTAGTTGGAATCCTAGCAACAAGCTGGGCACCAACCCCTTTCTGAATCACAATCCCTAGTCTATGAAAAAAGAAGTTACATTTCTTTGCATTAACATCAAATCTAGACAAGTGATTGTGCAGTCTCTTCAAAAATACAATTGTGTCATCCCCAAGTTCACCAAACGTGGAAAAGGCCAAAGCCCCAACATAACCCTGAGCAACACACTTGTCAAGATATTTCTTATTTTTACGCATAATGGCATTACTTAAGGCAAGACCAGGATGGAACGCACGAACTCCACCACCAGTAAAAGGGGAGACCCCGGTTACATCAAAACACATGTCACGGCCATTGTCCCAATTATAAACAAAAATATCAGCAGGCCGCAAAGCAGTACCCTCATTAGACATGAGACCCAAGGAAACTTCTTTCCTAGCAGGAACCCCGGCACGAAAACACATGTCAGCAATGGTATCTCGAACAAGGTCATGCCGAAATTTAAGTCCCACCTCATGGAGAAATTTAAGTCCCTAAATAAATAATTATATTTCTAAAATATTCTTAATAATTTAAAATAACTTAATTAATGATATAATATTTTGCTAGATAATTAAAGAATAATAAATATATTCAAGCACATTTTGTTTCCATGAATACTCCAACATTCTCCCTTCTCGGAAAAATTATGAAAATAAGGATCAACGCATCCGGAACATACCGAAACCTTATCATCGGGTAAACATCATAGATTGGTAGGGAAGTCCAATCACGATAACTTGATATTTTTCAATTACGGAAAAAGAACAAATATCATCAAACCTTTGATTTCAAGCTTTAACTGTGACTCTCAATGAATCTCGCGGATTATGTGCAACTCCTTGAAATCCTTCCGCCAGTGCCAACGAGGTTTTTGTTCATCACCGGTCACTTCCTCCACTCGTTGTAGGCTAGGACCATGATGGGGCTCTTGCTGATGATGCATTTCAGCCAATTGAAGGGTGAGCACCTTAATCTTCCGTTCTAGATCATCTATTACCACTTGCTCTTTCTCATCGTTGATAGAGGCTCTTCGAACAACACCATAATTTCTTCCTCGAAACATGATCAAGGAGGGTTGCCTATCTCTGAACCAACTGATGCAGGACGGAAGCGTTGAATAGGACTAAATCCAAAACTCATACATTTCTGAGATTACACTCTAGAAACTTAATACTCTTTATTCATCCAAAACTGTTTAATAATAATACATAGAGCTCCTTATATAGATAACTCTATCTTAAATATTTCCTAAACTATGTAAATACTTATTACCTAAAATAAGAGATATTTCTAAACTAATAAAATCCCTAAATAAATAATTATATTTCTAAAATATTTTTGATAATTGAAAATAACTTAATTAATGATATATATTTTGCTACATAATTATAATAAATTAACGAATAATAAAAATATGCGAACATATTTTGTTTCCATGAATACTCCACCACTATACTGCCAAGTTTGAGACTTTGGGCCTGTAAATCTATGTCATCTCTACCTATGAAGTTATCCATATTGTTTATTGAGTTCTATTTTCATTTTAGTGAGAAAAGCATTGGATCTGTTTATGAATTTATTAAGAGATTTGTCACTGGATATAAATGCATACATTTAACCATCAAAAGCATTAACAAATGTATGGTTTAACACATTTAGTAATTTGATGGTAAGTAGTTAAACTGGCAAAGTACTTTCGAGATAATTAGATTATCTAAAGTTTTTTGTCTTTCAAGTGAGTCACTAATAGTAGTAATTTCTATATCGAAAAAGCTAAAGGTGGACCAAATTTCATAGTTCAATTGTGGACCAATGAAATTCAACCATTCAAATCAATTTCACTGGCCGTACTCACATTTTAAAACCCTGCCCCTTATAAATCTTAACGGTCCAGGGGATTGATCCATAATTGGTCCACTTTTTTGGTCCACCCCTACACACATCGATTTCTATATTCATGATTCTCTGGTGTGTGACAGTTTCACACTAACTTTTCTCGTACTTATTAAGTTAATATAAGTATCGTTTTCAAGGAAAAATTAGTAACACGTGAAAATACGGGGGTCTAACAACTACACCCAACAATTCGTTTGGCAATCTGACAGGACTTACTCCAATACACTTTCTAGAGAATCAACTGGACAGTCAGACTCAATCTAGAGTAAAGTATATCAAAGAGTTTAATATCTCTAACTCTTAATTCAATCCGCAATCATCAAATAGAAATCTGCGAGCTTGATTGAATATAAAAGGAGTAACTTGAACGGTACCAAAGTCCAATGTTCAAGTGTCAATCAATGTAAATCAACAACCCAAGGTTGGATATTCTAATTGATTGATCTTAACGCACAACCTGTGATATTTCAATTATATAACAAAATATAATGCGGAAAAGAAATAACGCAGACACCAGAATTTTGTTAACGAGGAAACCGCAAATGCAGAAAAACCTCGGGACCTAGTCCAGTTTGAACACCACACTTTATTAAGCCGCTACAGACACTAGCCTACTACCAATTAACTTCGGACAGGAATGTAGTTGAACCTTAATCAATCTCACACTCGATTCAAGGTACGGTTGCGCTCCTTACGTCTATGATCCCAAAGAGGATACTACGCACTTTGATTCCCTTAGTTGATCTCACCCACAACCAAGAGTTGCTACGACCCAAAGTCGAAAACTTGATAGACAAATCTGTCTCACACAAAAAGTCTATAGGATTGAATAAATGTCTCTCCCACAGAAATACCCAAAAGTTTTGTTCAGTATTTTGATAAATCTAGTGAACAGGAACCAATCGATATCCAGGACTTATATTCTGAAGAACATGCCTAGAATTATCAATCACCTCACAATAATCTTAATCGACTAGCGAAAGAAGATATTATGGAATCACAAACGATGAGACGAAGTTGTTTGTGATTACTTTTCTATCTTGCCTATCGGAGATATAAAATCTCGAGTCAATTATTCCAATTGTACTAAACACGATAGAAACAACAAGATCAGATCACGCAACTACAAGATAATAGTTGGGTCTGGCAAGCTAATCTCGAGTCAATTTCACAATCCCAATGAAGTCTTTAAGTCGTTAAAGGAGAATCGACTCTAGTTATTCAACTAGTAACACACAAGAGGTGTGGGGATTAAGTTTCCCAGTTGCTAGAGTTCTCCTTTATATAGTTTTCAAATCAAGGTTTGCAATCTAAGTTACCTTGGTAACAAAGCATTCAATATTCACCGTTAGATGATAAACCTGATTCTCCCAAGCTAATATCTTTCAATTTGTTAGATAGAACTTAGCTTGTTACACAAAAATGAAATGTACCCTCATTTAGGTTTATGTAACCGTGCACCAAACGTGTGCACCATGTTGGTTCACAAATAGTTAACCGAGGTTAGCCATATGATTACTCTCATATCAACCTTATTCATCTTAACCATAACTAGTTCAAATGACTCAAATGAAACTAGTTAAAGAGTTGTTCAATTGCTATATTCTCATAGATTATACAAGAACACAATTGAAGCAAAATCGGTTTGATTCACTCGAATCAATACATGAACATTATAGCCACGGATTGCAAAGATTGCATTCCTTGTTGTTTAATGTTTAAGTTCACGTATAATCGATTTTAGAAAAGTAACACACTTAAGTATGCGTACTTAAGTAACCGGATTTGAGTTTGTTTTAGTTTTCAAACTCAGCAGAAATTCACGGACGTGAACTTTCCGCCAGTACGCGTACTTTAGGTAACCGGGTGAGTTTGGTTTTGGTTTTCAAACTCAGCAGAAATTCACGGACCTGAACTTCCGCCAGTATGTTTACGGCCTACAACCTTTTTGTATACACACAAGTATGCATACTTTAGGTTCCCGGTTTTGGACTTATACACTAATGTGCGAACACACTATGCTTATATCTAAAGATGGTTACAAGATTCTAAACTCTTTATTTCAATCATTGAAGCATTCTTCTATAATGATAATAGCCGTTTTCACACACTATTAGCATCAAAGCAATTTTCAAGATATTGAAATAATCATTATCAAAAAACATTCCAAGCCTACATCAAATGATTGTATCACACAAACCATGTAAGATGTTACTCGGCAATTTTCTCATGATATAAGATGAACTTGGTTGAAGCGAAAGCTTACCAACACATATTTCGAGAAATATGTAAGCGAGATATACTCAGCTCGAAATCTCATCTCAAATCTCAAATGTGTATAAAGAAAACTATATCTTAAAACGACTTATGTCTCAATATAGGAGATAGTAAAAATAGACTTTCCAAGTGATAGATGAGTTCAAGTCTCCACATACCTTTTGTCGAAGAAGTTCCATAAGCTCCCCTTAGTAGTTCTTCGTCTTCAAATGATGAACGCCGTGAAAACTAAGCTCAACTACACTATTTATGTCCTAGTCCGAGACATCTATAAATAGGCTAGAAATCAAGACTTATAGTTTTGATCACTAACATTGACAAACGTGCTTGAGATAGCAACGCATGCGAGTTCGACCGAGCAGTGCTCTAACAACACATACTTATGTATAAGTACAACTGCTTATATCATATATGGTTCTTGCTTTCTTGACTTGTTGCACTTGGCTCGAGTTGGGGACTTCTTGACTTCTTGAACTTGGTTCAATTTAAAATATATGGTTGCTGATGATTTATCTCGTGATGTTCCACATGCCTGGCTCGGATTATGGCTTGTGCATCTTGTTCGTCTCAAAGGTGCTTATATATATATATATACACATGATTATTATTTTTCTCGATAAAAAGATAAATTAAAGAGGGATACAAATCTGCTAAAACAGATCGGTCACCATGCAGAAAAAAAATACAAAAAAAAATATCAAAGGAACACCCACAAAGGGGAAAATAAATACTGAGGTTCAAACAATACCAACTTCTAGTTGGAAATAAGATCGTGAAGATTGATGGAAGAGAAAGGAAAAGTAGTTGTAGCCCGATGAAAAGAGCTAACCTTCGCCTACACAATGATAGAATCATCTGATCTCTTTTTGCTCTTGAAGCATCTCTCATTTCTTTCTATCCAAATATTCCAGCAAATGCTAGCTGGGACACCCTTCCAAACTTTTTTACACCTAGAAGTAGTTGAATACGAACTCCAATTTTTGAACAAATCCAACATGGAAGAAGGAGAAAGGCATTGGGATGTTAGCTTGAGAGAAGAAATAAACCCATACTTGTTTAGAAAGAAATACAAAACCATAGTGTGAAACAGATTCGACCATCGTGTTGCGAGATAGCAAACATGAGTAGAGTGATTTCCACCATGAGTTGTGAGCAATATTTATTCAAGGTTGTCAATAGTTGGAAGTTTCTCGAGAACCAACTTCTATAAAAAGAACCCAACTTTATGTGGCCAAGAATGCCACCAAATCTTCTTCTTTGGAAAGTTCAAAGTGTTAGCAACACACTCTTCTTTCGTATGGCGAGAACTAACAGAAAAATACCTGAGACTTGTCTTCAACCCATCGTCTTCGTTAGGATAGAAAATAACGTTATTTATGATAGAAATCACCTCGGAAAATTCAGAAATTTTAGCATAGAAATTACCTACGAGAGATGTTTAAATTCTAATGATAACCGTAATATCGGGAGTGTAAAGGATTGATAAAGAACACTACTTGTTGTTGGAAATAAGCGTACATTCTAGGGAACGAAGCAAGTGCACCTTGCGCACATCATTTTTACTCCCACAATTAAATGGTCGCCTCTTCCAATCTTAAATTGGGTGAGACTGAAAAAATCATCACCACTTTAGAAATATTCCTCCATAATCTAACGCCGTGAGGATTAGTTGGAACATCGTATTCTCCAAAATGATTTTAGCCCATTGAGATTCTCTCTCCTTCCATAGTTTCCAACACCATTATTTCAACAAAGACTTATTAGTAACACTTGAGACTCCTTGTGCCTAACCCACCTTTATCATGACCTTACGGACCTTGGACCAACCAACTCAATGTAATTCTTTTTATCAGCTGAATTATGCCATAAAAAGTGACGAATAGTCTTCTCGATTTAGTTCCTTTGCTGATTTGTGAGCAAAAAATAAAAAGAAGTAGAAAACAAGCACTTTTAATCAAAGTGAGCTTACCATCTTTGGAAACAGAAGACCTTTTCAAGAAGCTAGCATGGATTTGCAAGATTCGACAACTTTAACCCACTTGGTATTAGCTAAGTCTGCTCTCCAAGAGGTCAACCCAAATAAACAATAGGAAAGGAGTCACAAGAACATCCCAAAACAAAGGCCAAAACATCCAGATTTGTAACTTCACCAACGACAAATAATCTACACTTACTAAAGTTAGCACAAAGACCAGAGAGGCAAACTCGAAAAGAGAGAAGTAAAAACTTCAAACCTGACTTGCTCAAGATCAAGGTCAAGGAAAGCCAGCGAGTCATCGCAAATTGCGAGATGACGGATAGACGTGCCATCGTACTTAGCCGCGAAGCCATCCAACTTACCCGACCACTAAATCTTTAGATAACAAGACATTTAGCACCTTAAATTAATAAGAAGATGAATTGAGATAACGAATCCCCTTGGCGAAGGCCTTTTTCACTTGTAAACTTACCGCAGGAGAAACTGCCATTAACCAAAATATAAAAAGGTATCCTTTGAATGCAGATATTTATTGATAAGTGCATAATTCATATGATTTTAGTGTACATTCCATACTTGTTTTAGTTATTATTCTTGCATATTTTTGTATTATTATTACTCTTGTTTTCTCTTATTTTTCTCTATTAGGTGAATCATCCAAAAGGATCTACAAAGTTCTAAAAATATCTAAGAAGAGAAGTATTCCAAGTATCCAAGTGCCCAAGTCGAAGAGAAGTGGAAGAAGTCTTTTTGAAACGGAGCAAAGATGCTCAAAATAAAGAGACTGGCCAAATACCAAGATTAACTCATTCAAATTAAGGATTTCTTATCCATGTATTGAAGAGAATTCAATTACAAAAATAACGCAAAAAGAACGAAGTCATTCCGAGTTCGGACGAAGAAGTTATGGGCAAAACAAGCTTAATTATCGATGGTATGCATACTGGTACGTGTACCATGAAGGCTAAAATTACGAACTATCTTTTAGGACTTTATTTCGTAGTTTAGGGTCGGGTTGTTGAACCAATTTAGATACTTTAAGGCCAAGCAATGTAAACTTATATAAATAGGTATTAGGTCATGTAAAAAGGGATATCAATAGAGCACCTTGAAATTGTAAGTTTTGGAGGCGAGTGAAAGCTAGGGTTTGAGCAATTCCTCTTTCGTAATATTATCTCTTTACTTTTCTTATATGTATGACATGGATTTAGAGTAGCTAAACACCTATTGATTGAGGATGAATTCTAAGTTCTAAATAAGATTTGAGTTATTATATTAATTTACTTTGATGTTCTTTCTAAATAAGATTTGAGTTATATTTGAGTTATCGCTTGTTTATACTAGAATGAATATTCATGATTGATTGATAGATTGTTTAGGTGACCAACTAAATTGATTTATTTATTTAATCTATTGCTAGTATTGAGTTGGGAGATAAGTAATCATCGAATAACTTGTACACAACTTGAGAACACGAGACCTTGCAGAAGGATTTTGTGGAGTGATTGTGTGTATAAACAACACTAAAAAGTCGACCTAGATCTAAGAGTCTAACTAGTAGGATCAACCTATAAATTCACAAAAGATAAAGCGTTCAACCAAATTACACCTTGAGTGATCTACTACTAGGTGGTTTAAACGAATAAAATCTGGTAGTCGAGAACTTCCGTATCCAGTGATATAAGGAATTTAGGGGATAACAATGATCTAGTTGTTATTCCACGGTTGGTGATAATCTATGATTAACGATGAGTAGAAAATTATAATAACTCATTGACGGTTTAGTAAAAAAAAAAGGATTCCTCGATCATATCTCTATCTATTGCTTACAACTCAACTTAATTTGCTTTGATTATTTATTTTGTTTAAAGTCTATAACAAAACCCCCTCTTTTGTGACATATTTGACAACTAAAACTCACTGCTCTTTGTGGGAACGATCCTTGCTTCCATTATATTACCAGTTAATTGTGTGGAAATAAGTGATTTAATTTGATTACACTTACGATAGCCATCATTTATCAACATCCTCCAAGTAATCCCAAAATACATACAAGAGAGAACTTATTCCACAAAGGACCATTTAACATTATCAAAGGCTTTCTCGAGATCTATCTTGTATACCAAACTAGGGATTTTTTATTTTATTCTTAAATCCAAAAACTCATTAGCAATCAAAATACTATCCACGATCTTCCGCACCTTAATAAAGGAAGTTTGAGCATCTCGAAATCAACTTAGGCAAGAGAACTTTAAACCTTTTGCGGATAACTTTAGATATGGCTTTAAACTTGAGTGTTAGACAAGCTAATCGTCCGAGATCCTTGATCTCCTCCACCACGGTTTTCTTGAAAGAAAAGAGATATAAGTAGACTATAACCTGTAATGAATGTAACCCGAATCCTCGAAATTTTTTACAACCATCATGATGTCCGACATCATAAAACCCCAACATTTAACAATGGCATTAACTTGAAAAATGTCTGGACCTGGCGTTTTATCCTGGACAATATACTTTAACGCGACTAAAAACTCATCCTCATTAATACTTTTTTTCCAGCGCCTCTTTATCATCAGCTGATATGGAATTATGCCCAAGTTGGAAAGAGAAAAATTGATGCCATCACTAATTTTGAATCTGTTTTGAAAATGGGAAATAATATTATCCTTGATTAAATTTTGTCATCAATTCAACTATCATTAATACGAAGCCGGGAGATAGTGTTTGTCCTCCTTCTAGATTTAACAATTCTCTGGTAATACTTAGTGTTCCGTTCTCCTTCCAATTGTCATTGGATTCTAGACTTATCTTTATAGTGTAGCTCTTGCATATCTACAATGCCCTCGAAAGTAAGTTTTAAAATATTCAAGTCATATTTTTTTCTCTTCATATTTTGGACCATCATCATTCATTGGTCTAGCATTTTCACTTGATGAAGAGTAGTCTCAAACCTTTTATTAATATTACCAAAAAGATCCTTATTCCACACCCTTAGCTTAGCTTTAAGGACCTGAAATTTGTTCCCTAACTAAAAACCTGGAGAACCCGAGACCACGAAAGAATCCCACCAAGCAGTTATAAGATGAATAAGAGTACTATCAAGGAGCCACATTCCTTCGAATCTCTAAGGAGGAATATCCCAATCCTCGATATTGCATCTCAAAATAATGGACTTATGGTCAGACATGGGGCGAGCCATAGTTTTAACAAAGATAACAATAAAATGATCGTCCCCACCCATGTCAAGTAGGAAATGATCAAGCTTGCTCCAATAATGCAGAGAAGATCTACTAATCCAGCGCAGGTATATTTAGAATCATGAATAGGACAATCAATTAAGTTATGGTTAATTATCAATGAAGCTGCCAAAGTTTTGCATACCTCTATTAGACCGCACGCAACATTTTCTTTCGTGCATGAATGTGACTTCATTAAAATCTCCACATAAACTCCACATAATCTCCCATATATAACGCATGATAGACAACACCTCCCAAAGCCTACGTCTCTCGACCACCTGACAAGGATCGTACATACCAGAAAATGGCAATATAAATTATTAATAAAGTTTTTAATATTGACGGAAAACGTATAGACAATGTAGTCAACAAGCTGCAATATATTGGGATTCTACAACACCAAAGACTCCACCATAACGACAATGTATGTTATACATGATGCTAGTCTTATAGCAATGAATACCGGGAAAGACAACAATAACAATAAGGCTATAAGCCTTATGGTGATTCAACTTCGAGATTTAACTTGAAAATAGGTTGCCTACTCCCTCTATTCAAGTTGTGGTCCAAGGAGATGATTGAACATAAAATCAAATTGATCACTCGGATTCTCTCATAAATGGTGTCAACTAATCAATCACTTCTCTATTAAGTATTTCAAAAAAAAAAAATATTAATGAATGGTTCACCTTTATAATTTCTCTCCTTCAAGAGGCCTGAAGCAGGGGATCCAATCTTCATATATTTGTTTATTCTCCGCATGAAAGGATTTAGTAGGCCCTTATCTAATGATGCATGAGAAAATCTCATTGATGCGGTGAGGAAGACAAATACTAGATTAACTATCTCACACCTTTTATTTGCAGATGATTGTATCTTATTCAAAAAAATATAGTAAAAGGGCCATAAACAACTTCGTATAAATATCAATAACAAATTTACTTCTTCTTTAAGAAAATTGGTTAATCTATAGAAATCAAGTATTTTCTTCAGTAAATACTTAAGCAAAAAAACCTGTGAAGATATCTTTAAAATGCTCAAAATGAAACAAATGGATCCTGAAGAGAAATATTTGGGTTCTCGGCTTGTAGTTCCAAGAAGTAGAGACAAATTCTTCAACCATACTTTAGATAAGATACAACATATATTACAAGCTTGGGAAGGAAAATCATAAGTTAGCGGGGAAAACAACTCAATTTTCAAACTTTTTATGCACAACAGCTCAATATTAAGTTGATCTATTTGAGTTACATGACAAGACTCATATCAGAATCAATCAAATTCAAAGAAACTACTTCTGGAGTAAAAATAAAGGAAGAGGCTCAAATCCCATGGCAATTGGAAAACTATTTGTAAAGATAGATGGAGGTTTGGCACTAAAAGATTCAAAAATATGCAACAACATTCTCTTAATAGAGCATGCGTATGCTAAATGAATCTTACGTAAAGTGGGTTCAGATTCTCAAAGTTAGAAATTTTCAAAACAATGATCTATTAACAGATGATATCTTTAATAAAAAAATTCCTGGATTTAACAGAGTCTAGAAATATATCTTCATATTGTTAAAAAATACTATATATTGGAGATGGCACATCCATAAAGGTCAGTATTGGATTCCAATTTCAAGAAGCAACTCCATCACTTATAATTCCAACTCAACAACAGTAATGACATCAAATTTTCAGAAGTTATAGAAAAAGTACTCACGGTTGGGATGTTCAGAAACTCAATACCACCTTGAATCAAGATGAAGCTCAAAAATATTTAACTACAAGAGTTCCTATTTTAGGATGTGATAAACTTAGATGGCCTTTAACTAAATGTGGGATGTTCACTACCAATTATATTTATAAAGAGCTAACTAAAACTCATCAAAGGAATTATATATGGAATCAATCGGCCCAAGAAAAGCAATTGGTTGAAATCATATACAAGGTCCAACAATTTCTATGGAAATGTCGCCAAGATACTCTTTCAGTCAACAAAAAGACAAGTTCATTCAATCACAATGCCAGTATCTTATGCATGCCATCTATGCAATCAAGAAGAAAAAACTACCTCTCATTTTATTTTCAACATTGTCATTATGCGAGACATCATATGTTTTGGAATCTCAGAACATCCCGAGTTTCGTACCATGGTCAAACCCATAAGGAGATCCAAACTCAAGGCGTTACGGGTAAGAATACGTGATTTATGGATATAGATCTCCTATATTAACTTTCATGAATATTGTTCACAACATCTTCAACCAAACATTTTACAATCAAGTTAGATTTCAAGAAATACAAGAATTCACTACAATTATTAAGCTAACTTCTTAGTTTCCATTTTCGCCTTCCATGAAATATGGAAGAATGTCAATTGGGTGAGATAACAACTCAGAAATGATCCCATCCTCAAAAAGATGTGGAGAAAAATCAATAAATCAAAGCGAACATATAAAAGAGAATACAACACAATTAGGAATCAATAACATTTTAAAAAATAAGCTCACAATGCAAATAATATTTCGAGAAAATCATCCAATTTAGAATTTAGTGCATGAGTTCACAATACTAATAATGTTTCCAACAAATGGCTTGAGTGTATATCTCGGTGATTGATCGACGGAAGATAGGAAATTGTATTCTGTTTCCACCAAATGGTGGTTTAGTTGATTGTGGATATTGCTTGTAGTAATTTGGGGACTCTAGTTTGGATTGAGAAGTAGTGGTATACTTTCGTTGATTGGTTAGGATGGGAGAATGAAGTCGCCACTTATGAATTGATCAAGGTCGGTTGATGGACATGGATGATGAAGGTTGTATCAAGCAAACGTAGAAGCTAAATTCTTGCTTCCGTGATGAAGTTTGCTAACAAAATGGAGTTGGATGCTTAGAATCCCGAGAAGATAGCAGAGGAGTTTTAGTTAGTGGGGTAGTTTCAGAAAGTATATTAGTTTCTGGTTATAATAAGTGAGAGAAATATGAGACCGAGAAAAAAACAAAACTCGAAAAGAAATAAATTTTTGTTCACTTGTAAGTTCGAGTGTTAAATGAACAAAATAAGAAATCCGTAAGATTTTATATTTTACTACTGAAATAATGACCTAGGAAACACAAGAAATTCATTGGAAATTTGCCTTGTCGTTCTTGGAACCGACAAGCTAATGTTAATAATGTCTTTGGATTTCTTCCGATTGTACATGCCCGTTTATCTGTTTCATAATTTCTTTATGCTACCATTTTATTTTGGCAAGAGGTCGCATTATCTTTGATCGGGTTTGACACATGCACTTTTGTAACTTATAGACTATTTAAGAGACACTTCTTAAACCTAAGTTTTATGCGACCATTCGGAAGTCACAACTAGGGGTGTCAACGGGTCCGGTCCTCCTGGTATCACTAGACCCAGGACCCTACTTATAAAGGTTGTAGGGGTCCTAGCAGTTCCGGTCTGGGGTTCCTAAATTTGTGGACCCGTGAATCGACCATGAATACCCGGGTACCAAGTGATTGCCCGGTACCCATTGGGTCTTAAGAAAACTATTAAAAAACCTCAAAAACTTAATATTTTTCTTTTTTTTTTTGGCTTGATTTAAATAATTTTTATAAAAATTTATTTTTATTTCTTATTAATGTACTAAATAAAGATTAAATGTAAGAGAAAAATTTAAAACGAGTAAAATATCAAAGGTAAAACTAGCAAAAAACATGAATAAAAGTATGAATAAACGGGCTTTTGATGATATTCCTCAAGTACTCCAACGGGTACACCGTTTGGACCCGTTAGATTCGGGTCCAATTGGGTAATTACCCGTCGGGTCATAAGGTTCTAATGGGTCCAACTTTAGATCGAACCGGACCCAAGTCTACCGGGTCCGGTTCGGTTCTGGGTAATGGGTACCCGTTGTGAGCCCTAGTCACAACCTTGAAATGAGTTGTTTTGGCTAGTGGTTGCAACCCTCTTTGATCGGGATTCGACACATGCACTTATATAACTTATAGACTATTTAAGAGACACTTCTTAAACCTAAGTTTTATATCTCATATTACACTTGTAGTTTTCATTCAGTATTCTAGGGTTTATCCCTCTAGGGTTCATTCAGTAGTTTTTACTGATTATGATGAATTCTATGTTTTTGGCGTGAAGCTTAATTGTTATACAAGTTTATTTGAATTTTTTATCATATTATCAGTTGTGTTTACTATATTTAGGGTTTCTGGTTGATTTCTAGATTTTTCAAGTGTACAATTGAATTAATTTATTGATCATTCTAATGCTAGTAGAAATCTGGGTGATAAACGTAATAGTCAAACAACTTTCTACACAAGTAGTAATCGCAAGACTTGCAGAGGCCCGAGGGATTATGTGGAGGAATTGCGAGTGAAGGCAACCCCAGCAAGTGAACCTTGAGCTAAGAGTTTAATTATTGGGATCAACCTACATTTACAAAGCCTAAAAGGTTCGGTTGTATTACACCTTGAGTGAGACATTTCTTGGTGGTTCAGATAAATAGAATCCGGTAGTCGTGAGCTTCTGTATCCACTGATAAAAGGAGATTTGGGGATAACGTTAAGCTAGCTGCTATTTTATGGTTGGTGATAAATCATTTTACGAAAGGTAAACGAGCATTATATTATGTAACTCAACGTTTGGTAATGGTGAATGATATAATCATCTTTTTATCTTATTGTTTATTATTCTTTTTAGTTAATTATTCAAAAAAATTTTTGACAATAGTATATATGATATTAATTATTCAATTAGTCCTCATTTACGTTTTCTTTGTGTTTAACTTTTAAACTTGGACGTTGCACGGTAATTTTAGGAATTATAAAAGATGTTGCAAAATTAAAAAAAACCACGTATGCTTCGCGATCCAAACTTGTTAAGTGGCTTGATGTTTGTTTTCGTGTGACCCAAAATTTGCACTATAAGAAAAAATTATTGGTTGACCCAAGATTTACCCCATAACCTAAACTATATAGTGATTCAAAATTCGGTTCATGATACAAATTTTTTTTAACCCATTATTTATTCTTTATTATAGAATTCACAATTGTGTCCTAAAATTTCTTTACGTAATCAAACCGCTTTACCATGACATAAAATCTACAATTACGAGTCGAAAATGTGGTCTAAATTTTCTAAATGATTTAAAGCCCGTTGTTATGATCTAAAAGACTTAGTAACCCGAAATCAACTTTATTGGTTAAAAAATAAGAAGGCCTCATAGATTAACTTTTGCGCATAACTCCATAGTTACATTGTGAACCAAGGTGTGTTTGTTGCATAGAAACTTCCCCTTCGATTCAAAATCCTCCCTAGGATCTAAAATATGCTAAAACACACACGTTAAAAAAAAAAAAAAAAAAAAAAAAGACGTGATATGAAAACGACCACTTTGACACGTGGCCAAAAATCTACGATATTCCTCATTATACCACGACTATCCGAAGCATGTAACTCCTAATATCCAGTTATGGTAGGCCTTTTCATCATAAACGCCTTCAGAGTTAAAAAGAACCCGGTGAAGCATATTCGGTCCAAGAGTAATCCAGGAATGGGTGACCTCCCAGGAAGCCGATGTTGGATGGCCGTAGCAATTTCTATTGTAATCTCACGCTGCCGGATAATTGGAGTGGCTAAGTGGGGACAATATTTGTGGAAGATCGGTTATTACATATGATATCATAGTCGATGATGAATCACTTATGAAGGGTGAGAAAGTACAATAGATGGGTTGGGACAAATAATGGTTTCTGAACGCTAGATATATGAGATTGTATATTTCAAATCTGGGGACAACTCCAAATTTGTACGGTGAGTTGTAACACTAACGTTCGTGCAAGAATTCTCGGAAACACCGAGTAATCCGAGATTATATAATTTGGGATCAAAGACAACTCCAATTTCGGACAGTGAGATTTTAACACCCAACATTTGACAGTGGTTGGTCGAATGAAATATATAATGGTATACCAGCAAACAATGAGCCTTTTTCTATCATATATAAAGCTAAAAACACTGAAGTTAAGAGTGCTCATGCGAAGAGTAATCCAGGGATAGAGTGATCTCAGGAAAGTTGTTGTTGGATGATCGCAGTGGTGACCCTCGAAAATCCCACGTTCTTTGGATGACCGCAGATCTGAAAGTGGAAACAATATCGGTAGAGGTCGGTTCATTAAACTAGTTGACCCATAATTTATCTCGTGTCTCGGAATTATGCTAAACTATAAACTTAGTAATGTTTCATTTTCGTGAGGCAAAATATGTTTCTTGAGCCAAAATTTTCTCGTTCCCTAAACCGCCATATGATCTACAATTTTATAAGTGACTCAAAATTATATCTAGTGACCTAAAAGTTAATTATCTTAGAAATTTTTGCTATGTGATGCTTAAATTACAATGTAACTCGAATTTTTCTAATGTGACCCATAACCTACTTTATATACCTATTTTTTTTTTTGAAATCTTGATCTCGGCATGTGGTTTGGTTGATTGAATTGTTAGAGACTCGCTTTATTTAACTCGCAAGCGCTTTTATGTCAAGTTTAGTTGTCAAAACTATAAGTCTTGATTTCTAGTTTACTTATAGTTATGTCTCATATTAGGATAGAATGTGTAGTTGAGCTTTAGACTTCACGGTGTTCATCGATTGAAGACGAATAACTATAAGGGAGCTTGTGGAACTTCATCAAAAAGGTATGTGGGGACTTGAACTCATCTATCACTCGGGGAGAAGTTTATTCTATTATATCTCTTATTGAGACAAAGTCGTATAGCTATATAGACTACATTGATATTTTGAATTTGAGTTTAAATCGCTTATATCTTTCTCGAAATATGTGTTGGAAAGCTTTTGCTTTAACTACGTTCATCATTATTCTTGATTTAAAGTCAAAAGATGATCATGTGAAAATCAATTGTAACATCTTACATGATTTGTGTGAGACAGGTCATTTGATGTAGACTCGAGAATGTTTCAGATTGATCATTCGATCACTTGAAAATTGCTTATAAGATAATAGTTTGTGTGAGACAGCTATTATCGTCTTCTAAGAATGTTTCAATGATTGAAATGGGAGTTAAGAGCTAAAACCCATGTCTGGATACATTACGATTTGTGTACTAACTTTGCAAACTTGTTTTGATGGGATTCAAGACAAAGTT
Source organism: Papaver armeniacum (assembly GCA_023531295.1). Taxonomy (NCBI): domain Eukaryota; kingdom Viridiplantae; phylum Streptophyta; class Magnoliopsida; order Ranunculales; family Papaveraceae; genus Papaver; species Papaver armeniacum. The sequence continues at coordinate 98,260 of JAJJWW010017457.1, forward strand.
AAGTTGCATACCCGCTCGCAAAACTTATTCAACTGTTAAGTCGGGGTACTTAAGTTTGCATACCCATTCGCAAACCGTTTAACTGTTGAAGTCGGGAACCAAGTTTGCGTACCCATTCGCAAAACGATTTCAACCGAAGTTCGGTCGAGCTAAAGTTTGCATCTCGTTTCAAACCTCGTCATGTGACCAATGTCCGGAACTTAAGTTTGCATACCCATTTTCAAAATTAAGTGTTTCAAGTTCTAAATCGATTAAGTATGATTTCATACTCATAAACAAATGCATTTATATATTAAGGAATGCAATCTTTTCAAAGTGGCTAAAATGTTCATGAATCGATTCTTTTGAATCAATCTGATTTGCTTGAATTGTGTCTTTTATACCTCTATGAGAATATAAACAATTGAACAACTCTATGAGTAACACAATTAGATTCATTTGATTATCAATTGATATAGAAGTGTTAAGATGAACATGGTTAAGACAAAAGTGTTCATATGGATAACAGGGTTAACTCATATTGCGCCAACTCAATATACACGTTTAGGTACGGTTACCCATATCTAAATGAAGGTATATTTCATTTGTGTGTAACAAGCTAAGACCATCTAACGGTGGAAAGATATTAGCTTGAATCTTGAATGGAGTTTCATATAACGATGAATATTGATTGCTTTATTCAAAGTTATCAAACCCCGATTTGAAGACTATATAAGGGAGAACTACAGCAATTGGAAACCTAATCCCCACACCTCCTGTGTGATACTAGTTGCGACTAGAGTCGATTCTCCTTTAACCTAGGTTTTCCTAAAACCATAATAGGTTAACGACTTAGAACTTCATTGGGATTCAAGCCACACCCAACTATTTTCTCTGTAGTTGCTTGTTCTAATCTTACTTGTTCTATCATATTGAGTATTATCTTCTCGAGATTTTCTCAGATTTATCTCTGATAGGTAAGATATAAAAAGTAATCACAAAATCTCTTCGTCTCATTCTTTAGGATTTCACAATAACTTGTTATACTACCATATAGTTAAGTTATTGTGAGGTGATTGATATTTCTAGGCTGTTCTTCGGGAATATAAGACCAGGATTATCAATTGGTTCATGTTCACCTTGATTTATCAAAAGACGGAACAAACTTCGAGGTATTTTTAAGGAGACAAATTTATCTATCAGAATAGACTTTTCGTGGGAGATGATTTGTTTATCAAGTCTTCGACTTTCGGTCGTAGCAACTCTTAGTTGTGGGTGAGATCAGCTAAGGGAATCAAGTGCGTAGAGTCCTGTTGGGATTCATAGGCGAAGGAACGCGATTGTATCTTAATCGGTGTGAGATTGGTTAGGGATCAACTACATTCCGGTCGAAGTTAACTTATAGTAGGCTAGAGTCTGTAACGGCTTAATGGTGTGGTGTTCAAATCGGACTAGGTCAAGGGTTTTCTGATTTGCGGTTTCCTTGTTGACAAAACTTCGGTGTTTGTGTTATTTCTTTTCCGCATCATATTTTCTATATAATTGAAATATCACAAGTTGTCAATAGTTCAATCAATTGAAAAATTCAACCTTTGGTTGTTGATTGAAATTGATTGACACTTGAACATTGGTCTTTAGTACTGTTCATGTTGTTTCTCATAATAATCGGGCTCACGGATTTCTATCTATTTGATTTCTTGATTACATTGAGAAACAAAGAGATATAACTCTTGGATACATTTTCCTTGATTGAGTCTGACTGTGTAGTTGATTCTCTTGGAATTGTATTGGAGTTAGTCCATACAGATTTACTAAACGAAATGTTGGGTGTGGTTGTTAGACTCCACTTTTGAGGAATATAAGTAATGGTTTGTCCTCTCCTAACATCGAGACCTTTTCAACACAATTGGCTTTAGAGTTGCGTAAAAACTCAGATTAATCTTGCTCGGGCGGGAGTAATTTAGGGATGGGTGACCTCCAGGGAAGTTGCTGATGGATGACCGTAGTGATGCCCGTTAAAAATCTCACATTACCGGGTAACAGCAGTGGCTAAGTGGGTACACTGTCGGTGGAGGATTGGGTCATTACAAATGGTATAAGAACCGAAGACAGGTCACCTACCGAGAGTGAGAGGTATCTTTGGATTTGGATATCTTAGGTACCGGTCTAATGAATGGCGAGGGAACGTTGGTGATCTGGGCTTCAATATTACGGAGCCGAGGAAGGCTCCAATTTAAAGTGGTGGTATTTTAATACCCTGATTCGATAGGTAGGATTCATTGATTGGAATATAAGTAATGGTTTGTCATTTCTTAAGACCGAGGCCTTTTCGGGATAATTGGCTCGAGTTGGCAGAAAACTCTGCGATTAAGAGTGCTCGGGAGGAACTAATCTATGGATAGGTGAAGTTTTTGTTGGATGACGCGGCGATATCCGTTGGAAATCTCACACCGTTTGATAAGCGCAATGGCTAAATGGGGACAAAGATTCGGCGGAGACGGGTCATTACATGTTTAGTGATTTAAAACTTTCATTATGACCAATTAACTTGTTTAAAACTAGATTTTTATATAGTCCCAACATTGTTAAACCGTACAATGTTGAGGATTAGTCCCACATGTTAGAGAATCACACGGTCGAACTCACAAATTTTGTTATCTCAAGCTTGTTGTCTATGTTAAATGCACAAAACTTATATCTTAATTTCGATCTACTAAATTTAAGTATCGTACTAGTATTAGAGTATGATAATTGAGTATCATATATCACGTAATAACACTTGAAGATCGAAGACTAAAGAACAAACGAAGACATTGGCGTAGTTGCATATAAAATATCACGAGTAACCCTTGAAGATTGAAGACTGAAGAACAACGAAGACATAAGCGAGAACTTCATCAACAAAGAGGTATGTGAAATTGAACTATCCTATTTACTCATATCATATACCGTTTATCTTATGATGTTCATAGATCCTTTGCAATCTTATTTAGAATAATTTATTGTTATTCACAAACTATTTTTGAAAATTGCCCAAGCAATGGTGCATACATTCTATGGTCATTGAGAATGTTTCAAATTAATTATGAGAGATTTAGAACTACTTGGTGCAGTACACATACTTGTATGTATTAACTAAGTCAATTTGAATCCCGCAAACCTGTAGAGGTTTGCGAGACTGTGTTTGTGAATCCTTTACATCTTAGTTACGAAATGGGGGTGGTTTGCAAACCCTTAAATCTGACTTCGCGATTCCAAGGTTTGTAAACCCTAAGGGCCTGACTCGCGAAATGCCAGTGGTTTGTAAACCTATACAATTCCAGTTTAGCATAAGGTCACAAACTATTCTATATGACTATGTTCACTTTTGCTAAAACTCTCATAGATACTTGTAAGATGACTTTATTCATAAATTCACTTTGGGCTTGTGGATCATTTTTTTATCTTGAGTGTATTGAATACCGCGAGGTGCTTGTAAGTTCAAAAGCATACTCATTTGTTATGAACTACCATTGTGCAGTTTAATCCCTGGACCATAATGCATATTCTTTTATGTAATTTCAAGGTGGACTTTTCACATGCTTGCATGAATTCCTAATAAGAATTTCATCTAAATTGAGAAGTGTTTTCTTGGATCTCAAGTTATCTTAGCTTGAATTCAAGGATACATAGAGCCTTGAAAATCTATAAATAGAGAAATTCTTGAAATATGATTTCTTACCCTTGTGTCCTAGTTATAAACATAGAGTCATCCTCTATAACCGGAGTTCTTCATAGAAATATATTATAAGTTATGAATTTGAATACTTCACTTATGGATTTGTGAAGTCCGGTCGTACTATCTTTTTGCCTCGATATTTTGGTATTTGGATCTTGTTTCTACGAACTTTATATCGGGAACAAGATAAATTGAAATCACAAATTTCTTTTCGTCTCGGATATTCCGATTCCTCAAGATAGATATCTAAACTATTATTTGATTTGTTTGGATTGCTATTGAGAGGTCGTTAGTAGTTCAAGCTTCTCTACGAATAGAGTGTAAGTGTTCGGATTCTTGAGGTTGTCTCACACATACCGATTTTCAAATATAGATTAAAACATACAAAAGGGGAACCAATAGGCTTGTATGTTAGAGTAACATAGGTATCAAAATTCTTCACTAAGGTTCAAGCAACTCTAAGGTCAGTAAATGACGTCGATTAAGAGAATAAAGTGCGTAGAATCTTTACGGAGGTTCAAGAGACTAAGAAACACATTGCTGGCTGAATTATTGAAATATAGACTCCAAAGGACGTATTTTTTAAAGAAAAAAACAAAACCTAATTTAACTCAATATGAAGAAAATCAAGGGGCATAGTCCTTAGCTACTTGTCCATATCTCCCTCTGTTTCCGGCAGACTAACATAGTCGGGCGGAGAATCGATAACATTGGATGGTAGTCCTTAATTTTGGAACGAGAATGATTTAAAAATTGTTGGTAATTAATTTTTTTCATAAAATGTTTATCTGGAACTGTTATGAAAGAATCTTGCCTACTAAGAACATAAATACTAGATTCAGCACTAGTCATGATATAAACTGTAATATGAGTGTGTAGAACATATTATCTTACACCGTGAATTTGTAAAAGCAGTGTGGTCTCTCACTCCTTACAATGATTTGATAAACCAAGATAAAAACATAAATATCTTTATGTCCGATTGGGTCTCGAAATGGTTGTCGGAGAATAATATCAAAGATAAGCTTGTAAGCGGTGTTTCTAATTGTCGATATATTTGGAGGGACCAATATTCTTACATATTTCAAAATAAAACCTAATCACGACTCTATGTACTGGGGATAACTATGAACCCGGTAAATGATACTGAAAATTATCTTGAGCGCGAAGATCCTCAACAAGTTTTAGTCTCCCCACCACCAAAGGTCTAGATTATGTCATTGCAACTAATAATATTCCAGAGATTGTGTGATTGTTCTCTACGATGCTTCTCATAATTGAAATACTTGTCAGGTATAGGTTGGTCATGAATGGCAATGCCGAAATTATATTGGCTCCAATATCATCTTAGGGTAACTAGGAATGCATAGGAATGATAACCTTGCCATCTTAGAAGTTGCAATATGGGCAAGGGAGAGGGAAACAAATGCATGTTTTATTAGTAATGCTAAAGTAGTAATAGACTGTCCCGAATTCTAATAATAACTAAATATGCTAGGTTTAAAGGGGTATTTAGCGTTTCCTCCTCTCTAAAGATCGGTAATTTGTGTCTCCTCCCAAATAGATTTAAATTAGCTTTTCCTCCAATCTTTATTTTTTCCTTCCATAATTCGATTATCCTAGTTAGCATAAATGATTTGATAAACCAAACATGTGTTACACTAAATACTTAAAATATTCTCCTTTTTTATATATATTTTTCTATCATATTCCTCTCACTCCATCATCTTCTTCCATTCGTTCCGAGTACACCAAAAAAACCTAACAAGAAATTTTCTTAAATATGATAAAATTTATCATATCAATAGTTTGTGACACAAATTCTTACACGTTACACCACATTAGTAGTTTCAATCTCATCAACATCGGTAGTTTCAATTTCATTTCTTTCCCATCTGTTCATGGCTTCAATCAATTAATCCATATCCAAGTTCCATCTTGTCCCTATTTCCTTGTTCTTATTCAAATTCAAACACAAACCCCTTTCAAAATTGTTACAAACTCAACATCCCAGGCACTCAAACATACCTGATTCTTAATCATCACCCTCAGCAACAACAAACAACATCATTAGTTCTTGTGTCCATCACTATCAACTTAATGGTAGAGATTTCTTCAATCACTCAAGAACTAATTGCAGCAACAACAATACTTACCATCTCCAATCAATCGGTGTACTTCCTATTTTTATTTGCTTCAAATAAAATCCAAATCTTCTTCAAACTTGTATTAAATTCAAATACCCCAACAATCATGCTTGCAAGTTCATATTTATTACCTTAATCTTCCACGGACACCATTAATTTGAATAGAATTTCAATCACCTGTTTTTAAAATTGAAATTTTACTAACCCCAGAACTCGGGTTTTTTCTAAATCAATCATTGTGATTTTGAAACGTTTCCATCCATAGCCATGGTTTCATAAAGAAGAAAAAAGTTTAAATTGAGTTTCTCATGGCAGATTTAACAAGGAAGAATGGTGATGGTTTTGGCTGATGGGGGTTTGTTGTTGATTGAAGAGATAAAATGACGGAAAATGAAGTTACGGTTTGAATTAGTGTTCTGAATTGGGAATTTGCCACTATTGATGGTAAGTTTCAATGGGTACTTGATGCGTGTCGTGTGTGCAATCAAATTAATGATCTTATTTCCACTTAATTATAAATAATATTATGGAAGTCAAGGTCGTTCCCACGAAGACAGGGGAGTTTTAGTTGTCAAAAAGGTCACAAAAAGGGGGGTTTTGGTTTGAGATCTCAAAAGTAAATAAACAAAGCAATGGAAAGATTGTTGTAAGCAACAGAGAGAGAGATGATCGAGAATCCTTCTTCGTTTACTAAACCGTAAATGAGTTAATATATTCATCCATTCATCATTAATCATAGATTATCATCAACCGTGGGATAACAACTAGCGCAGTTGTTACCCCTAAAGTCCTTTGTCACTTTGGATATCAAGCGCTTGAATAGTAGATTATATCTGGTCCAAAGCCACCAAGTAGCGCACAAGGTGTAACTTGTCGAAGTTTTTATGTTTTATGACTTAGGTTAATTCTTAATAGTTAGACTCTTACGCAAGGTCCACTTTCTAATGTTGTTCTACACGCATTGCTCCTGTCGAATCCCTGCAGTAAGATCTCACGTTTTTACTTGTGTAAGGATTACTCAAAATTAACGGATATCCTAATCCTTTACTAGCAATATATCAATCAATAAACTACTATATATGGCCACCTAGAGCAATCAATTTATCAATCATAAACGTTAATCGAAGTAGAAGCAAACGATAATCATATAAAGAAATCAAACTAGATGCATATATTAAACCAAATCAAGTCTAGAACTTAGAATTCATCCTCAATCAAGTATGGGTTTATCTACTCATGGATTCAGTAGCATCCATGTTATATAATGAATAAACTAGAAAAGAAATCGTTACGATTGATGAGAACCGCTCTGAACCCTAGCTTTTCCTCCGTTATGATGTTTCTCTCCTCAAAGACTTGCAAAATAATGTCAAGATGTCTTCTTAATATTTATGAGGTATTCTTATATAGTTCTCACGAAATCTAGGCTTAGAATCCCATTGGGACCAAGTATCCTCCTTTAGAATTCCAAAACGCGTTAAAACATGTCTTTCTCTTTCGCTTATAGTCGTCCAAGGTCCATAACCATACCCCAACGACTCTAAACACCCAAAATAGGTCGACTCTCGTCTGAAACGCTAAGGGTCGCCATGGTAATTTCCCTAAACCCTAACGACTCTAAGTGTTGAAATTGACCCTTCTCTTCCGAAAATCTCCTAGAGTCAGCATGGTATAAATTTGGGTCGTCATTTTGTCTTCTTCTTGTATTTTTTCGCATATCTTTGGTTTGAATTTCTTCGGGTCCAACCTCGGAATGACCTCATTCTTTTTCCATTCTCTTTGTAATTGAATTCTTCAAGATGGTGATAAGAAATCTGAATTTGGATTATTTGAACTTGGTATTCTAGTCCTTCTTGTGTTTTCGACGTTCTTTGCTCATTCTCACGACTACTTCCACTTCTTTTGGCTATAGACACTTGGATCTTTGGAGAACTTCACTTTATGTCTCTTTGCAGC